>PITA01001575.1:0-189502 GCA_004023965.1 Spilogale gracilis
ATTCTTTTTCTGAAAAGAAATCAGTAATTCTTTTTTTTTTTTTTAAGATTTTATTTATTTGACAGAGAGAGGGATCACTTGTAGGCAGAGTGGCAGGTAGAGAGAGAGGAGGAAGCAGGCTCCCTGGTGAGCAGAGAGCCCGATGTGGGCCTTGATCCCAGGACCTTGAGATCATGACCTGAGTGGAAGGCAGAGACTTAACCTTCTGAGCCACCCAGGCGCCCAATATCAGTAATTCTTCATCGTTGTCACTGCCAATGTTCCTGTGGTGATAATACCCGTCGTTCACTTTCTGACTGCTTTGGTTTCCCTTTAGCTAATTAATCAAAAGCATAGTCTGACTGCAGCCCAGTCTGCCAGCTCATTAAAAGACCATCTGAGAATGCCACTTATTTTTTGCCGAGTGAGCAGAAGATGAGGGTGGGAACCCTTCTGGTGATTTCACCTGGAGATGCCGATTTTTTTTTTTTTTTATGCTGGTTTGTATTTTGTGGCTCTCTTCAGTTGTGATTGAAAAACAAACTGATACCACTCTGAGCTGCCCATGGAGTGAATAGTGCTGGTAAAGTTCTAGCTTTTGTGAGCATTTCCAGTTTGGTTACTGCATGTTCAGGTAGAAAACATCACTATTCCATGGGGCGCCTGGGTGGCAAGGTCAGGTAAGCTTCCCACTCCTGGTTTTGGCTTAAAGTCATGGGATCGAACCCCGTGTTGGGCTCTGCACCCAGTGAGGAGTCTGCTAAAGATTTTCCCTCTGCTGCTGCTACCTGCACAGTCTGTCTTTTTCTCTCTCAAATAAATAAGTCTTTAAAGATTTTGTTTATTTGACAGAGAGAAACAGCTAGAGAGGGAACACAAGCAGGCGGAGGGTGAGAGGGAGAAGCAAACAGTCTTCCCGCGAGCAGGGAGCCCGATGCTGCAGGGCTTGATCCCACTACTCTGGGTTCATGACCCAAGCCGAAGGCAGACGCTTAACGACCGATGACTGAGCCACCCAGGTGCCCCTCAAATAAATAAATGAAAAACAACCAAATCAAACCATCACTAGTGCTACCACACCTGCTTGTCTCCTGGATGCAGGCCTCAGTGCTTGGGAGTGGAAGACTGTTTAGAGGAGGGTGGGCAGTGTGTCCTTCTAGTGATGGCCTATTTCACGCATTTTCAGAACTTTGTAGAGTTTCTTCGCAAACTAAACTAAATGCAATATCTTCTTGAATTTGGGTTTTCTGAGGCATCTTTATGGTGAATTTAGCATTTCTTTCCATTTCATTGTGTTTTTCACCCACTCTTCTTACTTAGTCTTCTGAACGATGATACCATGCAGAGAAAGCTGGCCATATAAATGGGAACCAAACAGGCCCTGAAGACAACCTGTCTGTGAGCAGCATGTGCTTTCTCCTTCCTTCCTCCCTGTCTCTCCCAAAGAGCCTCCAGGCACTACCCAGCCCTGGCCGCTTCTCTACCATCTTGTGTTTTCTGGTTGCTAGAGTTCTTTGCACTACCAACTCCTGCTGTCCCAAACTTCAGAAGTAGGTGTTTAGAGAATTTAAGTAGAACTAACCCAAAAGTCATAGTAATTTTTCTAAAAAACTGAAAACAACCCCTTAGTTGTAGGGTTGCGATCATAATTCCTGCTACATTCCAGCCAGGCTGTGGACATCTCAGGGCGTGGCTGAGGGACACAGCTGTGGACTCAGCCACCATCCTTTAAGTGCACTTCCCAAGTGGGCACAGTCAGGCACGGGTGGCTGAAGCAGCTGGCAGCTAGAGTATAATTAGCGTCAGCCTATAATCTTCAGTAAGCCCAGTTTCCTGCTCCCTGGGGCTCTTTACTGGCCTAGTGTGTCGTCTTTTTCCTGTAATAGTTCTTTCCCTTTGGCGCTCCTCCTGGGGAAGCTGTGGAGTCCTTCGCAGGATGCAGCCCTGTAGATCATTTGGTCACATTTATCTGTGGGCACATCCTACACCAAGAAGAGACATTGCAGAGTGACTCGTCCTGAGCAAGTCCTTGCAGGGATGGCATGCCATCCACATCATCTTCAAAAGCCTCAAAGGATGATATAAAACAGTGCTGAGAAGAAATAGATTTTCTTTGCTTTCGTTTGAGACTGAGGTCTTGAGGAATAAGTAAGGTATGTGTATGCAGGCAGGACTAGAAATGAGGAATATCAGACGAAACTTCACCCTGAGGAGTGTATAACTTTTTGAGATTAGGGGGAAACTTGGGCCCACACGTAGAAATTGTATTTGGCTTAAGGCAACGTTTTCTCCTGGTGGTTGAATAATAGACTTCGAAACAAGTCTCTTATGATAAGGACTTTGTAGCCCAGCTGCTGAATCTGGACTAGATCTTGTAACATTGGCCGATAGAATATGCTGGAGTGAAAGTGTGCATACTTACCAATCCCCAGTGTAGGTCTTAAGCAGCCTCACACACGTCTACCTGCTTATCTAGAATAGTGACCCAGGGACCGTTGTCTCCAGATTGGATATGTGAGTGAGGATATCCTAGACCAGCCCACAGACCTGGTACATGAGTGGGCCCAGCAGAGATCACACAAAGTGATCCAGAGACTCAGAAGCAATAATGAGTGCCTATTGTTTTAAGTTACTGAGTTTTGGAATGGTTTGTTATGCTAACAACAGCTAATGGATTCATGTGGTCTCCCAGTGATGGTACATCTGTGTTCACTTTTTATGGTCTTTGAACACCATCACAAATGCTTAGTGCCGCTCAGCATAAGAAACTCAGTCAATGCTTGGAGGGATTCTATTAGATGAGGGGCATTTCCAGTTCTTGTGATCATCAGCATTGCTTTGAGACCTTTTTAACCACCCATGTCAGGGCGCCTGGGTGGCTCAGTCGGTTAAGCGTTTGCCTTCAGCTCAGGTCATGGTTCCAGGGTCCTGGGATTAAGCCCCACATCGGGCTCCCTTATGGGGAGCCTGCTTCTCCCTCTCCCTCTGCTGCTCCCCCTGCTTGCGCTCACTCTTTCTCTCTCTCTGAAATAAATAAAATCTTTAAAGCAAACAAAAAAACCCCCAACACATGCCTGGGCCTTCTGTCAGATTATTCAACTGAATATCTATACAGGGGGTCTAAGAAATTGTAATTCAGAAAGCTCTAATGATTGTCTAGGATTGAAAACCAGTAAGCTCGTGATCTTGTTGGTCTCTTCCGTTAAAGAAAGATGCAGTGATTCCAGCTCCTCTGTCTTAGACAAACACCACTCTGATTTAATATACCTCAAGCCACATAAGGAAACTTTGTAATCAACTTTGGGCAATCACCTTGACCTGATCTTAGATGGGGAAAAATTCAAAGGTGGAGATTGATGGCTGAATTTATCCCCTGAGATTTGGAACATGGTATAGACTCCCTGAATAAGTCTTTTACATTGAGGATGTAATAGGACCTGCTTTGAGGACCTTGCAGTCCAATGGGGGGGGGGGTATCAGAAATCTGTTACTTGTTACATATTAAGAGAACAAAGCAAACAAGGTTTTGACCCTTAAACCACAGGTGAATTTTTACTACTGTGGGTGTACCAGTTGTTACAACAATTAACACTACATTACAAACAACCACAAAACCTCAGTAGCATAGAACAGCATGTTTTTATTAACCCTCTGTGTGCAGGTTAGGGTGGGGAGAATCTGCTGATCTTGGCTTGGCTTAGATGGGGGTGGCTTTATTCAACATGTCCCTCAACCTTTCCCTGGGATCAGCTATTAGCTTGGGCACCTTCTTGTGGTGATGACAGAGATTTAAAAATAAAATAAAATAAAATAAAAAAGCATAAGCCACAATGAGCAAGTGCATTTTAAGCTTCTGGTTACATCATTAATCTGTTAACATCTGTTGGTCAAAGCAGGTCACATGGCCAAATCCATTGTGAAAGGCCAGGGAAATTTGGATTTGCAGAGGGAAACTGCAGAGTCAGGGAGAAGCTATTTCTTTAGATCACACAATATGTTTGCTACCGTCGTTTCTTTCTCAGGCAAAAAGAAACCAGTTTCCACCTAATCGAAACATTTGGGACCTTTTCCTAAATCTTAGCCCCGTGTTGCAGTGGTCGAAAGAGATTTGGGTCAATATTCTTTTCTGATGGCCCAACTCTCCCTGGTGAAAGACCTTTAGCCTGTGCCTCTGGTTAAGATAGGAAACTAGTGTTCTTAAATATGATTGAGCTACTTCAAGTATTCTCCAGGACAGAAACTATGTTTTACAGTGTTACTAAGAATAACAACAGAGTAGTTAACATTGAACAATTCATATTTGAATTGTGCGAGTTCACATAGATGTGGGTTTTGTACAGTACTGTAAATGTATTTTCTCTTCCTTCTGATTTTCTTTTTATAGAATTTATTTATTTCTTTGACAGTGAGAGACAGAGAGCCACAAGCAGGAGGAGCAGAGGGAGAGGGAGAAGCAGACTCCCCACTGAGCAGGGAGCCTCACATGGGGCTCGAACCCAGAACCCTGGGATCACAACCTGAACCAAAAGCAGACACTGAAAATTGAGCCACCCAGGTGCCCCTCTTCCTTGTGATTTTCTTAAGGAAAGATTTCTTACTGTTAATGTTATGAGTAAGGCTTCTGGGCAACAGTTGGCTAGTAGTGGTTAGGTTTGGGGGGAGTCAGAAGTTACATGTGGATTTTCAGCTCTGTGGGGGGTTGGCTCCCCTGACTCCCAGGCTGTCCAAGGGTCAACTATATTTCAGGCCACTGATGTAAAAGCATTGCTATCCATCATTCTGTGCTTTGGGATCTACAGATTGTATCAGATTTGCCTCTGAGGAAACTGAGGTACAAAAGATTATGAAACTTCCACGAAACTGCATCTGTTGGTCATCTAAGATTTGCGACCTGTCCTGTTGGTTTTTCCACTTTTGTTCGGCAGTCTGATCAGTGCTGCCTTGCTTCACAAAACGCATATGGGGATATCATTACCTAATGAGTTTAGCTTCCTAAGAACCCTCCCTCCTAGTGTTTATGCTCCCTGGGAAATAAGGAAGTCTGGCAGCAAGGGGTTCAGTGCTATAAGATTTCTGCACTACAACTTTGGGGAAAGTAAGCTGGATTATGAGTCTTTTCTAAATTCTCATTCCTAAGGTCTCTTTGTTACTGCCTTGACCACAGAAGTAAATTGGTTTGGGGACTGTTTCGATAGACTTCCTTGGAGGGTCCTTGTGACTGCTGCTCCTGTGGGCTCTCTGAGCCCTCACCTGCCATGCCTGTTGCCTCGTCACTAGTCAGCAATTATCTGCCATGGTCCTCTGACAAACAGTGCTATTTCTATTTTATATGAAAGTTGACTTGCTTAAACAACTCATTCAAATTAATGCTTTGTAGGAGGCTTGATATGAGGGAAATGGCATTTCTAGTGGTGTTCTTGTCAGATTAGCACATGCAAACAATCAAATACTGGCAGTGGCCCAGAATATGTAGAATCTGCTACAATTAATGTGTAAGCTGGTTATCTTGGATAGATTGTTTCCATTCTGGGGGTGGCTTTGCTGAGAACCTCATGTGTCTCCCATATAACACTAACGCTGCATAATATGTTGTTATTTGAGCAATGATTTAATATTCTACTCCTCTTGCTTATTGCCAAGGGCCATATCTGCATTGTTTACTGCTGAAAACTAGGAGCCAACACAGGAGAATCTAAATAAATAAATATGGGGTGAATGCACGAGTGAATAGATCCTAGGACTACAACATCCAGTGGCTAAGACAAATTTAGGTGTCTTCCCAGGTGATTCTGCCCCCAAGAAGGGGCAGTGAAGGGTTAATGTTTTCTTTAGGAGCTGGAGGGATTTGGAGATGGATCTCTGCTGAGCTGCTTGAATCACATTCTTTCTGCTACTATAGCAACAGGTTGAGAATTCTGCAGGCTTTGTTGCCTGCCTCCTGCCTAGGTTGGAAATGCCTGCGTGCAGGCGACTTCATTGTCTGGAGGACAACTGTTTTTTGTTTTGTTTTGTTGCTCCCTATGATGTTTCAATGAAGCAGCTTCTTTGCAAAGACAAGAGGCCCACACAGAGCAGGGGCCAAGAATCATGGAAAAGCTGAAAGAGATCTTGTTTTGATTGGAGGGACATTTCCAATCTTTTGTCTCCTGAAGAGGTGTGAAGTGGGGAAAGATTTGGGTTTTAGTGGTGGTCAATAGTACCTCTCCCTCCCTTCTTCAGGAGACCTCTCTTCTGAGAGATACCCGCACCACACACAGGTTTTGGAAACCTTTCTCTTACTATTGTTACTTAACAAATAGGATGGTTGGGGTGCCTGGGTGGCTCAGTTGGTTAAGCAACTGCCTTCGGCTCAGGTCATGATCCTGGAGACCCGGGATCGAGCCCCACATCGGGCTCCCTGCTCGGTGGGAGGCCTGCTTCTCCCTCTCTCACTCCCCCTGCTTGTGTTCCCTCTCTGGCTGTGTTTCTCTGGCAAATAAAATATTTAAAGAAAAACAAATAGGATGGTGGTGAAGCTCTGAGATTATTGCCCATGTTGTGTTCACTTCTAAGTTTGGAGAAGGCAGAGTGGACCAGAATGTATGTTTTCCCCTCTGTATTCACCTGTCCTAATTAACTCTGTATCGTTGTTGTGTACTGAGAAGGAAGGGCAAGCTGATCGAGACTGAGACATGGAGGTGTTAGTCTTTACTTGGTGTAGCAGTGTGGTAAAGAGAAGAATGAAGATGGGGAAACTGCTGAGGAAAGTCGCTTAAGAGGTATTAGCTTGCCAGGAGGTGTCACAGGCATTTAAAAATGGCCTAACCTGTGAACCCAGGGCTGCTGCTCCAGTGTGGTTAAGCTTCGCATTTAGGGCTAATTGTAGGTCCTGTTGGGCTAATGGGTGAAATCAGTAGACCTTAAATATCACTTTGAATTGATTGGATCACATTGCCACATTACTGTTTCACTTCTACATCTTGTTTTCACTTTGCTTGCAGATGGCAAAATCTTCCTGATTCCCTCTTTGTTCCTGGTTCACAGGAACATTTTGGTCAGAGATACCTGAACATATCCAGCCATTCTGCAGAAGCAGCACTGGGTTCTTTTATTAGAAGTTCACTTTTAGGGGCACCTGGGTGCCTCCGTTGGTTATACACCTGAATCTTGGTTTCTGCTCAGGTCATGATCTTGAGGTGGTCAATAGGAGGCATTGGGCTCCAGGCTGAGCATGGATTCTCCCTCCCCCTCCCCCTGCAGACTGCCCCCTCCCAGCCCCCATCACCCTCACCCTGCTCACTTGCACACTCCCTCTTTCTGAAATAAATAAAATAAATCTTAAACAAAAATTTAAAAGTTCACTTTTAAAAATCTTTTATCCTCAACCCACTACACACCATCTGAATATGGGATAAGCCCTTTGTCTGTATGATTCAGAGTTCCCTCAGCTCAGCTTTTTTAAGTCTGGTGTGGCCACCGAAACTGCTGTTCTTGTGATGTAGTCCTAGTAATGGCTTCAGGCTGAGGGTCAGCAGCCCCGGGGGTCTAGTCCTAGCCCCAGTGGTCTCATATAGGGATCTTAATTCCATTGCATGTGGAATGAAAGATGTGGACGACATTGCTTAACATTTTGTTCACGACTCTCCTTCACACACAAAAAGTGGTACTCCAGTTGTTTGAAAAGTAGAAAAAAGCCTTTGCTTTATTGAAGAGCTTATAATTTGCAGCTCCCTTAATTCCTAGTCACACTTCAGGTCTCCATTTCAGTGTCACTTCCTCAGGGAAGCCTTCCCTGACCTCCACCCTCCACCCCCACCTCTGGCAAGAGCAGGACTCAGACTTACGCTCCCTGCTAAGTGTGTTCTTTTACACTTAGCATGTTTGTAATGGTCTATTTCTTGTCTGTATAGGGGGAGGGTTGTTTATATCAATTTTCTCTCTCAATCTGAGACTGAGGACTCTGGGAGGCAAGCACCCAGTCTGTTGTTCACTTTTGCAGAGGAACCGCTCAGTAAACATTTGCTGAACAACTCAACAATGCTGCATTAGGCTCCAGGAGGGTACAAAGATGATTACATGACAGTCTCTGCCCTTAAGGATCTTCAGGTTTACTTTTCCTGTTTCTCTTCTCTACAATCCCACCCCATACCCAAAATATGCTGCAAGAAATGAAAACAAAAAACCCTGGGCTCTTGTTATTGATCTGATCATGGGCAAGTTTTAATTTTCCTTGATTGGACTTGAAGGGTTAAAAATTTTCTAAGCCTCTGAAACCTAGGTGCAGCTATTAAGATAAGAAACCAAGTGTACTGAGCAACGTCTTGTGAAACAGCTTGTAAAACTGTTTGCGCAGGTGCGGAAGATTAGACAAGCAGTTCCTGTAACTGCTGCAGCTGCTGTGCTGTGACCCCTCGTGACCTTACCCGTTTACTTCAGTGTATAAAAACCCCAACCTGTGCGTACAGAGGGCCCCAGCATGCTTGGTTGAATAAACCCTTTGCCGTTTGCATGAGAGCGTCTCTTGGAGTTCTTCCACGGCGGCGGTAGCACTCCTTCTACCCTAACATTTGGAGGTCCCACCAAGAGCGCTCCACCGCCTCGGTTGCCTCCAACGGACTTCTCTTGGGTACGTAAAGGCGCCTTAATTGCGATCGCTATAGGTTCAGGATTTGTCTGTAGGTACAGGATTTGTCAGGCTGGCAAGCGCGGCTGTCGGGTTGGAGCGTGAGCTCTCCCCGACTGTGGCTGACAGACGTGTCCAGGAGCCACAGGCTGTATCCCTGGGGGACGCCCCAGTGGTGGTGGAAGCCCGGGGACGCCTGGCTGCTTCCTGTCAGGTAATTTCTGAGACAATAACTCTGTTGCCAGCTCAGTCGGTCCGACTGGTACAGTATTTTTCAGTTTTTAGGAATACTTGTTGTGGTCATGTTTTGTTGTGTGTTTTCCTTGTCAGTCTCGTTCTGTCCGTTTCTTTGTTTACTAACATGGGTCAGGCCACCTCCACGCCACTGTCCCTGACTCTACAACATTGGTCTGAGGTTCGTGAGCGAGCCCGTAATCTCTCTCTCCTCGTTAAAAGGAACAAATGGCAGACTTTTTGTGCCTCCGAATGGCCTACCTTCGGGGTAGACTGGCCTCCGGAAGGGTCCTTTCATTTGTCCCTCATCAGGCGAGTGAAAGACGTGGTCTTTCAACCGGGGAAGCGTGGCCATCCGGATCAGCAGCCCTACATTATGGTATGGCAAGATCTCTGTGAAACTCCGCCTGTATGGAAAAAACCCTTCTTACCTCCTACTTCTGACTCTAGGGCTTCAGCTTCGGCGACGATGCTGCCGGTAAAAGCCCCTCCTTTGTCACCCCATCTGCCTCCCATACTCCTTCTGTTCTACCTGAGTCGCAGCCTGACCTTATTGTCCTGGACTCTCCCCCTCCATGCCCTCTGCTCCCTCACTCCCAGTCTCTCCCCCGACTCCGGAACCTCCTTCTTCTCCAACCTCCCCTGTGTCCTCTGTCTCCCGCACTCATCCCCTGACTCCGAGTCCCTCATCTCCGGCTCTGGAGACCGCAGGCCCTGCACAGGGGACTCGGAGCCGGAGGGTCCAGGGCCGTCAGGATGTTGCGGTGACCCTCCCGCTTCGTCCTTATGGGCCAATGGTAGATGATGGTCGAGGGGGGGAAATGCAGGCTTTGCAGTACTGGCCGTTTTCATCGTCAGACCTTTACAACTGGAAAAACAATAACCCCCCTTTCTCTGAGGATCCATCCCCGCTGACAGGACTTGTCGAATCCCTGATGTTTTCACATCAACCTACTTGGGATGACTGTCAGCAGCTGTTGAACACTCTCTTCACCACCGAAGAGAGGGACAGGATACTTCAGGAGGCGCGGAAAAATGTCCTAGGACAGGATGGGCGACCGACTCAGCTCCAGAACATTATAGACAACTTTTTCCTTTGCGCCGACCCGACTGGGACCCCAATACGCGTGAAGGTGGGGAGCATCTGTCCACCTATCGCCAGTCTCTAGTGGCGGGTCTCCGTGCGGCCGCTCGACGGCCCAGTAATTTGGCCAAGGTAAGAGAAGTTACTCAGGGTCCAGATGAGTCTCCCTCAGTATTCCTAGAAAGACTTATGGAAGCCTATCGGAGGTACACTCCTTTTGATCCCCAGTCTGAGGAGCCTCAGTAACTATGGCCTTTATAGGGCAGTCGGCCCCGGATATAAGGCACAAATTGCAGCGTCTAGACGGGCTTCAGGATTTAACTCTGAGGGACTTAGTCAAGGAAGCTGAAAAGGTCTTCCATAAAAGGGAAACTGAGGAGGAAAAGGAGCAGAGAAAGGGAAGAAAAAGAAAAGATTCGAGACAAAAAGAGAGATCGGGCTTTAACAAAAATCCTGGCCACAGTTGTAGAAAATTCAGGGTCTGGTAAGAATAAGGGAGAAAGGAAAGAAAATAGCCTGGGCCAACGACGCCGTCCTCCACTGGACCCAGATCAGTGTGCCTACTGTAAGGACAAGGGGCACTGGGCAAAAGAGTGCCCTAAAAAGAAAAATGCCAGCCGACCGGCAGTTCTTGCCCTAGTTGAAGATTAGAGGCGACGGGACTCGGATCCCCTCCCCGAGCTCAGGGTAAAATTTAATGTGGAGGGACCCCCATTGACTTAAGTGGACACAGGGGTGGTTTATTCCGCCCTACAGGCCCCGTTGGGCCCATTGTCAAGCAAAAGATCATTAGTCAGGGGGGCAAACGGGAGCCGATATCGGGCCTGGACAACACAAAGGACAATGGACTTAGGACGGGGAAAGGTCCAGCATTCCTTCCTAGTAATTCCTGATTGCCCAGCCCCTCTGATGGGAAGAGACTTACTAAGTTAAAGGCTCGGATAACGTTTGAAACACAGGGACCGCGGGTTGAATTTTTGAACCCTCTGGTAGACTCACCAGTGGCTACTATGCTGTCGATGTCAGTGGAGGATGAATACCGACTCCATGAGGTCCCGCAGGGGACACAGATACCAGAGGAGGCCTGCTCCTGGCTCGAGAGGTATCCTGAGGCATGTGCTGAAATGGCTGGGCTGGGGCTAGCTACCAACCAACCACCAGTGGTGGTTTCCCTAAAAGTTAGCGCCTCCCCCATCCGAGTCAAACAATACCCCATGAGCAGAAAGGCTAAAGAAGGGATACGACCTGACATTAAAAGACTGCTCTCATTGGGCATCCTGAGGCCCTGCCGCTCAGCCTGGAATACACCTCTATTGCCTGTTAAAGAGCCTGGAACTTTGGATTACCGCCCCGTTCAGGACCTAAGAGAAGTAAACAGTAGGGTGCAGGACATCCACCCTATGGTGCCTAACCCTTACAATTTACTGTGTACACTCAGTCCTGATCATGTTTGGTACACTGTGTTGGACTTCAAAGATGCTTTCTTCTGTTTGCAATTACATAGTGACAGCCAACCCCTGTTCGCCTTTGAATGGACAGACCCTGAGGCAGGGATATCAGGGCAACTGACCTGGACTCGACTGCCTCAAGGGTTCAAAAATTCACCCACCATCTTTGATGAGGCTTTGTATCAAGATTTGAGCTCTTATCGAAATCGCCACGCTGAGGTAACACTGCTCCAATATGTAGATGATTTACTCCTGGCAGCACCCACAGAACAACAATGTAAGTACGGGACTCAATCCTTATTGCAGGAATTAGCCCAGCTAGGATATCGGGCCTCTGCTAAAAAAGCCCAACTCTGCAAACGAGAAGTCACCTTTTTGGGGTACACTCTTAAAGATGGAAAACGCTGGCTGACTGAAGCTCACAAAAAGACAGTTACTCAGATCCTTGTACCCACGTCCCGAAAACAGCTACGGGAATTTTTAGGGACGGCAGGATTCTGTAGACTGTGGATACCAGGGTTCGCCTCCCTTGCCTCTCCCCTCTATCCACTTCTTAAGGGTGATCAAGAGTTCTTCTGGGGCTCGGAGCAGCAACGGGCTTTTGATGATATCATAAGAGCCTTGTTATCAGCCCCGGCGCTGGCCCTTCCAGACATCGAAAAACCCTTCACCCTTTATATTGAAGAACGAAAGGGTGTGGCTCGTGGGGTTCTGACACAGACTCTAGGACCCTGGAGGCGACCAGTGGCCTACCTGTCTAAGCGTCTGGACTCAGTGGCGAATGGCTGGCCTCGTTGTCTGAAGGCCATAGCCGCGGCTGCCTTGCTGGCTCAAGACGCTGACAAACTGACTTTGGGACAGAAATTGACCAGTATAGCCCCACATACATTGGAAAGTGTCATTAGACAACACCCTGATCGGTGGCTCTCAAATGCGCGTATTACTATCAAAGCATCCTGTTGGATAAGGACAGGATCACCTTCGCCACCCCACCCCACCCCCCCGGCCACCCTAAACCCTGCCACCCTGCTACCGGACGAGACAGCGGAACCTGTCATGCACACCTGTCAAGACATTCAGGCAGAGGAGGCAGGGATCCGTCTGAACCTGAAAGACCATCCGCTACCCGATTCAGAGGTAACCTGGTTCACAGACGGGAGCGGCTTCCTTCAGGACGGTGAGCGACGAGCCGGGGCAGCAGTGGTCAGCAAGACAGAGACTATATGGACGGCTAGTCTCCCTGAGGGAACCTCAGCTCAGAAAGCTGAGCTAATTGCTCTGACTAAGGCCCTTGAGATGGCGGAGGGAAAAAGGGCTACTATTTACACAGACAGCCTGTATCCCTTCGCCACCGCGCATGTGCATGGAGCCATTTACCAGCAAAGGGGGCTGTTAACGTCAGCAGGGAAAGAAATAAAGTATAAGTCAGAAATCCTCCCGCTCTTGGCAGCTGTCCTGCTACCCTTCAAATTAGTACACTGCCCTAGTCACCAGAAAGGAACGGACTCTGTAACAGTGGGAAACAGGCGAGCAGATGAAGAGGCTAAGGCAGCTGCCCTGCCGGAACCTGAAACATGGGCTCTTATGGTTGAGGACAAGGGTAACCGGCCAATAGATAGTACAGAACAAGACCGGAGGCAGCAAGCCGCCTCCTATCTACAACAAGTCCATCGCCTGACCCATCTGGGGGCCCAAAAGATGCAGAGGCTACTACTGGAACAGCCTTTTTCCTTGTCCCACTTGGACAACAGGAAGCTAGCGGAACAAATTACCAGAAACTGTAAAGCCTGCCAGACTGTAAATGCCCACCCAACACAAAACCCGGGGGGAAAAAAGATTACGAGGAAGTCGACCTGGCCAATTTTGGGAAGTGGACTTTACTGAAATTAAGCCTGCTAAGTATGGACTTAAATACCTTTTAGTCTTCGTGGACACCTTTTTGGGATGGGTAGAAGCTTTCCCCACCGAAAAGAAACTGCTCTTGTGGTGGCCAAAAAGATCCTTGAAGACATTGTCCCCCGGTGGACTTCCACAGGTAATGGGGTCTGATAATGGTCTGGCATTCGTGGCCCAGGTAAGTCAGGGGCTGGCCAGGATACTGGGGATTAATTGGAAACTACATTGCGCTTATCGACCCCAAAGCTCAGGACAGGTAGAAAGAATGAATAGAACAATTAAGGAGACTTTAACTAAATTGGTTATAGAGACTGGCTTAAAGGATTGGACTCTGCTCCTGCCCTATGCCCTTTTTCGCGCTAGAAATACCCCCTTGTCTTCCATGTTTACTCTGACTCCCTTTGAAGTGTTATACGGTTCACCTCCGCCTATCCAAAAATTAACTCCTGTAACAGATATCCATCCCCCACCCTGTACCCCTCTATTTGCCAGGTTAAAAGCTCTGGAAGGAGTCCAAAACTATATCTGGCAACAGCTGCCAACTACCTACCAACCCGGAGAGGCCTCTGTTCCACATTCCTTCCAGGTGGGAGACTCCGTGTATGTAAGGAGACACCAGGCTCATAATCTGGAACCACGCTGGAAAGGACCATACCTGGTTCTGCTCACCACTCCGACTGCTGTAAAGGTAGATGGCATCGTTTCGTGGGTCCATGCATCTCACCTCAAACCTGCCCCATCCCCAGGATCAGAATGGCAGTTGGAAAAGACTGAAAACCCCCTCAAGCTTCGGATTCGTCGTATGGCTAGGACTATGGACTCTTCCTTTAACCCTAGGTAATAATCCCCATGCCCCAGCTACTCTGACCTGGCAAGTTATTAATGGTATGGGCCTCACAGTGTGGAATATATCACGCACTGCTATTCCCTACACCTGGTGGCCTGACCTATACCCTGACGTTTGTAAATTAGCTATAGGAGCCCCAACAGACTGGGACTTGGAAAATTACTTTGACCTCCAGAACCCCCCCACACAACCATCCCCCCCGGAGCGATATGGGTTAGATCCTTGGGGAGGATGTGGAACCGGAGACAGGCGGAGTATGTTAAGAACCCTCCCCTTCTATGTATGCCCCGGGTACCATAGACCCAGAGGATGGACCCACAAATGTGGTGGAGCAGCCAACTTTTATTGTCGCAGTTGGGGCTGCGAAACCACTGGTGACACTTATTGGAAACCCACCTCAGGCTGGGACTATATAACCGTGACAGCAAATTACTCCCACACCAGGAGCCACCCCAGCTGGACAGCAAACCCAGACTGTCAGAACAAGTGGTGTCACCCTCTTAAAATAACCTTTACCCAGTCTGGAAAAGAACAGACTGACTGGGTATGGGGATACACCTGGGGCCTTAGATTCTATAAGGAACGTTACGACGACGGTCTAACATTCACTATAAGGCTTTCTTTAGAGATCCCTAAAGTCGCTATAGGACCCAGTTCAGTTCTCGCCCCGGTCCCTGCGCTGCCGCAGCCACAGACAACCGCCACCTCCCCCTCGTTATGTCCTAAACCATCCAACACTTCCACTCCTACCCCCAACCCAAGCGTCCCTGATGTCCCTCTCAGAGGTTGTCCTTCAAAATAGAAGAGGATTAGACTTACTCTTTCTCCAACAGGGAGGACTATGTGCTGCCCTAAATGAAGAATGTTGTTTCTTCGCTGACCATTCAGGAATGGTTAAAGAGTCTATGGCCAAAGTTAGAGAGAGTCTTGCTAAATGCAAACATGAAAGGGAAACACAACAGGGATGGTTTGAATCATGGTTCACTAAACCCCCTTGGCTCACCACCCTGTTGACAGCCTTAGCTGGTCCTTTGATCATTCTAATATTGCTTGTAACAATCGGGCCCTGTATACTGAATAGGTTAATCACCTTCCTGCGAGAGCAAATCGGACATGTCAAATTAATGATCATCAGACAACAATACAGTTCTCTTCGGACGGAGGCCGATGATCTCTAGGATTAGAGATGGGTACCAAAAGAAGAGGGGAATGAAGGGTTAAAAATTTTCTAAGCCTTTGAAACCCAGGTGCAGCTATTAAGATAAGAAACCAAGTGTACTGAGCAGCGTCTTGTGAAACCGCTTGTAAAACTGCGCAGGTGCGGAAGATTAGACAAGCAATTCGTGTAACTGCTGCAACTGCTGTGCTGTGACCCCTCATGACCAGCACAGCAGTGACCCCTTCGTGACCTTACCCATTTACTTCAGTGTATAAAAACCCCAACCTACCCCTTCTCGGGGCTCCTCTGTTCCTGTGCGTACAGAGGGCCCCAGCGTGCTTGGTTGAATAAACCCTTTGCCGTTTGCATGAGAGCGTCTCTTGGAGTTCTTCCATGGCGGTGGCGGTAGCACTCCTTCTACCCTAACAGACTGATTAGTCTTTTGTGACAGAATCTGTAAACTTGAAGCAAGGTCCTGGAAGGTTACAGGAGATAGTATACAAAGTGAAAATGATGGCAGAGAAAAAGGGAAAGAGAGAGGGAGGGGGCAATGAGGACAATACAGCAAGAACATTGAAATCATGGAGTTCTATTTAATTAATTTGTTTCTAAGTGTCCTTTTTTTTTTTTTTAAAGATTTTTTTTATTTATTTGACAGAGAGAAACATAGCCAGAGAGGGAACACAAGCAGGGGGAGCTAGAGAGGAAGAAGCAGGCTTCCTGCCGAGCAGGGAGCTCGATATGGGACCTGATCCTGGGTCTCCAGGATCATGACCTGAGTTGAAGGCAGTCGCTTAACCAACTGAGCCACCCAGGCACCCCTAAGTGTCCTTTTTTGACTGATGGGCTTTATAAACAAGGACATGTTTCTTAAACAGAATTCTTTAACTGTTGAGTTATGGAAACACAAAAAGTTTGCAACCAAAAGGTGATTATAAGCACACAAAAAGTTGACTAGGCTCCAGAAGTCTCTTTGCTTTAAAAACCAGAAGGATACCAGTTTTTAAGAGGATTGGCCTGTTCTATAAAGCGGAGCAACTGTGATCAATACAAGCACTTGCACTAGGAAACTAGAGCTAGCCATTGCTATTAAGCGGCAAGCCTAGACTAGATGCTGCCGGGAGGGAAAAGCAAGAATTCCTTAGGTAGGAGGTGTAATGGCTATTCATCAACCAGGTACAGGAGGCATGGGGGGAAGCTGATTGAATTAGAAAATACAACTCCTTCTGGTCTCACTGAGTTTGCAGTTTGTAGGGGAAATGACTTAGGGGAGGTTTACTGATTATGTTTCTATAGAAAGCATGAAATCTCTAGCTTCAAAAAGCCAAATAGCTTCAATGTATTTTGAGAACCGGTAGAGACAGAGAGTATGGAAAACTGAGATAAGGTAAAGTTTCTCTTCTGGCTCCTCTCCTTAGAGTGTTCAGCTTTCACGGCAAAGGACAGCCTTTGCCTGCATAGTTGTCCTAGCTTCCCTTACCAAAACCAGCAGACACAGAGGGTGTGGGTAGCTTGACTGTATGCTTGGTCGATTTAGCTTAACCCCCAGCCAGACTATATCCCTCTCAAAGCCATTCCAGGAAGAAAAGAATGACTAAAACAATCACATAATCTCTCTTCTTTATGAGGAGGAAGGAATTCTAGCCAAGAATTCAAGGTGTGCCTCTGGGCTTTGTGCCTACAGTGCACAAACCTACACCCCCCCCCACACACACACGTCTGTCCATTCTGCTTTTCACTTAGTTAGGCAGAGACAGTGTGATATGCCATGTTGGCCAAAGACCAGGAAATAACTGTGCTGGGCTGACAAGTAGCCAAGCCATCAGGCTCATGTGTCTCTCTAGACAATTGTTAATTGGCCCCTCCTTCATTTACAAAAATATATTCCACAAAGATAGTATGTGGGAACATGGTGCTTTCCTATCTGAAGTCCCTTTCTGAGTTAGTTCCAGAGAAGGTCTGCTCCAAGCAGTCTCTTGATTTCCTAGGAATTTGCCCCTTTTTAGCACTTTCACATAATTCTTTACAAAGCAAATCCCTTTGTGTTCACTGGCAAAGGTTCTCTTAAATCTCAGCTCTGCCACTTCCCACCTGTACAGCTTGGGCATGTTATTGAACCTCTCTGTGCCTCATTTACTTCATCTTTATATGGAGTCAGTGAGAATGTCTCATATGAGCGTTGTGGGAAGCAAATAAGATCATCTAAGAAAAGTTTTTGCATAGTGCCTGGCACGTAGTGTGAATTTGTAAGTTATTACTGTTTTTAATCTGATAAAGAGATTTTAGCCTTTTCTCTTCTTCTTTGCCCCTCCTGAGTTAGAAACACCCCGTGCATTTGGTACTTCTCAATATCAGGGTTGTGTTCTAGTGTGGGGAGAGCAAAGCAGAGCAGAGATGGCCGGGCAAGAATGGGGGTGATGGGGACCTATGCCCTTGTTCTTTACTCCCTCTTATCCCATCGTTTTTTCCACTATACCATACCGGTTCTGTATCTGTCAATGGCTGGATACTAAACTAGATGAAGTGTAAGAAGGAGTGCAGATTCAGCTGTGTCTTCCAGGAAGTTCCAGTCTCCCTTTTACCTGTTCTGCAAGTCTGCAACATTCTTGCTGTTTAGCTCAAATCCTAGCTCAAACCTATCCCGTGAATTAATGTCCAACACAACAAGCACTCTAGGGATACTAGCGGTAGCAGTATATTTGATCATGGAAGACAGGAGTAGTCATTGAACCATTTGGCACTTAGAGGAAAAAACTTGAAAAAATCAGAGAGCAGGTTAAGTATCGAAGTTTCTGAGCTATCCAATCTCTTGGGACTCACGGGCTTGAGAGGAAGGAATGTGAATCACTGGAGCTGGAAAGAAGGCGCAGGAGAAAGGAAACAGGAGCTCCCCTGTCCAGCTCTCCTGTGAAAGAATGGTCATTGCAATGCCTCTGAATAGTGTGGCCAGGACCCTCAGCGGCCATAGCCCTGGTCTCCTGAGCCACCCAGTACAGGGGATGATCAAACATTTGATAACATATATAAAGCATGTAGCTTTAAGAGCTGGCATAAAGTAAATACTCAAGAAATATTAACCATGGTTAGCTCACGAATAACACCTGGCCGTAGCGCAGCTGGATGCCAGTTCTGCTTCCCCGCTAACCGTAACTTACACGTCGCCCCTTGTGGCCGATGCTGCCTGCCGCTCATGTGTTGGACCTCGATTAGCAGGGGGCAGGTGCCCTGTCTCTCTGCAGCTCTGGTTAGTCTTGATAGTTTGTAAATTGAAATTAAATGAGCCATTTTGAGGGCTCAGAGGTACTGTTCCGTCGTTACTGTAGATGGTAAGAAAGAGCATGTGACAAGCAGGCTCCTCCTTTGATGAGCAGGCGGCTCCCCGGGGATGACTGCAAGATGGCACTGTGTATACTTTTATCTTTAACATGAATTCGTATTTTTTTTTTATTTCTTTCATTTGTCTCATCAAAGCAATGGCTTATTCTTCCTTCATTCTGATGAAAGTGGGGTGGCTTTCATTGCTGTCTCTTACAATGAAGTGGAAGAGTGGGTATAAATTATACAGTTTTAAACACAAGACAAGTTCAGGGTTATCTGATCCAATTCCCTTACTTTCCAGATGTGGAAATCGAGGCCCAAGGGTTTTAAATGAATTCTCGTCAGTGGTAGAGTGACAGTTTTCCAGTCCTGATTCAGGATCCTCTGTGTCTTTTGGTTTATTGCCCTTCCAAAGTGACCTTGGACATCAAAGGACTTGAGAGCCATTGTTTTTGAAATGCTTTCAATTAGCAATAATCACACCTCAGATAAACCTCATTGGTTGCCTGAGATACTGCCATTGCACAAAGCTCATTGTTTTTGAAATGTAAAGGTGGTCCTCTTTGTAGAGGATTCTCAAACAAGATAATGCCACCTTTGACCCAGTGTCTTCCTGTCTTTGGCACATTATCCCTGACTCTCCACAGGAAATTCTATTATGTGAAAAAGGCAGTGATGACAGAATGAACAGTTCCTGTTTTTCCCCTGTGAAGGAGAACTCCTTTACTAACTCTGTGCTTGTCAATACACAGTCATAATCAAAACAAATTCAGATTTGAACTCCATACTGGTCCAGAGGATTGATTGACTATTTCATCATCTGTTGAATATCAAGCCTCGATGGGATCTCATCCTCTAGCTCTGTAATACAAAGAAAAGGTCAGATCTGCAGAGCACAAGATCTAGATATTTATAAATAGATTTTTCTCAAGGATGATCGATTAAGTGAGTTTTAATTCTTTTTTTTAATTTTTAATTTTTCCCATTAATTCTTCTAACTAAACAAAATTTTAAGATATGTGTAGATAAAACAAGGTATAGAAAATATTTGGAGAAAATATACATTCAAGATACAATAGCAGTTGTTCAAAACTAAGATTCAACAAATTTGAGAATATCCAGACTAGACGAAGTTTTTCTCTCGATCTATAGATTATCTTCTTAGCAGTTCACATGCACTGTTTGGCATTTCCTTCTTTGTTTAAAGCCAATAATTATTTATCAAACAACTGCTATGTGTCAGACACTTTAATGATGCTTTTCAGGAGATCTCATTTAATTTGCATAGTACCATGCGGTAGGTGTGATTGTTCTTATTTTATTGATAAGGACACTAAGCGGTCACGGTAACCAGATTTTTTGGATGTTTGATGACTGATTTCTGTTCCCATGGAAGCTGGGCAGAGTAAGATTTTAGGCAAATATCAATGAAAGACTGTTAATCCCGTGCTGAACCAAATACAGCCTGACTGTCAGAAAACCAGCCTAGTCTACCTGGCTAGCACCATCCCAGAAACCTGCTCTCTGAATTTTGAAGTTACAGCCTATTACAGGAGCCATTCTGCCCCTGATCTCCGAGTCCCTTAGCATATATGTCTATGGGTAAAAGATGTTCTCTCAGTGAATCTGGTTTCTTTTAAGAACTTCTCTTGCACCTATCAGTTCTTTCAGTTTTTCCTGCACCAATAGCTACCCGTTCTTCATGGGCCCCTTCATGGGCATTGCTAGGGATGGAATCAAAATTAGAGCCTGAGTGTTATGTCCTCTGACACCAAGAGGCATATCCATGAATAAATGCTCCAACTTTAGTAGTTGGACTCTGTGATTGTGTTTTGTTCTTAGAGTCCTTTTAAAAATAATTCCTGGCCCTGAAAAATAAATAAATAGAAATAATTTCTGGGTCTGAGCTTGACTGCATAAATCCAGAGACTTTGCAGGTCTTGTCACTCACTAATAGTAATGCCTAAAATCTGTAAACTTTTTTTTTTATGAAGTCCTTACAGACCCAACTTATATTCGACAGACAAAGCCATTCTCCTTCCTTAGTCACATAATAAAAGCTAAAGATATAATAGCTTTAGATACAGTATCTCATTTACCAGCCACACCTGTCAGAAAGACTGTTAGTTCCTTCTTGAGACACAAGCAGACTCTCTTGGGTTCAAGATCCCCTATCGGGAAGTGTCAGAGCATAGATTTCTCTAACTCCAAAGCCCTACACTCTGTTGTGTTGTCCCTTTTCTTTATTAAAAGGAAATATATTTACAGAAATGTACTCACCAGCTTTGACTCTGCATTTTGAATGCTGAGCAATCAAACCCAGTCCACCTCAAGGAATGAAGATTTGCCACCATGAAGGTCACGCAGAAGACAGCACAGTTTCTAAAAACACTTCCAAAAAATGTGATCCAGCGATGCCTAATGTTACAATTGCAATGCAATAAGTGTATGACTTGCCAGCTCAGACTCATTTGGAGGTATAATTTCTGTTTGTTTTAAAAAAATTTCTCTTGTTAGTGTTGGCCTGTACTCTTATTTTGTGAAACATGAAGGGTCTGAGCACGTGATTACTGAAATGATTCCCCGACACCCTGCTAGTTACAACAGTGTTTCTGTAGATTGTCACCCCTCCCCCGTGCTGCCTATTCAGGCTAATTTAATTTTTAGAAGTGCTTCTTACTTAAATTATATTCTACACAACGTATTGTTTGCCCTTCCACTCAAATTATCGGTACTCATTATCGTAGCCGTCAGCAATAAAAAGGTAGTAATTATCATGCTTGGGCACAGCTGCAGAGCTGTCTTTGGCCTGGTACTTTGTTAAGGGGTTAATGGTCTATTGCACCTTTTTATTGTCTGCTTTATCAAAAAATGTGCTCTTTTAGCTACATTTCCCCTTCTTCATTTCCCTTGGAGCCAATGAGTTGAAAATGCCACCGTTTTCCCTAATGTGAGTGTCCTGGCAGAACGAGCCCGGGGATGTCAGAAAGCTCATAGTTTTTAAAAGTCCTACTTCAGGCATGCAAGGATGAGGACTGAGTTTCAAGAAGTTAAAATTTCTCATTTGCACAGCGTGACTTCTCAAGCTCTCCTTTTGTGCTTAGCGCCAAATATAAAAATGGATGATGTCACTATAGAGAGAATGAATGAATGAATCAGTGGAATTCTTTGGTTGTAAGCAGCAGAAATAGACTTAGTTAATTAGAAATTTTTATTGGAAAGATATGGAGGGGCAAGGGGAAGGGTGTGCTCACAGAACTGAAGGAAAAACAGTAACCAAGCTGAAAAGCCAAACCCAGAAAGAGGGGTAGAACAGAATTTGGGTCTCTGGCAAGGAGTCTCAGGTGGTTTCTTCTAGTGCTGTCAACCATTTTCAGTTTCATTTTCATTTCCTAAAGAATCAAATTCCAGAAGAAGATCTTTGCAGTGGCTTAGCTTCGCTCATGTGGCTTCAGGGAGGTCAGGGCCTTGTCTGGCAGCCATGCCGGTCAGTCTCTAATAAGGCAGCCCCCAAAAATGCATTCTATAAAGGAAAAAACTGATAAATTAGACAACATTAAAATTAAGACTGCTTGCCAGAATCCTGGTGCTATTAGAGAGTGAAAAGCAAGTTACATCATGAGATGAGATACTTTGAGGTAGATTTATCCAACCGAGAACTCACATCTGGAATATGTAAGGAACTTCTACACATCAGCTCCAAGCCAGCAGACCACTGACCATCCCATGGAGAAAAGCCTTGAAAAGGTACTCACAAAAGAGGATCTCCAAATGATCAGCTGGTGTACAGCTTCACAGCCATCAGCAGAAGCGTACAATATGACACCACTATACACCTACCGTCAGAGCTAGAATGAAAATGACATGGGGCTCCAGTGTGGCTCAGTCGGTTAAATGTCCAACTCTTGGTTTCTGCTCAGGAATCATGATCTCACGGGTTGTGAGATCAAGCCCTGTGTCAGGCTCCACACTAGGCAGGGAGTCTGCTTGAAGATTCTCTACCTTAGCCCCTCCCCCCACTCACATATGCACTCTTTCTCTCCAATAAACAAATAAATCTTTAAAAAAATAAATGAAAATGAAAGACAATATCAGGTGTTGACAAGGATTTAGAGTGAGCAGCAGCCTCAAACACTGTAGGGGGACCTGGGTTGGTTAAGCGACTATCTTTCACTCTGGTCATCGGGATCGAGCCCCATATCAGGCTCCCTGCTCAGCAGGAAGCCTGCTTCTCCCTCTCTCACTTCCCCTGCTTGTGTTTTCTCTCTAGCTGTGTTTCTCTCTGTCAAATAAATAAATTAAATCTTTACAAAAAAAAGTCTCAAACACTGCAGATGGGAGTGTAAGTTGGTATGATCAACTTCGCATGTCCAGTGACATAACAATTCCATACCTGCTTTGTCCATGTATAGTTCCATGTACCCAAGAAAAACGCATACATATCATGTACCAAAAAGCATCTATAAGAATGTTCATAGAATATTAGCTAGAGTTAATGAGATCTGGAATCTATCACCTGTCCATCAATACCGGAATGGATAAATCATGTCACATCCACACACTTCAACATAGAAGATGCAATATGAAATGCAAATTAACATAGCACATGCAACAAAGTGAATGGATCTCATGAATACAAAGAGGATATACTGTATAATTTCACTTATATAAAGTTCAACAATATGTAAATTAATATATGGTGTAAAGAGTCAGGATAGCAGAAACGCTGGGGAGTAGGGATGCAGTTAGTGGCTAAATGGGGCACTGAGGGGTCTTCGGGGTTGCCGATCATATTCTGTCTCTTGATCTGAGTGTGAGTTATACAGGTGTTTTCATTTTGTAAAAACCCATACAACTTTTTTTTTTTTTTCAGGCTGTCTACATTGGTGCTTTATTTGAGATAGTTTTGAGCTTGAGGGTTCTTTCTTGCATCCAATGAGTGAAGACTCAAAGCAGGGAGGAAATAAAAAATATACTTGTCAGAAAGTGACAGTTTATTTTTCTATAATTAAATTAGGGGGAAAAAATCAAGAACCCACTGGTAGCAGGAAGAACCAAGAGTCTTCTAGGGTCAGAATGCCTGGGTGGCTCAGTTGGTTAAACATCTGCCTTCAGCTTGGGCCATGATTTCAGTATCCTAGGATGGAGCCCCATGTTGGGCTTCCTGCTTCTCCCTCTGCCTGACTCTCCCCCTACTTGTGTGCTCTCTCTCTCTCTGACAACAACAAAAAAGTCTTCTAGTGTCTGGCAATTGAGGAGATACATATTCAGTTACCGGACATTTTCATTGTTTTCCGTGGCAGAACATATAGCAAAGATGTGGGAACATGAATGCCTGTAGCCAGGCTACTCTTATGCTCCACAGCTATGTTGCTTGTGGGGGCTCTTGTTGCCACAGTAGTTGGTTGTGCCCTAGGAAAATGGGGTGCTGGACTATTCCAACAGGTCTTTATCCCAGTCTTTGTTGCAAGGAGGAGTACTGCCATGTGCTCTCAGCTAGAGTCTCTTATCCGAGGTTCCTGCTTTGGTTGACAACATCCTACTCAATACAACTTTTATCTCCACAGCTTGATATATGATGGCTGATTTGGGGCCCAAGGAGCTGGTGGTGAGCTCTGAAGGGACAAAGTAGCCAGTTTGTTTGCAACATCAGGATAATTCTTTCTGCCTTTGATAAAATGATAAAGAAGCCTGTAGACCCTGATCTAGTGGTTTTTATCATAGGGGTATAATAATAGCTTTTCAGGGTCCAGGGAATTGGTACAAGTTTCTTCCATGTTGGAAATGAAGGAGCTGAATCCAACTTGGTCAAGAGAGACACACTCTCCACCTAGTTACTTTCTCCTTGCATCCAAAGTGCATTGAACTTAAGTGTGTGATTTGTTATCTTTTTTCTATGTGTGTTTTATACTTGAATAAAAATTTTATGAAAAGAGAACAGAATAATGAAAGCCCTCCAAATCATGCATTCCCTGGAGTAACAATGCCTCAGTTGAATCCTGACTATCCCTCCCTAACTGTATGACCTTGGGCAAGTTACTTCTTTACACCTCCGTTTTGTCATTTACAGAAGGGAGAAAATACCAGTACCTACCTCACTGGGTTGTTGGAAGGATTCAATGCTTGTAACAGTGCCAGATACTCAGAAAGCAGAAAGTAACTCTTAGGTGCATATGTTGTCGAGTAAGTTCTCCATCCTAGGTGTGCTAGGGGAGGTAAGGAAGTATAAAACCCGGGCCTCAATGAGCTTATAACAATCATAACTAGAAAGACAACGTATATAACAGAAAAAACAATTGACACTCCAGAAAGGTATTTGGAAATTACAGAGAAGAAAAACCTAAGCATTCATTGGAAGGAGAAATTACTGTAGGTTGGAGTGTTTCATGCAAAACTCATAGAGTTGTGAGAAGTCAGAAGAGGGGCTGCCTTTGAAGGGGCCATAGCAAGAAAGAAGTACAAGGGGATTTATTTCTTCCTCTGGTACTGGTTACATGAATGTAGTCAGGGTGTGAAAACTTTTGATATATACATCCTTCTGTGTGTGCGTTGTAGTATATGATATTGTATTTGAGTTAAGACAAGTTACTTCACCTCTGTGAATTTCGTTTTCCTCACCTTTCAGCTATACTTATTACCTTACATAGCGTTGTCATGAGGACTAATGAACAAAGAGTATGTAGAATGCCTAGTCTAGGACGGGACAGTAAAATACTTCATGTACCTCGTGTGCTAAGTAGGATAGAAGGTGACAGACTGGGACAGATCTTTCACGTGATAAGGAACCTTCGTCTGGCTTATTGCTTTGTCCAAGGAATGACCTCATGTCACTATTAGTGTTGTTGTGAATGGAACCTGTCACAGTTTGTCAGTGTGATGGCACAGTGACTCAACTGCTGGGACAAAGGGCATTTCTGCTGATCAGAACCACTGCTCGACAATGGTCCCACACCACCACTGTCCATTTCCTTTTCCTGTTTAGTCAGCGCCGGATCCAGATGTGCATCAGTAAGCATTTACCCAGTGTCTGCTGGGTGTCAGGTATCGTGTTAGATGCTGATAGAGCTTGTGATAATGAATAAAAACAGGGTAAAAAGTAACCAAAATAAGACTGTGGCTTTGCCTTCTAATAGCTCATAGCCTAGTAATAAGATGTATGGACTTGTTCTGAAAGCTGTTTCTGTTCCCCCTCCTCTCCCCTCTGTCCCTCCTGTTATCCTCCACTCACACCTCCCCACCCCCTCACACACCAACCCTTCCCTGAACACCACTCCATGTAAACAGGCTATGAGCCACTGAACATGACCTCTCTCCAACAAAAGCAATCAACTTGCAGCACATATCTTCTTCTTGGCTCCCCCAAAACTCTAGATGGCCGTGCCTTCCATTAATTATGATAACAGAAGCAACCATTTCTTAGGTGTCTGGTACGTGCAAGGCCTTATGCCAGACCTAACTATGCCCACGTGGTCTGTAACTCTCACAACATCCTGCAGGGCACCGTTATCCCATTTTATAGGCAAGGGACCTGAAGCTTGAAGAATGGACATCGTTTGCCTGACGTTACCTGCAACCAGTTTGTGGTACAGTGCTCTGTCCCATGTGCTGTCCTTCTTGTTAGAGCTCTTTGCAGTGTTTGCTCTGATGATTAAATAATGTAAACACCCTCTGCGTCAGTCCAGCAGTCAACTGTGCACATAGGAACCTCTGTGATTATAAGAGGTGGGGCCAGGGCCACTCTGGCTGTCATTATTCTAGCTTCGCTGGAAATGTCAATAAAGAGCCACTCAGCTTTGCAGACAACTTCTGACCTCTCGTTTTGTAAGTGCCTTAATATTCAGCAGCACTAATCTGCTGTGCCATCAGAGGGGATACTGAACCTATTTCATTATCTATATTAAAATCCTGGATGCCGGCACCACAGGAAGAGCCTCTGTGTATTGAGAAAATTCTGCCGTTTTGGCCCTCCCTCACTGTTGTCTCTCTCAGATTAATTTAATACTTACGGCTAGCCTCTGTTCTAGGAATCTGGAGACCCATAGGGCTCTGCGATGCAGAGTAAAGGCAACGTTGCTATGAGCTGGGCAGAGGAGGCAGTGATCAGTTTTTTGTTTTTTTTTTTAAGATTGTATTTGTTTGACAGAGAGTGAGATCACAAGTAGGCAAAGAGAGGCAGGCAGAGAGAGAGGAGGAAGCAGGCTCCCTACTGAGCAGAGAGCCCGATGTGGGCCTCTATCCCAGGACCCTGAGATCATGACCTGAGCTGAAGGCAGAGGCTTTAACCCAACTGAGCCACCCAGGTGCCCTCTGAGTGGTTTTGTATGAAAGGAGCAATGCAGAATGGCTGATGTTCCCACTAGTCCAAGTGTTTGGGGATCTTAGCCTCAGCCCCGTATAACCACTCAAACTGACATAGCCAGCTCTATATAACACAGTCTCGTGGTATATATTGGGCACAGGTCATGCTCTCATGAGGAGAGGGATCAAAAGCCAGCAAATCACTGTGGGTTGAAGGTCTAGTCTTAAACTTTTCAAGCCTTAGAAAGGTAATCACATTCTTGTTTTGAGAGGTAAGCCTTTCTGGGGATTGATGCGCCATCTGCAAAAGGAGACATATGTTGGCAGTATGACTAACACCAGTGATTTGTTCAAAAATAAAAGCTACTATAATTGGTTTTTTTTTTCTGCATGTGTTTAGATTTTTAGGTATTATTTCCAGTTCCCACATCCACCCCTCAAATTGTTGGATAGCACTTCACAAATGTCGGTACTGAGTCGGCATCCCACACAGGTAGACTTAGTTCCAAATCTTGAGCTCTTTCCAGTCTTACTCAGCACCTGAAAGCACTCGTCTCCTGTTACATTACCAATGGAAATGTCAGCCCCTTTGCCAGTTTGGCTTCAAGCAACCCAGGCAGAATTATCAGGCATTTCCCTTTTTGGATTCACTCAGCCATTTGCATATACCTATAGGAGCACTTTGTATTTTATCATAATTGCAGTGGTCGTGTCTTACTCTTTTTTTTTTTTTTTTCATGTAGGGCCTGTCTCAGTGCTTGGCAGTGTTGTATAGTAGAAGGACTGGATTTAAATCTCGTGTCTGGTTTCCCTAACATTGTATCCTCAGCATGTGACACACCACCTGTTAGCAGACAGTATGTGCTCAGTAAATAGTGAATGAATTAATGATTGAGTAAATACGATCTTGGCTATTATTCTTCCTCTTTGAATCTTTTTCATTATTAAAACTGAGGGATAGGGGCACCTGGGTGGCTCAGTTGGTTAAGCGGTGCCATGGACTCATGTCATGATCCCAGGATCCTGGGATCAAGCCCCCCATGGGACTCCTTGCTCAACAGGGAACCTGCTTCTCCCTCTCCTTCCTGCTTGTGCTCTCTCTCCCTATCTTTCTCTCTCAAATAAATAAAACCTTTTGAAAAATTTTTAAAAAATATAACCGAGGGATAGTTGTATCTACTTTATAGGGCTCATATGACATTAAATGAGTCAGTGAAACCAGGGTAAGTGATGCTGTGATAGTGACCTTTGAGATTCAAGTACTGGTTTTAAGATTCGTCATGTTGCTGTATGTCTAAACGGTTCACTTAGGTTTATTGCTACAGTAGTACTCTATTATATGAATATGATACAGTTTGCTTTTCCATTCTCTTAGTGATGGATAGTTGGGGAATTTCCAGTTTTTTACTGTAAGCGAATAAAGCTGCAATAAACATTCTTGAAGAAATCTATTTGGGGACATATTTTTCACTTCTCTTGCATGCAAACATGGTAGTGGAATCGCTGAATCATAAGTTAGGTGAATGTGTAAATTTATTAGAGACTGCTAAACCATTTTTCAAAGTGATTTTTTTCACTTTATACTCCTCCCCACAATATAAGAGAGTTCTGGTGGTTTTCCACCCTGTAACACATTATATTATCATGCTTTCTAATTTCAGCCTTTCTAGTGGATGGTTGTATCTCACTTTGTATCTCAATTTGCGCTTCCTTAGGGTCTAATGATGCTGAGCACTTTATCATGTGCCCGATGGCCATTCATATAACTTCTTTTATGAAGGACCTGGGTTTTTTTGGTTCTTTTTTCTTATTGATTTGTGGGAATTCTTTATGTATGCTGTATATAAGTCTTCTTTCAGTAGCTTGCCTTTTAACTTTTAAAGTGATATCTTGATAAATAAATTGATAAGATACAATTCACTAAGTTTTTTTCTTTTATGGTAGTGCTTTTTCTGGTCTGAGAAATCACTGCATCTAACAAAGTCATGAAATATTTTTTATGTTTTCCTATAGAAGTGTTAGTTTTGGCTCTCATATAGATCTATGATCTCACTTTTAATTCCTGTATATACAGAGAAAAGGACACGATTAAGGTCTTTTTTTCGTGAGAGTTGCTTAGTTGCTTCAGCACATTTTAGTGAAAAGAACTTCCCTCCCCCATTGAATTCTATGGCACCTTTGTCAAAACCTGATTGAGTATATAGTATGGGTCTACTTCTACACTCTCTATTATTTTCCATTAGCTTATTTGTCTTTCCTATTATACTATCATAATTAATGAGTCTTTATAGTGACTATTAAAATTTAGTAAGATAAGCCCTCCAATATTTTTCTTCAAGATTATCTTGGTTATTGACAGGCTTTAATAAAAATTGACAGTATATCAGTTTCTACCAAAGGGGCAGGGGAAAGTCCAGGGATTTTGCTTGGATTTGCATTAACTCTATAATTCAGTTTCAGAAACTTTTTCATCTTAACATTTTGACTCTTCAAATCCATTAACATGAAATCTCTCCATTGTTTAGGGCTTCTTTATTTTCTCTGATTAGTGTTCTGTAGCTTTCAAGTATAGAGGTTTTACATATTTAATTTACTCTGTGTATTTGAAATTTTTATGATATTATAATTTTTAAAATTTAATTTTCCAGTTATTTGTACATAAAGATTTTATGTATTTACTTGAGAGAGGGTACGAGAGAACAAGCAAGAGAGCACAAGCACAGGGATCTGCAAAGGGAGAGGGAGAAGAAGGCTCCCTGCTCAGTCGGGAGCTCGACACAGGGCTTGAGTCTAGGACCCTGTGATCATGGCTTGAGCCGAAGGTAGACTTTTAACTGACTGAGCCAACCAGGTGCCCCTGTTCTGTTATAGCATTTAGATATATAGGGTTTTGTTTTTGTTTTTATTTTTTTAAGATTTTACTTACTTATTTGACAGAGAGAGACCCAGCGAGAGAGGGAACACTAGAAGGAGAAGTAGGAGAGGGAGAAACGGGCTTCTCGCTGAGCAGGGAGCCCGATGTGGGGCTTGATCCCAGGACCCTGGAATCATGACCTGAGCCAAAGGTAGATGTTTAACTACTGACCCACCTAGGCACCCCTACAATTAGTTTTTTTTTAAGTAGTGACTGTGTATCCGGACACCTTGCTGCATTTGCTCATTGCTTTTATGATTTTATTGATATTTTTGGATTTGCTGAGTACACAATCATGCCACCTATGAAGAAAGTTCTATCTCTTTCATTTGCTTTTCATTCTCTTTTCTTACCTTATTGCCATGCATATGGACTCCACTATAATACTGAATAGTGAGACTGGGGGAAATCATTCAATATTTCACCGTTAAGATAGTAACTGAGGTACACACACACACACACACGCCCTTTATTGGATTGAGAAAATTGTCCTCCATTTCTAGTATCTAGTATGCTGAGAGTTTTTATTACTATAGGCTGTTAAATTTTACATTTTCTTCATTTGTTGCAATGGTCTCACAAGGTATTATACAACACATTATTCCATGCGTGTGTGAATAACTTCTGTAATATTCTGGAGAGGTTCAGAAGAGTTGCATAAGACAACAGAAGTCCAGGCACGTTTTCCAACGTGACCACCAGATCCTAGTGCCATGGGCATTTCAGGTCCTATGAGCCCCATCTGTGTCCTACAGTTAATTTGGGAACACTTTGGCTATTGTTATTTCAGTTTCTCCATCAACCCTTATAATAGCACAGATGTCTCATAAGGTGGTGGTAAGCGTGGGACTTTGGGTGCTCTCCTCACCTCAACTTGCCTTTATCTTCTAAATTTTCTTCAGTGGACATTGTCTGTGTTACAAGAAAGTTTTTAACCTTCTATGTAACTAATGAGGTTACAGATTAGTCAAACTTTAGACCCAGTCTTATCAATTCTTTCTGAAAACTTTTAAGCTTTTCCTCTATATTCTAGGTTTTGTGACATTCCGTGCTCAGGTGGAGGGAAGCTGTCCCCTTGCAGAAGTGTACAGTCACCATTTTTTTTCTTTTTAAAATATTATCACAGGACTGATTGTACACAGGGCTCATAATAAAATGTTAACACTGTGCTGTGAAACCACTATGGTAAATCTCCATTGAAGGTGACTTCAAAGGCACCTGAAAGTGGAGTGTTACATCTGTGACTATTTCTTGCTTACTGAGTACATTAAACCTAATCTTCACCCTTTCCTCCTGTTTCAGCCTCTTGTATAAGAGGTACCGTATTTTCTGCCCATGATACTTTGTGATAAAACGTGAACATGTATAGATCAACTGAAAAGAGAATTCATTTAAATGGTAGATGACCAAACTCTTGTTTGCTGACCTTGCTATCACTTAATTTCTGGAGATGTTCATTTTTTTCTCTTTCCCAACTTTGGGTTCCTAGATGAAGTTTCCAGCACCATTCAGTTCAAAAAGCTGTTATGTAGCGGCCAGAGTGGGACTGTCAACACAGAGAGATCATGCGTGTGTGCTGGGACGGAAGTGTAGCTCAGAGACCTCAGCCCGCTCGGGAATTCAGTCACTTCCAGCAGACTGGTCTGAGTCCAGGGTGATTTGGCTCAAAGATAACTCTCTCTAACCTTGGCTTTAAATGCTGGCATTTTTGTCCATCTGATTAACAGTTGAGGATTCGGAGGCCCAGAGCTGGAGAAGCCCTGATCAGACAGACTCAGAATGATAGCTCTAAGATGTGAAATAGGGACCAGGGATAGGCTGTTATTTCCGGTGGCTGTGCTTTGTTTCATGGAATAGGAAGTCATTATTTGGAGAGCCACAAATCCTTGAGAGTTCATTTCCACTTCCAGAAAGGGAAATGTCCCTTGCCTGCCAGCCGTTAGAACAGGCTTTATCTTTGGGGCTATGGAGCCCCCCCAGCCCCCAGAGAGCCATTCTAAGTCACTGCCTGGTCAAAATAATCACTGGTGTTTTGTTTTTTTTTTCTTTCTTTCTAATCATAGTTTCCTGATAGAGGGAATGTTTTCTGCTTTTTCTCAGTGCTTATTGTGAATATTGGTTACTTCCATGGCCTGATGTTGATTATTAAAATTAAAATATTCATACGAAACAAAGAAGAAACCTCAAAATGAAGAAATAAGTGCCCTTTTTCTTTCTCTTCTTTCATCAGTAATAATGAAAGTAATTTCAGGTGAATAGCATACTGTATTGTGCAAGTGTCGTTCACATGCATTCCCATGTCTCGTTTGCTTGTCACTGCCCAGTTGTGGTGGACACACTGGCTTATTTTTGTTACACTTTTTTTTAAAGATTCTGTTTATTTATTTGACGGAGAGAAAGAGATCACAAATAGGCAGAGAGGTAGGCAGAGAAAGAGGGGGAAGCAGGCTCCCCGCTGAACAGAGAGCCCGATGTGGTGGGACTCGATCCCAGGACCCTGAGAGCAGGACCTGAGCCGAAGGCAGAGGCTCAACCCTCTGAGCCACCCAGGTGCCCAATGACAGTTTTTAAAAGGGAAGAAATGGAGACTTGGAAATGGTGGAGTCACTTGCATGAGGTTAGGTAGGTGCATAGACCCTGAGTGGCACTTGGCGCTTTGGTACCCCAGAGCACTCAAGCTGAGGTGGTGAACTCCCACTCCCTGGGTTCGGATTCTAGTTGCACCATGCCTCAGCATCCCTGAGGGCAGGACCTACCTTAGGTTGGTGTTGCAGGATCAGATCGAGAGTTTCAGTGCAGTCGGGTGGCACACCTGGCATCCAGTGCATGACCGGAGAGCATCAGCCTCGCCGCTGCTGTGGTCTTGAATGTGGAGGCAGTAACAGGGTATTATCCCTCTCTCCTTCCATCTCCCTCTCCTGACCTAAAACCTCAAGTCTACTCCCTAAGTCACCAGAAAACTCCAGACACACTCCAGAAGTCACCAGTGGCTACGTGGGTTTAGACAATCCAATCCCAACTTAAATACTTTAAAGAAAAACTAACACCATAAAGATCTCTTTCTTTGGCTCGATTTTGCCCTAATTCAGTTTGTGCTTCTCTCCACTGACACACGCCTTACCCCCCTAATCTTAAACAGAAATCTTTTTTTTTTTTTAGATTTTATTTATTTATTTGACAGAGAGAAACACAGCTAGAGAGGGAACACATACAGGGCAAGTGAGAGGGCGGGGAGTGGACTTCCCGTGGAGCAGGGAGCCCGATGCGGGTCTTGATCCTGGGACTCCAGGACCATGACCTGAGCCGAAGGTAGAAGCTTAAATGACTGAACCACCAAGGCGTCCCAAAAGAGAAATCTTAAGATTTTAGACAGAATAGTTACATTCCTCCTCTCTAAATATTTGAGACTGTTTTTCCTTTATTTGCTAACAGCCTTTATCAAATGCTGCCTCGTGTATTTGCCCGTCTGCGCTTGAAGATAGGCTAGCAGTTCCTAAGCTATGCAGTGCAAGCTCTTGAAAGTCTTTGAGCAGCACACCTGTTTGAGGTTGTGCAACTTGCCCTCTAACATAACTGAGGTTCATGCTTTGAGGTGGGCACATGATTCCACCTTCATGTCCTTCGCTTGACTTCTCTCATTTATGCGAAGAAGGGGCAACAAGCCACGCATACCAATCAGCCGTGTGTCCGGCTGCAAAGGAGGTTCAGTCTTCCCCTAGGAAATGCCCTCCCTGGAGGAAATAAAAATGACTGTTTTTAAAGAGTGGATGGCAACATGCTTATCAACATTTCAGCGTGTCACAGCCAGGCAGGCTTTCGATTTGAAAATAGAAATCCTGATCCCATTACCTCATCTCTGTCTACTGAAGTCCCTGACTTTCAAGGTCAGTGGGATCACGTTTCCTTTATGAAACAAATGATCAGCACTGATCATCCTTTACTCACCGTCACAGTTTCTTATTACTTTTCACATATTCTGCACATCCCCACCGAGGCTGCAGACATTGCATAGATATGTCCCGGAATGAATGCCAGCTGCCCTCCAGACTCTCTTAGCGTAGGCAATGCTCATCCTACAGCTGGGCCAGCCACTACCAACAGCTGCCGGCACTTACTGTCTTGCTCACTACCTGTTTTGAATGTTGTCCTATGAAAACTCTCATCTACAAATATTAAGCAAACGAAAATGTGGGTTCCAAAACTGTATATGCAGAAGAATTCCTACTTGTAGATAGGTGTGTGTTCATGAATGTGGCTGTGCACAACGAGGCAGCATGAAGGAAACACCGTCATAGTGCCATCAGTAATCTCAGGTGGCAGCAAGATTCAGGGGCCCTGATTTCATCTAAAGCAGCCTCTACACCCCGCACGGAGCCCCACCCGGGGCTTAGTCTCACAACCCTGAGATCATGACCTGAGCTGAAATCAAGAGTCAGACACTTAACGGACTGAGCCATCCAGGCACCCAGGGGACCTTTAAATTTTATGTATTTCTGCACCATTAGATTTTCTAAAATATAATTTGTTCCTTAAAATTGTTGAAACAGTTCATCTTTATAGTACAGAAGCAAATTGTTACTTAGTTTAGAACTTGGTGACTGGAACAATTATAAAAAGCAGTGTGCTTTAAAATGAATTAACATTGTGAATGCATTAGACTCAGTAGGCTTTAAATCCCAAGTTATGCCCAGCGGGGGCAAAGGACACTCAACCCTGGTCCTGTGGACAGGTGGGGAACAAGTCAGTTAAGTGGCATCTGTCAGCTCAGAATGTAGAAAGGTCCAGGTGTGTTCTTGGCCTTCCACTTTGCCCTATTCTCTGGTTACTTGATTTCATTTACCTTCTCAGAAATACTAATGGTCTCTGGGAGACTTTTGAAAAGGGTATGCCCTCTTTGATCTGACATGTAACCAAGCCTCTCAACAAACAGGTTTTGGTTTTATAGATCTGTAAATAAATCTTTTATTCCAAGGCTGTTTTTTGCATTCCTCTCTCTCTCTCTCTCTCTCTCTCTCTCTCTCTCAAATGCAACAACTGCCTAGCTAGGACCTACTACAACAGCATGAGAAATTTTAGGACTTATTTGGAATCTAGAACTACCTCATTATCTGAATAGTAATTATAGACCTTACTAAACAGCAGTTAAATACTTTCAATTGTTTAGAAACATTCCTACTTATGTGTTATTTCATATTTGCTTCCAAACTAGAACAGGGATTATGATTATCCCATGTTACAGTTGGGAAAATGGCACAAAGAGACTTGCCCAAGACAATAGCAAGTTTGTGGCAGAGTCCTGACTAGAAATAAAACCTTCTGTTTCATGGCTTTATTGAAGCTCCCACAGAGCCAAATGTTTCTTTCCAAGTTGTTCTCCAAAGGTACCTAGACTCTAAGGAATAATCATTATAATAATAACACCAAATATTTATAAAATGTTTGCCATATAAGTTTTACATATATTAACTCAGTCCTCATAACTTAGAATGAATTAAGGAGTTAATATTAGGGTGCCTGTCAGGCTCAGTCGGTTAAGTGGCTGCCTTTAGCTCAGGTCATGATCCCAGGACCCTGGGATCGAGCCTTGCCTTGGGCTCCCTGCTCAAGCAGGGAGTGCGCTTCTCCTTTTGATTGTTTGCTCGCACTGCTTATGCACACATATACTCTCTCTCTGTCAAATAAATAAATAGAATATTTTTTAAATAGGTAAATATTACTGTTATCTCTGTTTTATAGTTGAAGGGACTAAAGGTCTAGTACATTTAAGTGACTTGCCCAAGGTCACAGTGTTAATAGGTAGAGTACCCAGGATATGAATCCCCCTAGAGCAGCAGTCATGGACCATTTGGCCGTGCAGTCAGAGCCTATCCACTTCCCAGCTGTTTTTGCCTAGGGTGACCCAGACCAAAATGACAGTTCTTCAGAGAAGAGTCTTAAAATTCCTCCCCTCCAACCTTATCAGGGTTTGAAGTATGTGTCTTGTACTGTTTAAGCAATAAGAATACGGTTCTAATTCCTTGTGAAAAGAATGAAGGAGAGTGGAAAGGAGCAAAAAATAGTTTGGCTCAAAGCCAGACGTGTTTGGAATGCTCTAGAAATTTTTATCTGTCCATGGTTCCTACAAAGATCTTGTCATCTGTCTCCTGCCTGACTCATAAATAATTTGGATTGCAAGCAACAGAAGCCAATTTTATTAACTTTAAGCAAAAGGAATTTTTTCTAAGGATAAACAGTAGTTTATGGAATCAGAAGAAAAGCTGAAAATTCACACTTCAGGAAGTTGGTATATCAACTTTCACTGTGTTACATAAAAACCACACTGACAATTAATACCCTGCCCCAACCCCAACCATCATTTGTTTAGCTAAACGTTTTGCGTCTCCATGGTCTGGGCAAGCTTGAGCAATTCCTAGTCTGCGCTAGGCGAGGCTGATCACCGTAGGGGCTCACTCAGGGGTTCGCAGTCAGGTGCCTGGTTGGCTAGGGCACCTTGCTCCTCTGCCACATGGTCGTTTATCCCCCTACACACTCACTTCATCATGGACTCGGGGTTCCAAGTACAGCAAAAGAAGGCAAACCCCAGTGCACAAGGACCTTTCAAGTTTCTGCCTGTGATCTACTTCATTGGGATAAATAATATAATAAAATAAATAAATCTGATGCTCCAGCTCAGAGTCAGTGTGGGAAGGGACTGCCCAAGAGCAGGATAGAGGAAGAAGACTCTGAGGCCACTTTGGCTTTCTCCCACAGATGATTAGGAGCCTTGGCAATTAAGCCTCAAGTCAGCAAGAACTAATGTGCAGGCTCTTCGGTGTGCCTCATGTCAGCTCCCACTATTTTCCTGTGTTGTTGTCAGTCTATCTAAGATTTCCAACAAGTGTCTGACTTTGCTTGGGTCACATACGCATCGGGGGTCAGCACCTTGATTGCTGAAGACCTGAATGAGAAGGGGGAAAGGTTTGGTTGTGAAGCAGTCACCCAGAGTCCTGGGGGGAGGGATGCAGGGGAGAAAACACAATTTCTTCCATCTGTACTGTTTACTCTGTTGACTTTGTCCTTCTGCTCTGAATTATGTGGATTGAATTTTCCTCTAAAACTATATTGGAAGGAAAAGTAACAGTCTCAGCCTGTTACTGGAACAACAGGACATTTAAAAGATTTAATTTAAAGACACTTGCTGAGGGGTGCCTGGGTGGTGCAGTCGGTTAAGCGTCTGACTCTTGGTTTCTGCTTGGGTCCTCATCTCAGGGTTGTATGATGGAGTCCCACTTGGGGCTCCATGCTCAGCATGGAGTCTGCTTGTGCTTCTTTCTCTCTCTGTCTGCCCCCCCACACTTGTGCTCTCTCCCTTTCTCTAAAATAATAAATAAATCTTTAAGAAATAAATAAATAAAGACACTTCCTGCGCTAGTGATGACTCTGGCATACATAGGTCAGGATCTCAGAGGCTCACAGACATCCCTTCTTCCTGGCATTGCTGTGTCTTCACTGGGCACCAACAGGGCAGATAAGACTGCTGGGTCTGATACTGAGGTCACACAGTCCTTGCCCCTGGCAGCAACTCTGACATTTACTTAGGTTAATTTCATGATTTCTGCAGAATTGGAGGACTCTTCTTAAAACGGTCTAGAAAGCCGAGGAGGAGTGGTGATGAAGTCATATTTAGCTAGCTTCTAGGCAGTAGGGAAAGCCTGAGATAGGCCATTATTCTGATCACAGGGGAGCTGGAGCATTTAGGATTGAATTATTGCCCAAATAATCGAAGAGTTTAAGAGAATAATAGATTATTCTTATTTGGCAAGACTTCTCCCTTTGGACTGACAACCAACACTATTTTTCTGGTTACAGTAGCCCACTTTTACAAAGAACAGGGAAGAGGTGATATCTTTTTGTATATGGGAAGTCATGCTAAGTATTTGAAACATGCTTAATGTACTATATCAGTTTTCTCTCAATATTTGATCATATTTCTCTAAAGACTTGATCATGAGCCTCTAATATTTGTGTGTGTATAATATTCTTCATAAATCACAAACATACTAGGTATTTTAATAAATGTTTTATAACATGTAAACAAAAATTAGAAATGTTTGAAGGATGAGTTAAAAGTAAAAAAAAATTAGGAGTTCTGATATTTTCTTCCAGTGGATTTTTGTACCTTTTTGGGTACCTTCCCCCACTTTGGGGACTACTTGTCTGGAGTATGAAAACATCTGAAATCTGCCCAACAATTACATAGGCAATTCTTAGTACCAGAGGGATAATAGAAAGTTGGATGTTCTGTCTTGAGCAGAATGTACTCAAGACTTAACACTTCTCTTATGTGATAGACTAGTGCTGATTTGTTGCAGTCACAATGACTCTGTGAATGCAGGCCCTTGTATCTCTTGTAATCCACAAGCCTTTGGGGATTTATCTGTAATAATTATGGAAAGATTTGGACTCATGGAATCATAATCTGAGACATTCCTTTCTCCTTCTCTACCCCTCTTTCTCTTCCTTCCATTTTTCTTCCTCCTTTCCCTCTTCAATCTGTCCTTCAATCTCTTTCAGATTAATAATAAAATTTTAGAGGCATTCTCTCCCCTCTCTCTTCCCCCTCTCTTTTTTGCTTTCTTGAGGACTCTGAAATTAATGCTTACATATTTTTAATTGTGATAGCTGACATTTATTGAGCTGTGGGCTAGTTAAATTCAGTGTCCTTTAATGATCTTATTGACCCTCACAACTCTATGAAGTGGGTACTGTTATTATTTGCCTTGAGAGTTGAGAAAGCCTGAGGTTTAGAGAGAGTGAGGTTGGGTGCCCAAGAACTCATAGCTCTGTAATGGCAGAGCCAGGTTGGTCTGACTCCAGGGCCCAAGTTGTATCTTCTATTGCTTACATGGCACAAAATAGGCAGTAGAGATGAGCATGAAGCCAGAAATTCAATCCATCATTAGTAAAAACCACTTTTAAACTAGCCTTTCTCTTATGAGCCTTGTGTCTACCCAGGAGACATAGTGTATGTACGCTAGACAGTGTGGATGCTGTAGCAAGTTGGAAATGTACCATGTGGATGAACTATCTGGAAATAGCATTTCACTGTTTGCCTGCAGATTATCTACCTCATGAGGGTTTCTGAAAAATTTGAGATGTTCAAAAATACAAATAGATCTCTACCTGCAAGAATAAATCTATTGTCATGCTAGAAATTATTTGCTCTCCTATTTTTCTAAGAAATTATCTTACTTTGATATGTTTATAGTTCATAAATTTCATCTACCATTAGTCTGTATAAGAACATCTCCTGGGGGCACCTGGGTGGCTCAGTTGGTTAAGCGACTCCCTTCGGCTTGGGTCATGGTCCCAGAGACCCGGGATCAAGTCTCATATCAGGCTCCCTGCTCGGCGGGAAGCCTGCTTCTCCCTCTCTCACTCCCCTGCTTGTGTTCCCTCTCTGGCTGTGTTTCTCTCTGTCAAATAAATAAAAATCTTTAAAAAAAAAGAACTTCTCCTAGACTGCCTTGATGGCTTAGTAGATTAAGCCTCTGACTCTTGATTTCAGCTCAGGTCATGATCTCAGGGTCCTGAGATCGAGCCCTGTGTCAGGCTCCACACTGAGCGTGGAGCCTGCTTAAGATTCTCTCCCCTTCTCTCTGTGCCCCTCTCCCCTGCACCTCCCCCACCCTGTGTGTGCATGTGCTCACTCTCTTTTTCAAAAGAAAGAAAGAGGGAGGAAGGGAAGGAGGGAGGGAGGGAGAGAGAGAGAGAGAGAAGAAAGAAAGAAGGAAGGAAGGAAGGAAGGAAGGAAGGAAGGAAGGAAGGAAGGAAGGAAGGGAGAAAGAATGTCTCCTTTGATCTTGGTAACTAAACAGGAGCTGAATAAGTACTGGAATGAAATCAAATTACCAACTCCAAATTCAATTGAAAAGAAGTGGCTTACTGTATATGGGACCTCTTGGTTATTTGTTATTGTCATGGCTGGAAAATCAATATAAAAATTAATGAGCTTTGGGCAATATAAGTGAAAAGGAATCATGTATAGAGATCTTTTCAGCTAGTAGAAATTGCCCTTAAGCTTTCTGTGGATGATTTTAGACCAGCTAATGGTACCCCTGCCACCAATGGACCTTTTATAAAGTTTTTTTTAAAGATTCTATCTATTCATTTGACAGAGAGAGAGATCACGGGTACTCAGAGAGAGAAGAGGAAACAGGCTCCCCACTGCACAGAGAGCCTGATGTGGGGCTTGATCCCAGGACTCCAAGATCATGACATGAGCTGAAGGCAGAAGCTCAGCCCACTGAGCTACCCAGGTGCCCACCAATGGACCTTTTGAATTTCTCCTGGAAGCTAAATTATAGCCTAGCAAACTTAACACATGGAAGATAAACTTGATACAGACTCAGTCCAAATGCCCACTTTTCTTATCCCCAGCACACATGCACCCAAATGTATGTGATACTGTGTGAGAACCCCCAGCTCTCTTTCTTTGCCCTTATCCCAAGCCTGCCGCTGAACTTATAGAGTCAGTCTTGGAGAAGTAGCAGTTCCTGCCACTAAGGCTCAAAGGAGTTGTTCTAGGGTGTTTCCTCACATGGTGGCCAGAAGAATAGTGAGTAAGGATATGGGCATACACAGGGGGAGACTTCCACTGTGGCGGAGGGACAGGCGGGTTGAGGAGTCACCTGTCCTGGTCACAGTAAGGACATGGACACTGTCCCAGTGCCCCTGCAGGGTCCTTGTCCTGGTCCCCACCTCTGGCACTTCCTGGTTATAAAAACTCTGCTCAACTCTCAGAGTCAGGATGGTGACCCACTTTTTCCCTTGCCCTCCCATACGTTCTCCCTTACAGTAACTTCTGGATGCTTCTCTTTCTCATTAAGCTCCTGAACCAAAGAAACATTTTCCACCTCTCATCACACCAGAGATGAGTTGTTTTTTTGAATTTCTATTTGACTGTAATTGACACACAATGTTACATCAGTTTCAGGAGCAGAACATAGTGATTCAACCTCTTTATGCCTTATGCTATGCACACCACAAGTGCCGTTACCTTCTGTCCCCATACAACACTACTACAGTGCCATTGACTATATATTCCCTATGCTGTGTTTTTTATTCTTGTGATGTATTTATTCCATAATTGGAAGCCTGTGTCTCTCACTCCCCTTCATTCATTTTGTCCAGCTCCCACCCCTTTCCCTCTAGCAACTATTAGTTTTTTCCCTATATTTATAGCTCTGATTTAGCTTCTGTTTCTTCATTTCTTTTTAGATTTCACATATGAGTGAAATCATGTAGTATTTATCTTTCTTAACCTCCTTACTTTACTTACTGTAATACCCTCTAGGTCCATCCATGTTATTACAAATGACATGTTCTCATCTTTTTTATTTTATTTATTTATTTTTTAAAAAGATTTTATTTATTTATTTGGCAGACAGATAGATCACAGGTAGGTAGAAAGGCAGGCAGAGAGAGAGGAGGAAACAGTCTCCCTGCTGAGCAGAGAACCCGATGTGGGCCTCAATCCCAGGACCCTGAGATCATGACAGGAGCCGAAGGCAGAGGCTTTAGCCCACTGAGCCACCCAGGCGCCCCAATCTCATCTTTTTATGGCTATATAATATTCCATTATGTGTGTATGTATATGTCGCATCTTCCTGATCCCTTCATCTACTTATAGACACTTAGGTTGCTTCCATATCTCAGCTGTTTTAAATAATGCTACAATAAACAGAGGGGTGTATATAGCTTTTCTTTTTCTTTCTTTTTTTTGTTTTTAAATTTTATTTACTTATTTATTTGACAGAGAGAAACACAGCGAGAGAGGGAACACAAGCACGGGGAGCGAGAGAGGGAGAAGCAGGCTTCCTGCCGAGCAGGGAGCCCGGGTCTCCGGGATCATGACCTGAGCCGAAGGCAGTCGCTTAACCAACTGAGCCACCCAGCGCCCCGAGGGGTGTATATAGCTTTTCAAATTAGTGTTTTCATTTTCTTTGGGTAAATACCTACTAATGGAATTAATGGTTCATATGGTAGTTCTGCTTCTAATTCTTTGAGGAATCTCTGCTATCCCAATTTACATTCCCACCAGTGGTGCACAAGGGTTGCTTCCTCTCCACATCCTTGCCATCACTTATTTCTTGTCTTTTTGATTTTAGTCATTCTGATTGGTGTAAGGTGATAGGTACCTCACTGTAGTTTTGATTTGCATTTTCTTGTTGATTAGTGATGTTGAACATATTTTCATAAGTCTGTTGGACTTTTTTTTTTTTAGATTTTATTTGAGAGAGAGAGAGTACGAATGGAGGGATGGAGAGGGGAGCAGAAGAAGAGACAGAATCTCAAGCAAATTCCCTGTCGGGTGGGGCACCTGATGCAGGGCTGGATCCCAGACTCTGAGATCATGACCTGAGCTGAAGTCAGATGCTTCACTGACTGAAAAACCCAGGCACCCCTTTGTTGGCCATTTGTACATCCTCTTGGAAAAATGTCCATTTAGGACATCATAGAAGAATGTTATGGTCCAATTAGCAGAGCTTCATTGCCCATTTAAAAAGGCTTAGACTCTAGAAAGTCCTCTTTGTTCATCCCTCTTTGGTGTGCTCAAATAGTTGAGGTTGAAAGGGAAATACCAGGGGCTTTTTTCTATGGCAATAACTGATAAATAAAACACAGATTAGGTTCTCAGCAGGCCTTATTACTAGTTAAGTCTTTGATATATCTTAATGTATAAAATGTTAAGAGATTGATTTATAGGGGCGCCTGGGTGGCTCAGTTGGTTAAGCGACTGCCCTCGGCTCAGGTCATGATCCCGGAGGCCCGGGATCGAGTCCCACATCGGGCTCCCTGCTCGGCAGGAAGCCTGCTTCTCCCTCTCTCACTCCCCCTGCTTGTGTTCCCTCTCTGGCTGTGTTTCTCTCTGTTAAATAAATAAATAAAATCTTTAAAAAAAAAGAGAGAGAGATTGATTTATAAAATGGAATGTTAATATTTCAGTTTGTTGTAGATATTGGAATCTATCCTTGCTCTCTGCCTATGACCTCTGCTGGGGAACTGAACTTGGTACCCTCAGACAACAGCAAGGTGTTAAAGTAAGATCTCTACCCTGGTGAGAGTTGAAGAATAGCATCTTCATCTAAGACAACATGAGAAGCTGATATCAGAAAGGCATAGTAAGCCAGGGAACCAGTAAGCCAGTTGAGTGCAGGTTTAGCTGTTAGAGGAAGAAGCCAAAAGCAAAAGCAAGGATCCAAGGATCCACTGGCAAAGTGGGCAAGGGTAAAGCAGAAGCAGAAGTTTAGAACCAGAGGGAAGAGTCATCAGGAACACAGAAGTTCCTGGGACATTCATCAAACTTAAAGTTGGATGCTTGCTTTTCTGAGCAAAAAAAGAAATAAAATGTGTGGGGTCAGCTCATCTTGATAAGCAGGGATGGAGTTGGCAGGGAAACTCAGTACTGCTTCACAGGTCCTCTTAGCAAATAGGAACTAGAATGTGATGTCAAATGCTCCTGCGGGGGATTCGGTCAAATATTGGTTAAGTGTTGAATCGCCTTATATCTCTGACCAGCCTCAGCCCATCCTTCTGGAGAATGCTGAGGACAGATGAATAGACTCACACCCTCTGGCTTTCTTTATCAGTGTATTGTGATGACTAAGCAGGTCTCAGCTTCTTTTATCCCAGTTAAAAGCTCCCTTGATATGGTTCAGAGGACTCACTCTTTTCTCACCCTTACACGTTCACACATCAGGGGATGACCGAAGGCTTCTCTGTATAAATGGATGTAAATCCTTGTTTAGTTCATTTCTTTTCCCCTCCTGAGCAATGCTCCTGAAAACCTGTGGGTCAAGGTAACTCTTGCCAATCTCAAAGGCAATGGGAAAAAATAATTGGATTTTAGCTCAACAAACAAGCATTAAGAAAACAGTTAGTGAACATTAAAGGTAGGACTTCTTAAATGTCTCCTTGGGCAAGTCCACTTCCTGAGCTTCCATCTTAGCAAAATGAAGGGGTCAAGTTTCATATTTCTAAAATCTCTTCAAGCCTGAAAATTCTGTGTTCCTCTTTTCACTCTACACATCGATCCACAAATTTGTAAGGGCCTGCGGTGCATCTGATGCTTGTTACACTTTCAAGTAGATGCTCTTGGGTAAAAATGACTGCTGTCTCATCTTGAGAAAACTACAGTCATCTCAGAATATGTGTTCTTGCCACTGAAAATAAATTCCAGTAAATAGCCCTCAGTAAGTTTTTTGCATTTGTCATGATATGCACACATTAGGTTAACAAATGGGGGAAGAAGATGACAGAGGATCTGCTCAAGATACCACAGAAACTTTATCTTCCCCGTAGTTCTTTTTCTTCAGATTGGTGACTTTGACTACTATTGTAATCATTTTTTTTTAAAGATTTTACTTATTTGGGGTCGCCTGGATGGCTCAGTCATTAAGCGTCTGCCTTCAGCTCAGGTCATGATCCTGGAGTCCCAGGATCAAGTCCCGCATCGGGCTTACCGCTTGGCGGGAAGCCTGCCTCTCCCTCTCTCACTCTGCCTGCTTGTGTTCCCTCTCTAGCTGTGTTTCTGTCAAATAAATAAATAAAATCTTAAAAAATATATATTTTATTTATTTGACAGATAGAAACACAGTGAGCAAGAGATTACAAGCAGAGGGAGTGGGAGAGGGACAAGCTGACTCCCCACTGATCAGGGCACCCAGTGCAGAACTTGATCCCAGGAACTTGAGGTCACGATGGAGCCGAAGACAGACACGTAACAACTGAGCCACCCAGGTGCCCCTACCATTGTAATCATTTAATTTAATCTTTGAGGAACTTAAAATAGATGGTGGTCTAACATTGAAAGAATCCACATTCTTTTTTTCTTTTCACTTTTTAAATTTAAATTCAATTAATGAACATACAGTACAACATAGAGGTAGAGGTTTCAGAGGTAGAGGTCAGTGATTCATCAGTCTGATATAATACCCAGTGTCCCATCCCTAGTGGCCATCACCCAGCTACCCCGTCTGTCCCCTCACCTCCCTCCTCACCTGCAGCCCTCAGTTTGTTTCCTATGATTAAGAATGTCTTAATCATGTTCCTATGTCTCCCTCTCTGATTTCATCTTGTTTTATTTTTTTCCTCGCTTCCCCTCTGATCCTCTGTTTTGTTTCTTAAATTCCACATATGAATGAGATCATATGTGGAATTATTTATTCCATTATCATATGATAATTGCCTTTCTCTGATTGACTTATCTTACTTAGCATAATACCCTTTAGTTCCATCCACATCATTGCATCATTGCAAATGGCAAGATTTCATTTCTTTTTTTTTGATGGCTGAGTTGTATTCCCATATATATTCTTTATCCATTCATCTGTCAATGGACATCTGGGCTCTTTCCATAGTTTGGCTCTTGTGGACATTGCTGCTATAAACACTGGGCTGTAGGTGCCCCTTTGGATCACTACATTTGTATCTTTCTGGTAAATCCCTAATAGTGCAATTGCTGGGTCATAGGGTAGTTCTATTTTCAACTTTTTGAGGAACCTCCACACTGTTTTTCAGAGTGGCTACACTGGCTTGCATTCCTATCAGCAGTGTAAGAGGGTTTCCCTTTCTCCTCATCCTCGCCAACATCTGTTGTTTCCTGACTTGTTAATTTTAGCCATTCTGACTGGTGAAATGGTATCTCATTGTGGTTTTGATTTCTCTTTCCCTGATGCCCAGTACTGCTGAGCATTTTTCTATGTGTCTGTTGGCCATTTGGATGTCTTCTTTGGAGAAATGTCTGTTTGTGTCTTCTGCCCATTTTGAGGTTGGATTATTTGTTCTTTGGGTATTGAATTTGATAAGTTCTTTATAGATTTGGATACTAGCCCTTTATCTGATAGGTCATTTGCAAATATCTTCTCCCATTCTGTCAGTTGCCTTTTGGTTTTGTCTACTGCTTCCTTTGCTGTGCAGAAGCTTTTTATCTTGGTAGAGTCCCAATAGTTCATTTTTGCCTTTGTTACTCTTGCCTTTGGGGACATGACTAGCAAGCAGTTGCTGCAGCTAAGGTCACAGAGGTTGCTGCCTGTGTTCTCCTCTAGGATTTTGATGGATTCCTGTCTCACATTTAGGTCTTTCATGCATGTTGAGTCTATTTTTGTGTGTGGTGTAAGGAAATGGTCCGGTTTCATTCTTCTGCATGTGGCTGTCCAATTTTCCCAACACCATTTGTTAAAGAGATATCTTTTTTCCATTGGATATTCTTTCGTGCTTTGTCAAAGATTAGTTCATATGGAGTTGAGGGTCCATTTCTGGGTTCTCTATTCTGTTCCACTGATCTGTGTGTCTGTTTTTGTGCCAGTACCAGACTGTCTTGATGATTACAGATTTTTTTTTTAAGATTTTATTTATTTATTTGACAGAGAGAAATACAGCTAGAGAGGGAACACAAGCAGGGGAAGTGAGAGAGGGAGAAGCAGGCTTCCCGCCCAGCAAGGAGCCTGACACAGGGCTCGATCCCAGGATTCTAGGATCCTGACCTGAGCTGAAGGCAGACGCTTAATGACTGAGCCACCCAGCTGCCCTGATCACAGCTTTGTAATAAAGTTTGAAGTCTGGAATTGTGATGCCATCAGCTTTGGTTTTCTTTTTCAACATTTCTTTGGTTATTCAGGGTCTTTCTGATCTAAATGCAAATTTTAAAATTGTTTGTTCCAGCATTGAGAAAAAAGTTGATGGTATTTTGAGAGGGATTGCATTGAATGTATAGATTGTTCTAGGTAGCACAGACATTTTAACAATATTTGTTCTTCCAATCCATGACTATGGAACAAGCTTTTCCATTTCTTTTTGTCTTCCTCCATTTCTTTCATGAGTGTTCTATAGTTTTCTGAGTATAGATCCTTTGCCTCTTTGGTTAGGTTTATTTCTGGGTGTCTTCTGGTTTGGGGTACAATTGTAAACGGGACCGACTCCCTAATTTCTCTTTCTTCTGTCTTGCTGCTGGTGTATAGAAATGCAGCTGATTTCTGTGCATTGTGTTTATATCCTACCACTTTGCTGAATTCCTGGATGAGGTCTAGCACCATTTCTTTTTTTGTTTGCATCAGTAAAGACATTAGGAAGCTTTTAGGTGCTGGCAGTTCTCCCTGTGGTGTCGAATGAGAACCTGATTTTACACATGGCTTTTGTTTGGCAGCAGCCTAACTCATATTGTAAGTAATTCGAAGGTAGCAAGTGGAAGGCATAGTAATTAAAATGGTGCTGGCTTTTTGACTTTGATTTTATTTTACTAAGTCAATAAAATGGAATTCTGGATGATAGTTAATTTTGTTCTGAAGATAATTAGTTTTTGCCCGTTTCTTACTGGAGAAATTTGCTGGCTCCCCCGACTCCCTTCATTGTTTTCAGTATCAACCACATCAGTCATAAGTGTCATGGGAACGATCTAACTACTGTTTTTTCAACATGGATTACAGCTAAACTGTTTTCTTTCTCTGAGATTAATTAGTAGCGGTGCTGAAGATGTGCTCTGACCTCTTACTATTTATTTTGTAAGCAAACAGTATTTTTCAATACAGATTTAATATTTTTTTAAATCACTTCTTACCCCACAGGAGACATCTGTTTTCACATCAAAATACCATGAAATATTATATTCCAAAGCTTTTTAATACATGTGTACTTTATATTATGAAAATGTATCATTCTAGTAGTAGTAGTGATAACCTGACATCTACTGAACATTTACTACGTGTGAGGCCCAATTTTAACGTCTATATTTTCCCAACAACGCTGTCAGGTAGGATCTAATATTTTCTTAATGTCATAGATGGGAAAACTGAGTTGCCAAGAAATTAAAGTTGCCCAAAGTCACCTAGCTAATAGGCTGCATGGACAGATTCGAAACCAAGGCAGTCTGACTCCAGTCTGTAGGCTCTTGTTACTATTCACCCAGCAATATGTATAACCATCACCTTCCACGTGAATAAACGTATCACTAGCATTGTCTTGATAGCTGCAGGGGTTCCGTTTTAGGGGTTAGATACTTAATATAACGAGTCTCCCATTATTGGGCATTTAGGTTGTTTCCAATTTTTCTATGATACAAACATTGCTGTGATAAACATACCACTCTATACACTTCGCGTGCTTGTCTTCTTCTTTCCTTAGATCATACTCCTGTGGATAGAATATTTGGATCACATTTTTTGAGACTTTTATACAAATTTTCAGATTGTCCTTCAGGAAGATTTTTTTGAACGCTTTCCATCAGAGTGTAAATTTCCTGGTGTCACAAATAATGATCCATACTAAATTTTTATTTCCTTGACACAGACAGTTGTATTTATAAAACAATATAAAACAATATTTATTGATTATGGTTAAACATTTTTCCCCTAAATAATTATTAGATATTTATATTTCTTCATTGGAAAATTATCTACTCTTACCATATTTTATTTTATTTTATTTTTTGGTGATGGTATATATATTTTTTTTTTTTTAATTTGAGACAGAGCAAAGCATGAAAGGGGAGAGGGTGGGAGAGGGCAAAGGCAGAGAGAGAAGCAGACTCCCCATTGAGAAGAAAGCCTGCCTTGGGGCTCCATCCCAGGATTCTGGGATCATGACCTGAGCCGAAGACAGATGCTTAACCAACTGAGCCACCCACATACCCCAAAGGTATCATTTTTATTAAAAATACACTGTCATATTACAGAAAGGATACCAAGTTTTTGTCATATATGGTACAGATATTTTCCCCCAGAAATTTTACCTACAGATAAGTTGGTTTTTTTACATGTGAAAGTCTCATATAATGAAGAAGTTTTAATAAAAAGAGGCTCAGAAAATATGTATATGACCTAATCTTTGCAAAAACAATTGAAGTTGTGTTTCAGTCAATGATAAATGATAGAAAATTAAGAACTTACAAATAGGAGGTCAGTGTTAATAAGGGGTGATTTTTTTTTTTTTTTTAAAGATTTTATTTATTTGACAGAGAGAAACACAGCGAGAGAGGGAACACAAGCAGGGGGAGTGAGAGAGGGAGAAGCAGGCTTCCCGCCGAGCAGGGAGCCCGATGTGGGACTCGATCCCAGGTCTCTGGGATCATGACCTGAGCCGAAGGCACTCGCTTAACCAACTGAGCCACCCAGGCGCCCCAATAAGGGGTGATTTTTTAAAAGTTGTGTTTGTTGGTCCTTGAGTTCACCCCAAGAAATGATTTATTTTCATGTAAACTAGAGACTGCCTTTGCTTTTCATCTGTAAAAGTATCTTTATTAAGACATTTTTTTCTTTATAAATTGTAAGGACCTGTTTTAAAATCCAAGCCACCATCCTGTTTACTCAGAAAAACAGCTCCAGGTATTATGGATAAATGGCCCCTGGAAAACAAAGGCGAGCCAGTTTGGGGGAGATGCCCAACCAGTTAACCTCCTTAATCTCAGGTCTACCTCGATGCAAACCAAGAATAGTCGGCCCATAATAGGGAGTTGGGGTGGTGCTTGGGGTCGGATGGAAAGGCCCAGGTGCCCCCACCTCTGGAGTCCAGGGCCCATGGAGGTGCAAATTAACTCAGGCAAGCCACTGAGCCCGGTCCTGGGGAGGAGGTGCGGGTTTTCCCCCTATACAAAGGAGATGTAAATTAACTCGCAACCCTAGTCATCTTGTGATTTGGAGAGGTGGGTGTCTATAAAAGCTAGCCTGAGAAGTTAGGTGTGGTCCTTCTCTCCCTGGAGAAAGGTGACCCTGGCTAGCCAGCAAAATTCTGATGCGTGGCTGAAATAAAGCTTTGCTTAACCTTCGCTTTTGTATCAGCCTCATTCCTTTGACCAAGGACCCTATTAAAATGACTTTGCAGAAAAAAAAAATCTCATTTCCAGAAGTTTGACCTACACCCCACTACTGCCCCAAATGATGGATTTTTAAAACGGATTGTAATCATGGGAGGTGAAACTACCAACAGACAGAATATTTTGTAACAAAGTCTTTTGATACTTTTTAATGGCTGTCAAAGAGAATTAAGTTCAGTGCAGACAAAGGCATTCCCCCCTTCCCCATTTCTTTTTTGGCTTCATAGAGGAAAATGGGAAATACTATTTTGGGGATAAGATTCCCAACAGAAGGGAATCCTTTGGCAGCAAGAATAAACAGCTTTGGCAGAAAAGCACCCTCTAAAGGAACAGGATTTTGGCTTGTCCAAACTAGGGAGACCAGGAGTGTTTCCCAAGGCAAAAGGATATCCCTGGTTCAGGGGCTGGGTCCCTACCAGGCTGTTTGGGCGGGACACTCCTGTTAACAAAAGCTCCTTAGAGCGGCTTCATAAAAAATTGATGGGTTTTGAGATGCACTCCTTTTCCAGTTGTCTAGGGAGGATCAGTTACATTCCAAGGAAGTGATTATATTTTACTCAGGGCCACATTGTTCCCTTTAGCCTTTGATATAATACTGGTAGTAGTAGTAGTAATGATGATAATGGTAATAAATAAAATATAATCCTACAAGCTGGGGTTATCAGCCCTTTTCCCTTCATTTTCCAGAAAATGAATCACACATCTCCAAAAGTGGATTAATGATTAATTTGAAGGAGAGTCTCTTCTTTAATTTTAAAATGTGCTGAAATCATTTTGTGGTTGCTGTACATCAGAAAACACACTTTTACCCGTTATATTTCTAGGGTGAGTGTGTGCATGCTCACATATTTAGCTTACATTTTCAGTAGAGGGAATTGCTCTTTGTTTGAATAAATACACTTGGAAAGGTGAATAGCGAGCCATCCATTCCATCCACATGTAATTCCACTTGCAGTTACGTGTGGCATTGCTGATCTGGTTTGGTTGGGTATGATGTTCATGAAGGTTTAGTGAGGTGGTCAGAAAACTCAACCACTGAGCACCCACTTCCTTCATGCCAGATTACTGGCAATACAAACAGTGGGTGGAATAGTGGCAGAGATCCCCATACACATTCATCCAGGGACAGAGAAAATAGAGCTGCCCCAATGCAAAGTCTCTTTTCTCACTTATTCAATCAACAAACTTTGTACTGAGTATCTACTATATGCCACACAGAGATCTGTTTTCTGTGCCATTCCTTCATCACAATCCACTCCTTGCTAAAGACTTCAGTTTCCCTCTCTCCACAGTCCCACCAGATACATAGGCGTTATGCTACCTGAAAAATTTGGGTCCTTCCCACCTGGAAACGCAAGTTCTATATCTCCTCCCTTGAAGTCCCTGCCAAGGTGGAGTTGTATTTATAATAACCCCCTCACCCCACTTAAAATAAGCCCCAAGATGGAAAAATATTTGAGAAAAAAGAAGAGATTATATTATGAGTGTTTTCTCATGTAACTGTATAGTTGCAAATGTTTTAATGGCTGGGTATTATTCTATTGTATACCTTAGTTACTTAACATTTACCAAAAACTTGGTTCACAATTTGGATTTATTTCCTTAGGGCAAAATTACAAAGTTATTATTTACACCCATTTGTAAAACCCTTAATACAAATTGCCAAACTACTTAAAGAGAATTTATAGCAACTTACAGTCCCATTAAGTCTATTTACTGTTCATATCACGGTACCCTTACCCTCATTGAAGACTAAAAACTTTTTAAAAAATCTTTACTGATTGTTTTTAATTTACATTTTTTTATTACTAGTGAGATTGACATTTTTTTCACGTGCTTATTAGACATTTTTAGTTTCCCTCTCCAAGCGGTCTGTATATGTCCTTTGTCTACATTTCTATTGGAGCTTTTATAGTCTTCTTGTTCACTTGTATGAACTTACTTCATCGTAATGGTGTTAACATTTTGTCTTTAATATTTATTGATCACATTTGGGCAAATATCCCTCCAATTACATTATTTGTGATCACTTAGAACAGATAATGTGTTTTGTTCAGTGAGATGAGATAAGCTTTATATCATTTTATGTACAAGATGGTTTTCAAAGTCTAAAAATTAATACGTACTTTAGAGCATAGTAAGGACAGCATCTATTCTAGAAACTTCTATCAAAGGGAGAATGTATAAGAGTTAAACTATGAGGGACCTTTGTCCTATCGATGCTTCTGTATTGACAGACCCATTTGTATTCTTTTTTTTTTTTTTAAGATTTTATTTATTTGACAGAGAGAAACACAGCTAGAGAGGGAACACAAGCAGGGGGAGTGAGAGAGGGAGAAGCAGGCTTCCCGCTGAGCAGGGAGCCCGATGTGGGACTCGATCCCAGGTCTCCGAGATCATGACCTGAGCCGAAGGCAGTAGCTTAACCAACTGAGCCACCCAGACACCCCTGACCCATTTGTATTCTTATTGCATTTGATGTGTGGCGCTTGTGCTGTGCTTATTACAAAGTTGTGAAATCTGTGTTCAGACTAGAACCTTGACACAGGTAATGAGCTGCTTTGGAATTTACCAGATTCCAGATAAAGTTCTAGTCATCCTTCATTCCCATACCTCAGTTTCCCATAGGTCCAAGAGGCCCTGAATAGCAGCCCTCATATGTTCTCCTTTTTCTTTTAGACAGTTCTTCCTCAGTCCAGGAAGATGAAGAGGTAGAGATGGAGGCCATCAGCTGGCAGGCCAGTAGTCCAGCCATGAATGGACATCCTGCCATTCCAGTGACCTCTGCTCGTTTCCCAAGCTGGGTCACTTTTGATGACAATGAGGTCAGCTGCCCTTTGCCACCAGTCACCTCTCCCCTGAAGCCAAACCCACCACCAATTGCGTCTGTGATCCCAGATGTACCTCATCACTCAGGTGGGTCATTTAAGAAGAGGGAACGTCCCAAGAGCACTTTGATGAACTTTTCCAAAGTTCAGAAGCTGGACATTTCATCCTTAAACCATCCGCCTTCCATAACTGAGGCTCCACCTTGGAGGGCAACCAATCCTTTCCTGAATGAGACTCTGCAGGATGTCCAACCCTCCCCTATCAACCCTTTCACTGCTTTCTTTGAGGAGCAGGAGAGGCGCTCCCAAAACAGTTCCATTTCCAGTGCCACAGGCCAGAGCCAAAGAGATTCTCTCATTGTCATCTACCAGGATGCCATCAGTTTTGATGACTCAAGCAAAAACCAATCCCATTCCGATGCTGTTGAAAAACTCAAACAACTCCAGATTGATGACCCTGATCATTCAGGCAGTGCGACACTACCAGATGATGACCCTATAGCCTGGGTTGAACTAGATGACCACCTGCCTAGTTCGGCACTGTCCCAGCCCAGGGATGGGTGGCCAATGATGCTGAGGATCCCTGAAAAGAAAAACATCATGTCGTCCAGGCACTGGGGACCCATCTACATCAAATTGACAGACAGTGGTTACCTGCAGCTGTATTATGAGCAGGGTCTAGAAAAACCATTCCGTGAGTTCAAGCTGGAGATCTGCCATGAAATTTCGGAACCCCGGCTCCAAAACTATGATGAGAATGGCAGGATACACAGCTTGCGAATAGACCGTGTCACCTATAAGGAGAAGAAGAAATACCAGCCCAAACCTGCTGTGGCCCACACAGCAGAGAGGGAGCAAGTGATTAAGCTGGGTACCACCAATTACGATGACTTCCTAAGTTTCATCTGTGCCGTTCAGGAGCGGCTCATGAATCTGCCAGTGTTGTCAATGGACTTGAGCACGGTTGGCTTGAACTACCTTGAAGAGGAGATTACTGTGGATGTCAAGGATGAATTCTCCGGCATTGTGAGCAAAGGAGACAACCAGATTCTCCAGCACCATGTCTTGACACGGATCCACATTCTGAGTTTCCTCTCTGGGCTGGCAGAGTGCCGCCTGGGCCTCAACGATGTCCTTGTCAAAGGGAACGAAATAGTTTCCCGGCAAGACATCATGCCCACCACCACTACCAAGTGGATCAAGCTCCATCAGTGCCGTTTTCATGGGTGTGTGGATGAGGATGTATTTAACAGCTCCCGGGTTATTCTGTTCAACCCTTTGGATGCCTGCCGCTTTGAGCTCATGCGGTTCAGGACGGTGTTTGCGGAAAAGACCTTGCCTTTCACACTCAGGACGGCAGCAAGCATCAATGGGGCGGAGGTGGAGGTGCAGAGCTGGCTTAGGATGTCGGCCGGCTTCTCCTCTAACCGAGACCCTCTCACTCAGGTTCCCTGTGAGAATGTGATGGTTCGTTACCCTGTGCCCAGTGAGTGGGTGAAAAACTTGCGCCGAGAAAGCGTCCTGGGGGAAAAGTCTTTAAAAGCCAAAGTGAACCGGGGGGCGAGTTTTGGCTCAACTAGTATGTCTGGCTCGGAGCCGGTCATGAGAGTGACTCTAGGAACTGCCAAGTATGAACATGCCTTCAACTCCATTGTGTGGAGGATAAACCGACTGCCGGACAAAAACTCAGGTAGGTAGAGGTTTCTCTCCTGTGAAAACCACCACATGGTCCCATGAGAGCTGGGGTCAGAGTTCCACTTTCTGTTCCCCCGTGAAGGGCTGGGTTTGAATGTGTGATGGAAATATGGTAATGGAGAAGTGGGACCAGAGAAGCAAAAATCCGTGAGCAAAAAGTAACAAACATGAATGACCTAGTTTATTCCGTTTTCTCACTACTTTATTATCCTACTTGTAGAAAACTCTGCATTCTTCTTCTCAGCTGAGCTGCTTAAGCAGATTTGCAGGGCAACTTATGAATTTGTGTTCTTTTTCTGACTCATTTAAGTATTCTCTGTGGTGCCAGAAGCTGTGTTTTTCCAGATCCTAGAAAGCCTTCGGGTTTTGAAGAAGTAGCTTTCTCACTGTGCCTTGAGCATAGGTAAAGGTGTCAGTTTATGGCCAGTCATATATTCATTACAGGTGAGAGATCATTCCAGTCCCCCTGTGCGAGACCTGTCGGTCATAACGTCTCCAACTCAGAGTTGGGACCTGAAGATGGGGAGGACGAGAAATGGCCTCTGATCATACTGAAGATCCAGCCAGGACCAGAAGGTCCAAAAGGGCTGAAATTCTATCAGATACAAAGTAAAGGAGGGTATATTTGATTTAAACAAAGAACCAGCCCTCGTTGGCTTGCTGACACCTCTCAGGGAAGCTTTTATGTTTGAGTGAGCACAGAAGGCGATGACTTTCCTTAGGGGTCCACTGAATTTAATGAAATGACAAAACTAGGGAATAATCGAACCACCTCTAATAGCCTTATTTCTCAGAGTAAGTATGAGTGACCCCAATGACAGGCAACAAGCCCACGATCCTATGCTCCTTTAAACCACTTCTCTTCTTTTTTTTTTTTTTTTTTCAAGATTTTATTTATTTATTTGACAGAGAGAAACACAGTGAGAGAGGGAACACAAGCAGGGGGAGTGAGAGAGGGAGAAGCAGGCTTCCGGCTGAGCAGAGAGCCTGATGTGGGACTCGATCCTGGGTCTCCAGGATCATGACCTGAGCCGAAGGCAGTCGCTTAACCAACTGAGCCACCCAGGCGCCCCAAACCACTTCTCTTTTTGTTTATTATAAACTTCTCCCCTTTGTTAACAGAAGTAGATATCCTAGCCTGGCAAAAAGGGTAAAGTTCGGAAACACTCTTCTCTTATTTGGATATTCTTCTCCCATTCTCACTATTCAACCCTGGTAGTATGTTTAGAGTCTTCATTTCCTGTTTAGAGTGTGGAGTGGCTGTGTCATCCTACCTAAAATGGGACGTGATGTGCCCCGCAAAAAGCAGTATGATCTGGTCACCTCCCCAAGCCGTCCAGGCCCCACACACACACCGGGCATTCTGTGTCAGACACTGGGTGTAGCCATGCAAAATGAAGAGACAATTGGACCTCTGTGTTGGAGGCTGGGTCTGCCAAACACCCCCCCACCCCCGTTTCTAAACTGATGGGATTTTTAAAAACAAAGTCTTTCTCTCTTTGTTTGCTTATTCATTTCTCCTGAAATTGGCACTATATTCTCCTGGGGATAGCACTGTGATTTCTGCCTCAGCCATAGGACCTGTCTGAATTGACAGAGGAAAGGAAAAGTCCTGAACTCTCCTTTGGCACAGAAGCCCTTGGGAGGAGAAGTGAGGTGGAAGGCGGGGGAGTGACTGTGGAACCTGCTGGGGACTTGACATCCGAAAAGACAAGGCCGCAGGTTCATGCTTATCAGAATGGCCCTTCAAGTTTGTTAAGCATGGATTTAGATGATTTCATTATGAAATTACTGAGTCTTCAAGCTGGAAGGGGGCCTTGGGAATAACTCAGTCAAACCTCTTCATTTATATAGATGAGAAAATTAAGGACAGGGAGCAACATGACTTCTCTGAAGTCAAAACGCCACACCCAGGAGTCTTTTCTTAAAACCCCAGCTGCCTCTTAGTAGAGGAACAGTAGATACAAATGCGAAAGTATTTCTTCTAAGAGAAGAGAAATTCGCAGTGTGTGCACATCTCTCTCATTTATTTCAAAGTTCTTTCTCAAATATTAACAGTACTGTATGAGAGTGTTTTGGTGATAAGCAGCAAAGACAGCCAAAAGAAAAAGATTGTCGGAGGGTAGCTGGGAGAACTGAAGGAAGGTTGAAAAGATTGACAAGAAGGCTTAGAAAGGATAGCTCTTGAAAGCAAAACTGTGAGCTGTCTCCTCAGGCTGCAGCCGTTGGGATAAATCATCATAAGCCATTTTCTGTCCTTGTGCCACTTGGCTCGGGAGTCAAGGGGGAAGATAGTGCATTTTGATTGACATGACATTCAGTGCTGGGGAGCATTATTTCCCAAAGCAAGGGGGTTGGAAAAAGGATTGTTATCAAAAGAAAGGGGGGAATATATAGGCAAACACAGGCCTTAGTTCTTCCCAGCAGGTTAGTGTTCAAGGCCTAGGAAATGCAGCTTATGTATTGCAAATGTATTTCCTGATTATTAGAACCTTTATTTGTGAAAGATTTTTTTTTTTAAGATTTTATTTATTTATTTGACAGAGAGAGAAAGATCACAAGCAGGAAGAGAGGCAGGCAGAGAGAAGAGGAAGTAGACTTCCTGCTGAGCAGGGAGCCCGAGGCAGGCCTCGATCCCAGGACCCTGAGACCATGACCTGAGCCGAAGGCAGAGGCTTTAACCCACTGAGCTACCCAGGCGCCCTGTGAAAGATTTTTGAAATACGGGACAGCATAAGGGTATTTGGGAATGTTTCTCCCTTAAGCGACTTCTGCATCCCTGCTTTTGCTGTTCATGGTTATACATTTTTATTTTATTTTAGTAAAGATTTTATTTTTCAGAGACAAAGAGAGCACAAGCAGGGAGAGTGGCAGGCAGAGAGGGAAGCAAACTCCTTGCTGAGCAGGAAACCTGCTTGACTTGATCCCAGGACCCTGGGTTCCTGACGAGCCGAAGGCAGACGCTTAACCAACGCTTAACCGACTGAGCTACCGAAACATCCTGGTTATACATTTTTAGTAATAGCCCCCCACCCCCACCCCCACCCACCCAGAAAGGGCTTCTTATACTACTTCTGGCCAATGGTGTATTTCTGGATAGGTTCAGGAAATTGGTTAGACCCTTTTCTGGAAACTCGAGAGGTACAGGATCTGAGTTGCAGTCAGACAGCGGGTTCTTAGCATTGCCAGTACTCCCTGTGGCCGCTCCAGCCCTCCCCAGCCAGTCGCCCTCTGTTAGTTATCATCCCTTTTCTGAGCTCATCTTGGTCTTCAGACAGCCTTGAGGTGCCTTTTAAAGGTGATTTATCCTAATTCTCACACCTCCATTTTCAGGGAAGGAGACCAGAACCTCTGCGAGCTTACTTATGCCTGTGGCAGGCAGGACGGTCAGACCACAGGCAGCCCAGGACCGCGGCTCGGCCCCCCCTTAGCTGCCGCAGCCACAGCAGGCTTGTCCCAGTCCTGCTGCCAAGCGATTAACAAGCTGCCATTGGAGTCCGACACGGTTTAAACTGGCAGGTCCAGGCCAGCCCTGTGCATGTACCGCCACCCCTGCCTTCCCAACAGGCTCTTCAAGGACCCCTTTCACCCTGATTCGAAGAGCTTTTCTTAGTCTTCGAGGGTACCAGAACAAGTCCTACTGCTTGCCCAGATCATCTGCCAGGAAACAAAGAATTCTGCTTTGCATAGGTAGCTTTCTTTGCTGGAACTCCAATTCTCTAATATTAGACCAAGAGAAAACAATTTCAATGTAATTTGCCTTTTTTGGAAGATAGAAATCTGCATTTTAATGTTAAATTTTCTCAACTTCATCAAGGAAGATGACAAAATGTGTGGGCTCACTTAGTTCATTACCATAAATGAAACTATACTAGGTCTCAGAATTGCACTTTCCTCCCTGTCCACCAGCCCTGCACATCCATTAGTTGATACTAGGAATCATGAAAGAATGCTACCTTCAGGGGTGCCTGTGTGGCTCAGTTGGTTGGGCAACTGCCTTCGGCTCAGGTCATGATCCCGGAGACCCGGGGTCGAGTCCCACATTGGGCTCCCTGCTCGGCAGGAAGCCTGCTTCTCCCTCTCTCACTCCCCCTGCTTGTGTTCCCTCTCTGGCTGTGTTTCTCTCTGTCAAATAAATAAAATCTTAAAAAAAAAAAAAAAAAAAGAATGCTACCTTTATAGAGTCTGCCATGAATATACGTTGGAGGGGGGAGTGGAGAGGTCGGCTTTGTGGAAACTAAAGATTTCTCATTATTCCAAGAATGTGCAAATAAGGACAGTTGGATAAAACTGTTATTCAAGTTGCCATCGAATTAAAGTAAGAAACTCCTCAATGAAGTTTGTAGTGATCTAAATGCATAGCAATACACAGAGAGGGGTTTAGGACATAATTTGGCATCAGATCTGAGTTTTATTCCTAGTGCTGCAGTTTACTAGCTGTGTGACCTCAGGCAATTTACTTAAACCTCTCAAAGAAATCTTATTTTCCTCATTTACAGAAGAGGGTTATTAATACCTAGCTCATTAGGAAAGAAATTAAATCATGCCTTTAAATGTTTAGGACAGTCTGGCCTGTGGTAAATGTAAAAGATAGCTATGTAATTACAGCGGTAATTTAAAAAGAATCACATGGATTCATTTTTAAATAATGTAATTTTTACTATTATGTGTATCCAATTTAAAATTTCTATCCTAGAAACCAGTGAAAATTTCTCAGTTTCCCAGAGTTTTACTCTTTGGAAATGATCACTGAAATATGTTATTTGTGAAGTAGAGCAAAACAAATACTTCACGCTGTAATGTTTTCCTTGGAGAGCGGGTGTGTATATCCTCACTAATTTAAAAAGTCTTGCCCAGACCCATAAAGAAAATTGGAATTGTTTATTTGGGGAAACTCCTTTAACTAAGGGCTGTTGCTATTATATAAAGAAGTCGAGGCCATGTCAGGTTTTTTATCCATGGCAAATTGCTGTACGGGGGTTCCTACAGCTCACTTCTCCACCCATGTCACCCTGCAAACCTGTTTTTAATTTGGGGACACTTTGGGAGGCTGTGACTCAGACAGAGTGGTTGAAACACCTCGGAGTTAGAATGCTTGGGTTCAGTCCTCCATCTGCCACCTTACAGCTTTGATCTTGGCTTGTTCACTTTCCCTCCCAAAGACTTCGTGAGCTCATCTGTAGAACATAAAGACTATGACCTCAAGATATTGTTACAAAGATGCAGGGAAAGGGTGTACAGGCAGCATTTGAGACACTAGATTTCTCAGCAAGCTATGCTTTCAGAGGTTATAGCCAAGGAACTGATCTCTCTTCACACATATCTAATAACAGTCCTCAAGTGGAAAACCTTGTTTTCCATCCAAGCACAGTAGAACCAGCCATAGATGTATAAAATTAAAAAACAGGAAGGAACTATGCCTGGGCATTCTCCAGCCCACCCTTTACTACCCATCCACCATTTCCCCACTTTCCAAATCAGGATTTGAGGCAAGGGGAGAAAAAGGACTTGAGTGCAGGATCTCTGCCACTTAGAAGGAGAGCTAGGAGTCACACGCAGTGCCCTATCAGTCTGCATCCTGCCCAGTTCACCATGCCATCCTTCACGCACCTGTGCTGTTTATGAGGGCATCATCACTTACATATGCCATCTACCCACAGAAACGTGCCAAAGCATTTTTGTAAAAATGCGAAATGCTGTTGAGAAAATTCATCTTTCAAAGGGAATCGATTCTTTTGCTCCACGCCACTGTCCCTGATGTTTTATTCAGTGCTAAATGCTGTTCCCTTTGTTCCTTTCTGCCAATCTACAGATCTACGCCTCTATCTCTGGTATGTGTGCTGTGATCCCACATCACCCTGACCTCAGTGGGCAGAGTGACTCGTGTTTCAGGCTGAGGGTTTTATTGCTAGGATGCAAGACTCCCCATAATCAGACAGTCCTAGCAAAGGGTTTGAGGCGCAGGCGCTGTAATTTCTGTGGAAGTAAAAGCCCAGCTCTGGACCCTCAGGAAGATTGCCCGGTGCTGAGCTGGGGGCCGTGTGCAGGCCTTCTTTTTGTTGAGGTGCCTCTGTGGGTCTCTCTTCCCTAGCTGTGCAAAGAACCTCATATCTGGATTCTTTTCCTCTCATAGCTTCTGGTCACCCACACTGTTTCTTCTGCCACCTCGAACTTGGCTCTGACCGGGAAGTGCCTTCCAGATTTGCCAGTCATGTGAATGTGGAGTTCAGCATGCCCACAACTTCTGCCTCCAAAGCTGCTGTAAGGTCCATCTCCGTGGAAGACAAGACTGACGTCAGGAAGTGGGTCAATTATTCTGCACACTACAGCTACAAGGTAGCCTCGGGAGGCATCTGGCGAATGTGTCCAAGACCATTTGTCTACCCCTCCACCATGCCCCTCCCCACCCCCCACGGCCCTGTCTGTTCCCTTTAGCAGCGCCTGCCCTGGATGCAAGGTGTTGTCTTAGAGAGAGGCTTAGCACACATGGCTGTGCGTGAGTCTGCTCAGATTTGAATGACTCATCTCTCTAGTGAGCAAGAGAAAGTTTGGGAGAAAATAAAGAGGAGGACGAAAAAGGAGAGTATAATGTCTTTCAGTCATCGTGAATAACATTGAAAGAATCATGGGGTAAAGGGATTATTATTAATCTATAGTGTTCAATATTGTACATTGTAAATAATATGAATATTGTGAAGGAATATATATGAATATTATGAGTATATCATAATATCATATTCTCATTCATAATATATGTTACAGAAGTTGTGAACTTGGAAGGTGAGGGAAAGTGCTAACCCAAAGCATGTATTTCAGCTTCAGAGCTGATGAAGTAGATCAGAGTAAAGTCAGGACACATATGACCTGGTGACAGGGCTATAGTAAGACAAAATTCAGAAGCCAAAAAAGCTTCTGCAGTAGTAACAGGATCCAGGCTGTGGAAGAAGGAAACAAAATTGGAATATTCAGACACAGTGATTCGCTCTTGAGGTGTTAGAAATTCAGTAGCAGGGCACCTGGGTGACTCAGTGGATTAAAGCCTCTGCCTTCAGCTCAGGTCATGATCTCAGGGTCCTGGGATCGATTCCCGCATTGGGCTCTCTGTTCAGAGGGGAGCCTGCTTCCTCCTCTCTCTGCCTACTTGTGATCTCTCTCTGTCAAATAAATAAATAAAATCTTATTTAAAAAAAAAATAAAGAAATGCAATAGCAGATTGAATGTCAAAGATAGAAAGTGGAGGTTATTGAAGAAGTATTTTTCAAAGTGGCTTAATCATTTTTTTATTAATAATATCCTTAGATTTTTAAAGGTTTCATTAGCTGTTATCTACAATCTTAAACTACCAAAAAGAACAAATACTCCATCTTGTGGCCAGGAAGAAAACTAGCACTTCCATGAAGCATGGCCCTAGTCAACTGAATTGTTGCCTTCGTCATAAATATCCAAAGTGGTAATACAGAGGACAGGAGGAGAAGGAAAGGAAATGGGAAGAAGGATAATTGGGGGAGGGAAACGTAACATGAGAGACTTTGGACTCAGAAACAAACTGAGGGTCTTGGGGGGTGGGTGGGGGATAGGCGAGCCTGGTGGTGGGTACTGAGGGCACGTATTGCCTAGAGCACGGGGTGTGGGGCATAACTATGAATCTTGGAACACTGAAAAAAATAAAATTAAATATATATTAAAAAAAGAAACGGTCAATAAATCAGACTTCAGAAAAAGCAAATAAATAAATAAATAAATAAATAAATAAATAAATATCCAAAGTGGTAAAGAGGGGAGCAGTTTTAACTGTGAAACTCTCTTGCTTGACGTATTTCTTTTCTGACTTGTCAAAAGCTTCAATGTGTGTCTCTTTCAAGGCAAGATGAATTTATTGATCCCTTGATAGTTGCAGCTACCATATTTTGCTGAAAACACAGGTAGAACTGTAAACATGACAATACTTACCAGTTTGGAGATTCTGTGATAAAGTAATAGAGAGTATAAATAGCTAGTTGGAGAGGAACCCATTCATTTGATAAACCTTTGTGCTTGCCTGCTGTATGCCTGCATTATGGGGATATGGTAGTCAGCGGGGGCCTGCCCCTGTCCCGTGGAGGCTGTGGGATGCTGGAATGTGGCACCTGCACCAGGGACAGTGGAGACATGTCTAGGAGGAGCACCGAGCTCCTAATGAGTTGAAGACAGCTTCACAGAAGAGGTGACCTTTGATCAGCTGTACAAGGCAAAGAATAAAAATGTTCCAAGTGGACTATGAGGAAGAGGGAATTCCAGACCAAGCAAAGAGCATGTGCAAAGAGAGAATCATGGCATCCTCAGGGCCAGGTAGCTCCAGTGTGGCTAAAGCCCAAAACAGTGACAAAATTACACGGAATCTCAGAGAACCTTGTGAGATATTCTCTTTGGTATTATTTCTTACTGGGATGTTTTTCTCCTTTCTGATATTTCTTTCCAACTTCTACTCTCGACAGGTGGAAATTGAGCAAAAAAAGAGTTTGAAGCCGGACTTTGAAGGAGATGAAATGGAAAATCCCAAGGAGTGCGGGGTCCAGTGATGAAGCCCTCTTGCAGCTGGGGGCCCGACCCAAGAGTCATGGGAGGATGTCTTCCTGAGCAGCTGGAGTTTAGGCAGTACCTACCGTGGCTACTCTGTGCTGGGAGCAGTATATTGGACCTTCCTGTTTCTAGTTACCTGTAATCTAACAGGAAACCTTGAGGTGATTGCTTTGGAGAGACTCTGATATGGCTGAAGCAGCTGATTCCCCTGACTTCCGGAGCTTATTGTCTAATTAAGCCTCCTTGTCTTTACTCTGTGTGGCTCGTAGCACTTGAGTGTGGCTTTTTGTGACTACTGGAGTCGGGAGGAGAACCTTCCACATCAGTGTCGGCAGGATTTCCTTCTGGTGTTCATCTGTCATTTCCATGATTTTCTAGAAAACACAGTCTTGAGAACCCCCTCTGTTACACCCTCTAGAAAAGGTTCAGAAGAGGTACAAAACACATTTCCTTTTGGGGTCTATTGAGCCTTTTGTACACGTCTCCATTCTTTCAGTGTTAACGCTATGCAACAGAAATTTTCAAGACATCTCCCTCCTGGTTTGGGATTGTTTTGATGGAACCACTTTTTTCCGTCTCTCTAGTCCCAGGGTTCACTACCCTCAGTCACAATAGACAATGGGAAAGGGGCACAATAGGATACTTTTTTATTCTGTGATTAGCCCCATATTCTGCAAAGGGTGGCTATTAAAAGGAAAGCAAAATTGAGCTTATTTTTCTTCATTCTGGGGGAAAATACACATTAATTGTAAGATTATATTCAATTCAGGAGACATTTTCAATCTCAGTGAAATCCCAAATTCACACTGAAAAATATAGGCCATTTCCGATTCCTGAAACAAATGGGATATATTTAAATAATACCTCAGACATTTGCCAGGAGCATTTGGGAGCTCTTTTCATACCTCAAGCCTATAGACAGTTGCATGTCTCTGTGACTCAGACTTCACAGGAAATATAAGTGGAAAAGATCATTTAAAAAGCTGTTTTGAAATTGAGCTTATATGAGCTTTTCCCCAAAATTCAGAGTTTGGTAATCACAGTATTGTAACAGATCTGCAAGGCAGAAGTCTCTAGGGTAGAAATGAGGGAAAGCCATGTTTTTCTAATGTTGGAAACATTAAGTCCTGATCCCAAGAGTTTGGAACATTCAGTCTTCTTTCCCTTCATATATTCCCATTTACATTCTGTACCTCCACCTCTTACTTGTATCTTGGTGTTTTCTTACCATTCATCGACCTATATTGGCCATCCCCAAGGGGACACCTGCTCAGCAATTTACAGGCAGGTTCTATATGCCTGTTTGTCCCATGAAGAATAGAGTAAGGGGATGGAAAGCACACTTGTCAGATTTGTCAGATCACAGAGAAATAAATGATAGATCCAGTTTTGACTGGCAGATTTTAGGATTTATTCAATGAATATTCATTGAATTATAACTATGTACTGACACTAGAATATAGACTTCATTACCATTTTTTAAATACCTGAACATAAGACTGAAACTAAAAGGATGAAATTCAGGAGACATTAATGAGAAACTGTATTCTAGTTGCTTAAATGCAACTCTCTAAATACAGAGAGGTATTACTTATGTGACTGTTGATGGGAAGGCTGTTGAAAAGTCCTGGTTTTGTAGCAGTTCCCATCAAAATAGGAGTTTGTTGTTGAATCAGGAGTATATCGTGACTGTCACAAAGTCAGTGCATTCAGCCGGTGGTAAACAAAAGCCCAGGGAGCTCTGCATGCAGCATTGGTCAGTCCACATCTGAAGGGAGGGTTGAGTTCAATTCTGGGTACCATATTTTAAGAAAGACATTAATAAATTGTGTCCAGAGGCAGGTGACCAGGGCTGTGAAGGGTCTGATGATATAAGGAACAGGGGCAGAGAATAGGAGAGAATAAAATAATATAGCTACCTAGAAGTTTCTGTGGAGATATAGAAAAGGAGAGGAATTAGACTTATCCTGTGTAACTTCAAAGGGCAAAAATAGGAAAAAGAGGAACTTTGTAGATGACAGATGTTTGCTTTAACACGAAGAATGTTCTAATAAGAGTGGTACTAAAGCAGAAATTTTACTTGAGCAGTAAAATTTCCTATTGTGGCAAATGCTCAAACAAAGATTAAAATAACCATCAATCCCAGATGCTATGAAAGGGATGTTGGATTTGGGCTGGATGGCTACCCAGATCCCTTCTGCATATAGGTTCATCTCAGTAGTACTAGGACTTTCTAACTCTATAGTCATTTTTTTCTTTGATAAGTGGTTTTGTATGGTCTTTGAAATACGGTAAGCTTCCCTGGAGGTTTTTGTCAAGTGAGGCATAGCCCCTCCCCTGCTGTAGGGGAGGCACATGAGATCCCTCATAGAAACATCAAGATGGACTGAAGAGCTGGCAAGGTGAAGGTCATTCTGATACCTTCCTTACCTAAGGTTAGCGCCCATGCACCCTCTCAAGATCTCTGCCTCACCTGCTAGCATCACGTGTGCATTGCTTATTGAACCTTTCCCCCCCACCTTAGTTCTCATTGCCTTTGTGCTTTTACCTGGACTTTTTTTTTTTTTTTAAACTAAGGGTTAGGGAAATCTATCACCTTGATTTCATTAAATTTGCTTTCCCACTACTATTTTTGGGAAACTAATTATGGGTAGCATTTAGGGGTTTGGGAAATACATTACTATATATTTTTAGACCTAGTGTTTTGTTAATAGGCTACATAGAAAACACAGTTAGGCAAATTACCTTTCTGGTGTATGAATTCTAGGTTTGCCTGTCTGCACCTGGATTATGGGTATGTGTGGTCACAAAAAAATACTTGTCTGTGTTATCAATAATGTGAAAATATTAAAAGTAAGTTCATTTTTACCAATACATAGTATTATTATTAGACTATAAATTATATATCACCTGATATTAAGAGCTGCGCTTTCTTTTGAGTCCGGTGGCTTGCTTTGTGACTTTATTGTAAAAGAGGATAAGAAATGTACTCATTATGATAGGTCAAAGGAGAATGAAGTTAAGATATTTTGTTGGGGGGGGCATTAAACTCCCTTTGCCACTCTTGTAAACATAATACTAGTTATTTCTTATCAAAGTTTTGCGTTTCATTTATATTGAATATTATCGGGACTTTTTTTTTTCCTATTTGGCTATTTCCCTTGCTCTCAGCATTCTTGCATTATTGGCAGGACTCAGGACTCTTGCGAACTTTTTTTATGTAATATATTTCTATTTGAAAAGGGAATGATTTCTATTCAAATCCAGTGGATGAGAGCAAGAGTTTATTTCCTTAGAAATCAATGCCCCCCAAGAAATATGATCCATAATGGGGCAAAGAATGTATCTTATTCTTTGTTTTCAGTACCTAAGACAAAGCTTGGGGATATAATAGGTTTCAGCCACTTTGAATCCTTGCTGATAGGACAAACATATATTAATGAAATAAAAGGAAATTATTAGGGCATGTAAGCATGCAACTCTTGATCTCAGGGTCGTGAGTTTGAGCCCCTTGTTGGATATACAGCTTCCTTTAAAAAAAGACAGAAAGAAATTATTAAGTATTCAATAACTATTTGCTGAATGAACACTGACCCTGAAACACTAAGATACTTCACCCTTACTTATCATCAGACACTTTTATTAAAGCAAGCAAGCATGCTTTGTTTCCTGGAACACTTAATTTTTTTTTTTTATTCCTGCTTCACCTGTCAACTAATGATAACTGTCAGCATTTAATGTGCAGCTAAATTTAAACTACAATTTACTTTACATATTGAAAAACATTTTTGTGCCCAAAATGTAATAGCACAGATACTATCCATAGTGAAGATTATTGACTCAGTTTTAGTCCCTCAAGCCACACAGATATTGCCCACTTAATAGCCAGCGGGAGAAGAAAGCATGGACAGTCTTGCTGTGTGAAGTCCTTGTTTTCCCTGACATGAAGCACTGACCAATGTTACTGGGTACTTACCTTGTCACCCGATAAAGATGGAGGTCTGAGAGAGTAAGGATGAAACTCATGAAATGAGATCATGATTTCACAGCTGCTTTCAGTCTCGTTATAAGGTTAGTGATGGGAAAGCACAGGATGATCTGAATTTTTTTTTTTCTTAAAAGCCTTGGGAATATTAAATTAATTTGAGTAGGAAGCACTGCCACCTAGCCTACTTTTAGAATTCTCCCACTTGGGGCTGATAACTTTAACTCTTCTACAAACGGTGATCATGGTTATTTCTAGCATTTCTAGAGTTTAGGTCATGTTAAGAATACAGATTTCCAAAAAATATGAACAGAACTAACCCAAAAGATTATATCCACAAAAGAAATCACCTAGGGGCGCCTGGGTGGCTCAGTTGGTTAAGCGACTGCCTTCGGCTCAGGTCATGATCCCCGAGACCCGGCATCGAGCCCCACATCGGGCTCCCTGCTCGGCGGGAAGCCTGCTTCTCCCTCTCTCACTCCCCCTGCTTGTGTTCCCTCTCTAGCTGTGTTTCTCTCTGTCAAATAAATAAAATCTTTAGGAAAAAAAAAAAAATCACCTAGTATAGGCAAATCATCTCTAACACCTTATTTATATCAAGTCCCATCCAAACTATGACCCCTCTTTATATAAGATCATTCATGACATTTCACCAAATTTTAAAGATGTTTTCTAAAAATTACCAATGTTTAAGTGCCAATTCCCTACAAATCACCATTTCTCCATCATTTTTTTTAAAATTGTAGCTATTTGTAAATGAAACTTGCTTTGGATATTGTGAATTGTATTTATGTATTTAAGGAATTAAAAGTGAACAAGATGTAGAAAATAAATGTATCAGTAATATTTTCCCATGTATTAACAGAAAGACAGACTATGGAATTTTCACATTTCTTCTCGTGTGCCTTAGCAAATCTGCATGAGGGTCTAGTGTTTTGGCTTTTCTTTTAAGGACTGTGGGGGGGAAGGGGGAACATATGTCTCTGCTCTTTGCAATTCCAGGTCTGTAAAGTCAGAAATTATCCATAGTAATACATTCGGTGCCTGGACAGAGGCAGTCACTGTGTATAACGAAAAGCTGTAATAGAACAGACTTAAAAATTAGAGTCTCAGTATGAAAAGACAAAGTGTAGAGAGGTGACAAATGCAGCACTGGCTACCAAACCTCAAAATACTTGAACTAGAGGGCATCCCTTAAAGGTAAGGACTCTGGGAAAAATAGAAGGTTGTGTAGGGGGAGAAATAGAATGATTGCAGTTCAACAAATGTTTATCAAGGACCCTGGTCAAAGTTTTATGCTATCAGCCAGCTTCCCTAAAAGGAGGTAAGGTCAAAGCCAAGGACACTGAGCCTTGTTGATGTGGAGTCACTGGAGGGAGTACCCTTTATCAAGGGAAAATTGGGGTTTCTGTGAAGCTTTGAAGGACAGAGTCGTGGAGAGAATCTCTACGTGAAGTAACTTGCTCTTTTCACAATTGGGCCTCAGTAACCTCAACTAAAAAAAGTGAGAAAGCTAAACTAATGGTCCCTGCCAGCTCCAGTTTTATGGATTATTTTATAAAAGATCCTTTGGTGCCATTCTCAGTGATACTCCATGTCAGTAGGACTCTTCATATGGTCTGAAGAACCAAGACCAGCTGGCCCATGTTTTTCCTTTTCATGTCTCTGTCCTTTACTGTCTACCCAGGCAATAAACACAGAAAACTGCAGTCCTCTATGTTGTAGCTTGAGGATCAAAAGGATGGTGACCATCCGTGAGAACACTGATCTGTAAATTCCATCAGCATGACCCAGCATAACAGGGCTGTGAGTGTGAGGAGGAACGGACCACACAGAGCTCCAAATGGATGTTAGGATTTGGGGATCACTTGAAGCAAAAGTAGATCTAACCCTCTGAGTACTGAGGGGCCATATTAGGATGATCTATGATTTATAGTTATGTCCTTTTACACAAAAGACTGCAGACATTGAGGGAGAAAAAAAATGCTCTGTTAAACATTCTGGGACTATTTGTAAAACATTGTGGCAAAGTGAGATGAGAGCAAGGGTCAGTTCTCTCTATCCTCGCTAGCAATTAATAACATGAAAATGTGGTTTAAAATTTTTTTTAAATATCCAGAAGCTACAAAATACCATCTCTTTTGTTGTCTGTGTTAGTATGATTTTAGTTTCTTGTACTTAGAGTGGGGTCAAATGTAATGGCTCGATTCTGACTGGACAGAGCAAGACATTCTAGCATGTTCTTCCCGAACAGTCCCATGTGCCACAGTTCAAACCACCAGTGCTGGTCATAGACACCATCTAGCCACCATCATCTTACCTCCATGTGCTCCAGGATCAGCGACCCCAGGTAGTATGGAATGTAAGCAGATCTGAGAAAGCAGATGTGCACAGATCCTGACAGCAACCCATTCGAACAGAGAGCACTGAAGGGTTTTGAAGGCTAAGGTAAAAGGAGGGAAGATAATGAGCTCCTCTGACCCTAAGCCAGCATTCATTTGACCTTTGTGTCCACCTGCCAACGGAACCTGGAGAAAACTTTACCATATGCAAGAAAATAAACAGAATCGGTGTTTTAACCAGAAGTGATCAAAGAGCTCTCCTACTCACCCTTCACTTTTGTAATGTCTGCCAATGAATTTCAGTCTGTAGGATGGGTGGACCCAAGATGCCATGCGTGGGTCAGCTGATCCAAGGCTTGGATTTTCCTTCCTTCATCCTCCAGCCTCATTTGGTGTAACTTCTTATACTAGTGTGCTTAATTTTATGTAAAACCAGTTTACTTTTTTTTTTAAAAGAAAAAGAATATGTACCTATGTAATAAAGTCTACACACTGGCTAACTTTATAGAGGTGAGGTTTTGTTCTTTATTATTCTGCCGATTATTGTCTATAATACCCTTTTTTGAGCTATGAAAATGAGCTATTAATAAAAAATTTTTAATCAAAATCTTTCACTGTGGAGAATTTAATGAGATGAGGCATAAGAAAAAATATTTATTATAAAGAAGGCTCATCATCCAGGTAATCTGGTTAATGAATGTAAGATGACAAGTTAACAAGTGACATGTTAACAACTGTTTATCCTAGTTTATCATGTATATAATTTAGTCAATTCAAGAGCTATTTATTGCATTCCTGTTTTCTGGCCAATTCTGTGAGAAAACAAAACTATATAATCCTTAAGGTCTTGGCAATAAGTGGATACACCTATAAGTGAGAAATATAAAAGTACATAAATACCATATTTGCAATGTGTTCTGGCATATTCTTGGTGCTCAAATAACTGTTCAATCAATTGGTGAATCCAAAAGACTAATCTTAACATAAACTCTGATGGGAAAAAAAAAATCAGGTTTTCACAGAAAAGATGACTTTTAAGTGAGACCTGGAGGTCTCAGTGGCAAGAGGAAGGGAGTTTAGAATGGGGAAGAGTCAGGTGTCAAAGTGGCATGCTGGATTAGTGGAAGGTGAACCTGACCTGAGTGAAGGGCTCATGCATATCAGAAGGTAAGGTTGGTAGTGAAGCCAAGCTGAGCGAGGGCTTGCGTCTAGCCTGAGGTCAACTCAACCCAGTAGATGCTATAAGCCATTTTAGAATCTTACCAGTAGAACACTATTCTAGAAAGACTCATCTGTCATGGATAAAGATGTGATATATATGTGTGTGTGTGTGTGTGTGTGTATACACACACACACATACATACACAATGGAATACTATGCAGCCATCAGAAACAAAATTTTGCCATTTGCAATGACGTGGATAGAGCTAGAGGGTATTAAGCTAAGTGAACTAAGCCAATCAGAGAAAGACGATTATCATATGACCTCTCTGATATAAGGAATTTGAGAGGCAGGGTGAAAGTTGCCTTATGACCCTCAATTTTTCAGCTTCTTCATTGAGAATACTGACAGAATCATCACCCCCCCCAAATCCCAGCCACTTAAACAATGTGTTCCAGTTCATGGTCATTGTGGGGAATGATTAAAATGAGTCACAATTATTTCCTGAGTTTTACCAACACGAATTGACTGTTTCAGGCTTGAAGGCAACTTTTCTCTGCTTCACAGACCCACTGAGTGGAATGGCAGACCAAATAACTTGAATAGGAGTATCATGAGTCTCCATTATAGTTCACTTTCTTATGCAAAGCAATTTTTAGTTCCACTCCATTGCATCCTGTCATGGACCCATCGAAATAACTCTCCAGACTACAGAGAAGTCTATCCTATATCTCCAAAAAGAACTTACATAACTCACATTTTTTTTCTTTAGAGGTCTAAAAAGATTACAGATACTATTTTTAGAAGAACTCAGACAAAAATTAAAAAAAAAAAAGAACTCAGATCTGAAATACACGTTACTTTCCTTCCCCACACAGTCTAAGTCAACAGAGGGGACAAGGTAAATCTCCTCTGCATTTGTAGAAAGCGAACCTCAGGGGTTACATTTTTTAAAATATATCTTGTTTCACCTCTCTCACCTTTTCATTGTCTTCTCTTCCTCTCTCTTCTTGTCACTAAACGCTATGAAGTCCCAAAAGCCAGGACTAGCATGGTGGCACTGGTGGAAAAAGGAACATATCCCAGAACTGAAATGGTCTCCAATTATTTCTTCCCACATTGAACTCTTTTTGAACAAAATGCACATCTCATCTGCCGCCTGTTAACAGTTGTGTGCTACCTATATATATTATTTATTAGGTTTATCCTCCTTGTTAAAAAGCAGTATTGACTAAAAGAATTAAGTCTTCTGGGCAAGCAGCAAAAATACACTGAAAGCAACAGTAATCAGCAGGTACCTATCAGCATATTCTATCTGTGCTACTCTGCCACCTACAGGAAGGTTGTGAATGGGCTAACATCTCTGCAATGAGTAACATCTGCAAAGTACTCTTCTTTGGAGTAACTGCTCATCAGTATAGCAGTCATTCAGGAATGTTTTGAAACACCCATTCTGTGTTTTATTAGGCTCAAAGGATGCAGAGGTAAATGAGACATGGTCCACCCCCTCCAGAAATACCTGCTTCAGAAGATGGTTTTGATAGCAAAGGCAGCACATTTGACAACTTCATTTGAGTTAGAAAAGGGCATCCCACTTTCTGGGCTGGTAAAGCCCCACGTCAGAACGTAGAGAATATTGCAAGTAGATCAAGCACAGGATTTCACCTCTGCCTTCTCAGAAGAGTCCTTCTGTGCAGTGTAAAAACTACACAATAGTATGTGGCTTCCTCAGTTCTGTAGCTCGTACTCAAATCATGAACTTATGGAGATCTATTTTTTTAAAAAATAGACATGAAAGGGGAGCCTGGATGGCTCAGTTGGTTAAGCCTCCGACTCTTGATCTCAGTTTGGAGTTTGGATCTTGATCTTGGGGTCGTTGAGTTCAAGCCCCTTGTGAGGGATCCCGACTGGGTGTCGAGCCTATTAAAAAAAAAAAAAAAGTAAAAACAGACGTGAAAATATCTGGAGGTTAGAATTTACAAAAACATAAATCCATACATAAGAAAATATAGATGTAGTAACAATGTTTTAATATTTCATTTTAATCCCAGTATCGGTGAACGTAGGAGAGGAGATGAGCTTACAAGAAACAACAAAGATGATGTATTAAGGGCTTGAAGGGAAAAAAGAGGAACCACAAATGGAAAACCAAAACCAATGAAGAGGGGATGGTTGAAGGACCTACACCAGAATGAGCACACCCTTCATCTTAAAACTTTAGGAATAGTTTAGTATAGCAGTCATTCAGGAATAAAATACATATATTTTAAACAAGTACATGCAGAAATATTCCTAAGAATGACTTTGGGAGGCTGTGCATTGATACATGCTAGGAAGCAATGTATTTTGCAAGCAGTATTTCACATGCACTTAGAAAGTTGCATCAGAGACTTTGGACACAGAAACAAACTGAGGGACTTGGAGGGAGGGGGGTGGAGGGATGGGAGAGCCTGGTGGTGGGTACTGGGGACACCTAAAGCGTGGAGCACTGGGTGTGGGGAATGGGGAATGAATCTTGGAACACTGGGAAAAAAAATTTAGTAACAATAAAAAGAAAGAAAGAAAGAAAGAAAGTTGCATTTGTCCTGTGACTACAGACTATTCTTGTCCATTCCCTGATATCGTCATCATCCTCATCATCAATAAAAACAATACATGTCTGGGGGAATTCTTAAGGTTATCAAAATAACTGGTTTTAGCTAAGTACATTAAAAAGTTTAAATACTGTCATTCTTTCCCCCAGAAAGAATTATATACAGCAAGATAATGTATAATGCGAGGTATATTACAAAGAGTGCTAAATAAGTGGAGCTAAAATGACAGATTTTAGAAATTTAGGGATGAATTCAAATGAATTATTTCAATTAGGGAAAAGATCTTGTGAAGGGATATGTTTCAGGCCAACTCTTAAAGGAAAGGGTACTAGTTCTAAAGGTAAAGTTAGGGCATGAGGAGGAGGGCAAGGGCATAACAAGTAGAGGGGACCCCACTATGTAAGTAAGTAGGCAGAATTAAGTATAAATGTTAGATCTAGGTAGAATCAGTATATCTATTTAATAAGAATAATAGAAATAAAAATGGCTAACTACGACAGACTATATTTTCCTCAAATAAATGCAATAAATAGCAATACTTCCAGTCTTAGATGCTTCCAGAACCTTCCAGCCCCCATCAAACTGGAGTCTATTTCCCTACCCTTGAATGTGGGCCTTGAGTGGTGGTCTTATGACTACTCCAACCAATAAAGCACGGTGGGTGTGATGCTATGTGACTCCCAAGGTGAGGTCATAACAGGATGCAGTTTCTGTCTCCCTCTCTTAGTTCACTCATCTTTCCACCCTGGCTACCTTGTTTGGAGGGAGCCCAGGCCATGTTCAGTGACCACATGTAGGTGTCCCACTCAGCAGTATGAGCTAAGGTCTCAGATGACTGCTGGAATCAACCAAGACACATAAATGCATGAATATTCAGATGACCCCAGCCCACAGACCTGTAGTCTTCCAGCTGAGGCACTCGATGTCTCAGAGAAGAGACAAGTCATTCCTGCTGTACTCTGTCCAAATTCCTGATCCGCATAATTGATGAGCGTAATAAATAATTGTTTCAGACCAATAAGTTCTGGGGTGATTTGTTAATAGCCATAGAAACCAGAACACTAACATTGGGTAATTACCAAATGCCATGTACAGTGTTTGATGCCTTATATTTTATATTGGTTAGCTATTTCTGTATAACAAACCACTCCAATCCTCAGTGGCTTAAAACAATAGTTCTTGCTTATTAAAGCTCACATACCTGTGGTCTACAGATTGGCTGACCTAGGCTGTGTTCGCTCAGGTGCTTAAGTGTTGCCTGGGAGCTCTGCCCTACTCTGGGCTTGGCTGGGGCATCTTAGAGCAGATCCATTGTATGTGTCTCTTATCCTCCTCTTGGAACTGACAGGCTTGCGTGGGGGGTATGTCATTTTCATGGAGAGGCTAGATCACAAGAACAAGAGTGGAAATACTTAGGCTTCTTAGGGCCTAAGGTCAGAAATGGCACACCATCACTTCTACCAAATTCTATGGGCCAAATGGACTTACCTGACCAGGCCCAGATTAATAGGGAAAGAAAACAGACTCCATCCGTTTAGTATACTGTAAAGTCATAGGAAAAGGGTGTACACATAGGTAGGGGTGAAGAACTGGAGCCGTTAATTCAACCTATTGCATAATTATCAAATAAGTACCATTATCATCCTCATCCCATTCATGTCATTGAAAAACTGAAGAACAGAGACTCTAAATACTGTGAAGTAAGAGTTCCTGGGGCTTCCAGTGACTCTGTTCCTCCTGTGGCTCTCATCACTGCAACTGTCCAAGAGGCCAAACTCTCAGAAGATGTCTCTACTCTTTAGGTGCTAGATCTCAGCTGGCAGCAAGAGTTCTGTGTCATCTGTGCTTCCCACCTTAAACCAATTCCTGACCTTCCTCTAGTTGGACCTTAGGATCACTATGCCAATATGTGTTTCCATTAGCCTCAGGAACTGCTAGAAATCCCAACTGTTTTCACCCATCACCATAATTCATCCACAAATACAACTCCTTCTTATACTCTTCCTTAGCTCCCTTGACACTTCCTATGCCTCTAAGACTCAAGACCTGTCATCAATACTCTTTATCTATGATATCTTCTCTGGAAAGTCTGTCCATTCCCATCTGCCTTCATTTCCAACCCGACGGAGCACTGTTATCCCCTTCTGGGCACATACTCCCATCACCCTGCAGTCCTCTCAACAGGATGTGGTTTTTTCTCTCAAACCATGTACCTGTTGGCTTGACGATGAGAGAGATGAGAGGTATACTCTTTGCTGCATACCTCATTCTCCTTCCTCTTCAAAACTTGGATCTTATGGAGTTCATGCTATCAGACACTACAACCCCAAATATTGACCTTCTCCTTGGCCTTCATACAAAGCTTAATTTAGCTTATTTTTGATCTGGGTTATTTCTTAATTGTGTGCCTGGAAATCATAAGCAAAACTTGAACTGATTCCCAAGGTTAATATGAGGCCACCACAGACCAATTCCCTATCATTAAAAAAAAATTCTAATATTATAACCAATCACTGTGAAGTATAAGTAACCACTGCCCTCCCACTATATAAACCACCCCTTACAGAAGGGGCCTTGTCCTATAACCATATACCCTGAGGCCCAGTCCATGTTTTGGTGACAGTGCTCCCAGTTTGCAAACTGAATTTTGGTGTGCACAATAAACTTTTATGAATTACTACTTGGTTGTTTGCTGTTTTTCTGCTATTTATAAACTTTTGACAAAACCTGGGTTACTTGCTGAGGCCCAAGACATGTGGCTTACTCTTTAGGAAGATGTTCTAAGAGTTGCCCACATCACCTCTTATATGCATTGGATCAAATCTAAGCACAGGGTGACATTTAGCTGCAAAGGAAGCTCAAAATGTCATCTCTTGCTAGGCAAGACCAGGTAATACTCAGGGAATTCTATTACAAAGGGAAAAATGGATATTTGGAAACAGTTAATGATCTTTGCCACATTAGTTAAGCCTCTTACCTACCTACCCTATGCTTTCCCACAAGTAGCTGATGGACACCAGAGAAAAGCACCCAGCCATAATGATTCTTGTCCTAAATCTCAGGAAAGCAATTGATTCTCCATAACGATCCTATATACTTTCAAAGACACCCCTGATGTTGTGCCTGCAAAAAAATGGCTAATTCATATTTTCTCCTCTTTTCTCCAAACTTCAAGAATTCCCTCCAACTTTTTACGTTGCATTCTCAGCTGATAACTTGCCCTTGTATTTTATTGAAAAAATTTAAACAATCACAATAAGTTCCTTTGCTTCCTATCACCAAATCTATCAACCTACCTACACATTTCCACCATCAATTCTAACTTTCTTTGCTCTCATCCTCTCTCCTTTTATAGTATATGGAAGCTTCCTATTCCCAGCAAAGATGAACACCTCCTTTTTTGCCCTGAAACCTATCCTCACAGGCTATCTCAAAGAGTGAGGACTGAAATAATATGTGATTTTTCTTGTATCATTATGTTGACTATTCACAGAAATAGTCTCTAACAAATCCCATCGTCAAAAAATCATTTGAGGAAAGGATTCTGGGAAGCTGGTGGAGGAGTAAGCACCAGGAATCTGTCTCCCGCCCCCACCCCCAGATAATCCACTGCAATGGCAGAATCTGATACAACCATGTTGGAACTCTGGAGTCTATTGCAACAATGGTGGAACGCTGGAGGCACAACTTCCAGGCAAAGGCTTAGATGGTAAAGTGCAGTTAGGCTCAGTCAATGCCAGCTGTTAGCACAGTAGCAGCTACCCACCTCCCATCTTCCAGCCCTGGCACTTACAGGAGCCAGAGTAGACATAAAGGACCTTGTCTTCCCAACTTGGGGAGTCTATGCCCTGACTGCTGATTGCTACTTCTGATCATGGAGATACAGAGAAGCTGTATTTGCTCTCACCATTTTCTCCCTTCATCTTTTCTTCTCAATTCACTCCAATTTGTCTTCCATCTCCATTACTACACTATAATGGCTTTTGCCAATGTCCTCTGACTTGGCAGATCTAAGATCTTTCCTATCTTCTCTTATGTGCTTCTCAGTAGCATTTGACAGCTTTAACTACAGTCTTCTTGCAACATTCTCTAACCTTGGTGGCCACACCCACCTCCCACCCTCACTCCCATTCTCTTGGTTTGTATGCTACATCATCGCCAACTCCTTCCTGGTCTTGGGGTGTTTTTTTATTTTGTTTTGTTTTGTTTTGTTTGTTTTGTTTATTTTATTTTTTTTTTGGCTCTTTCTCCTTTGTTTAGTCTCTAAATGTCAGAATGCCTCTACTCTCTCTCCTTATACTCTTCACATCATCTCACACATCCCCATGGCTATGAGTACCTATATATGCTCAATGATTCCCCCGTATTTATTTCCAGGTCAAACTGCTGAGTTCTAAACTTGTATTCAACATTTGATATCTCCACTTGAATGCTCAATAGACATCTAAACCTAACCATAACAATTCTTCTCACCTAAACGTTCTTTCCCTCAATTTTCCCCAACCTGAACAGCACTGACATCTTCTCAGTCACCTAACAGAAACCTGTGTGGTATCTCTGATTGCTCATTTTTGTAAAACCTCATGTTCTACCCAAAGCAAGTCTCACTGGGTCCCTTTTCAATATATACGATGAATCTTTCTATCTCTACTCTTCTTACCTGGAGTGCCACAAATGCCTAACATATAATATTCTACTTATTTATCTTGTCTGTTGTTTGTTTCACCAGCCTCATGATCTTTATGAGTGATGGGATTTCAGTTTGTTTTGTCTTATGCTATACACTCATGGCTTAGAATATGGCCTTAGAATATTGATGCTCAATAAGTATCATTGAATGATTGGAAGAAAAATCTAGTGGGAATCAGATGTGCAAAAATTGAATTATAATGCATTTTTTTGTTTTTAAATTTTTTTAATTAAAAAAACTTTTTAAAAGATTTTATTTGCTTATTTGACAGAGAAAGACACAGTGAGAGAGGGAACACAAGGAAGGGAAGTGAGAGAGGGAGAAGTAGGCTCCTTGCTAAGCAGGGAGCCTGATGCAGGACTCAATCCCAGGACCTTGGAATCATCATCTGAGCTGAAGGCAGACGCTTAATGACTAAGCCACCCAGGCACCCCTATAATACATTCCTTTAAATGGGAGTATGTACAAAATTTAGAAAGCAGAGTATTTCCAGATCTTGGAATTAGAGACAGCTTTAGTGTTTCTTTTTGGATGAAAGAAAAATAAGCCAAGAGCAAACAACATTGTGAAAATATTTGTCTTAATATTCCCTTTAAAAAACACATTGAAGCACAATACATAAGTAATTATATAAAATATTATCACTTTCCAAGTAATTTACAAAAATAAATATATAGAAACAATTATGGGGCAATGGAAGGAATTAAAGCTTCCAGAAGCTGGATTTCCCTAAAAAGGAAAAAAGGAAAGTGGAGAAAGACATTGCTAAGTGTGTAATGTGAAGAAAGATACAGAAACAAATTTTTAAAAATTCTTTTTTCTAGAGGAATGAGAATGGAGATGATCCCAACTTGACAGGACAGCTATGTGGGACGTGTATAAAGTTGGAGAGATAGTGGAGACAACCTCGACTATTACGTGTAGCTTGTGACCACCGATTAGTACTTAAAATGTAAAAACCCTAAGACCCATCAACTCCATTTCTAAAAATCTATCCTACAAATATAATAACAAAAATGTATTAAGGTATGTTCAGGAGGACATTGTTGCAGCAATAGTTAAAATATCACAAAAGGAAACAGCCCAACTATTCCTTTGGGTACCTACAGAGATGCCATTAAAGTCACCTAAGAACATGAAATTTACTGGTCTAGAGAGAGGGCTATAATATACTGGGTCTATGAAAAAGGCAAACTGGAGCACTTGGGTGGTGCAGTTGGTTAAGCATCCAACTCTTGGTTTTGGCTCAGGTCATAATCTCAGGGTTGTGAGATCGAGCCCCATGTCGGGCTCCATGCTCAGCAAAGAATTTGCTTGAGATTCTTTCTCCCTCTCTCCATCTCTCCTGCTTATTCTCTCTCTCTCAAATAAATAAGTAAATTTTTTTTATTAAAAATAAAAAGAAAAAAGCAGGGCACCTGGGTGGCTCAGTGGGTTAAAGCCTCTGCCTTTGGCTCAGGTTGCAATCCCAGGGTCCTGGGATTGAGGCCCGCATCCGCTCTCTGCTCAGCAGGGAGCCTGCTTCCTCCTCTCTCTCTTCCTGCCTCTGTTCCTACTTGTGATCTCTCTTTCTCTGTCAAATAAATAAATAAAGTCTTTAAAAAAAAAAAAGAAAAAAGAAAGTTGTATATAAAATTTAAGGCATGAGGGACGCCTGGGTGGCTCAGTCGTTAGGTGGCTGCCTTCGGCTCAGGTCATGATCCTGGAGTCCTGGGTTCAAGCCCCGTATCAGGCTCCCTGGTCAGCGGGAAGCCTGATTCTCCCTCTCTCATTCCCCCTGCTTGTATTCCCTCTCTAGCTTTATTTTGCTCTGTCAAATAAATAAATAAATAAAATCTTAAAAAAAAAATCTAAGGCATGAATTCTTTTTTTGTAAAAAACAAAGTGTACTCATAGCTAGCTATCTAATCTATAGCCAGAGATGCTTCATGGGCATAAGAAAAAACACATGTGTGATTGAAAGCTATGACTGGAAAGACAGAAATACATGGGTTCCTATTTTATTTTATATAATTTTTATTTGATGGCTTTTGGTAATTGAACTTTTCTGGCTTTGTTGTTGTTTTTCCTCCCCAATAAAATATTTTTTGAATGTCATGATTGGTTCATGAAAAAAATTCAGATGGCTAACTATGAAGACCTAGAACATACTGAGATCTCGAAAATGGTCTGTATTTGATAATCATTATCTAATCACATTTTTGAAAAGTCAGACAGAAATTCTGATTTGATTTTTTTTTTAAAGATTTTATTTATTTGACAGAGAGAAACACAGCCAGAGGGGGAACACAAGCAGGGGGAGTGAGAGAGGGAGAAGCAGGCTTCCCACTGAGCAGGGAGCCCGATGTGGGACTCGTTCCCGGGTCTCCGGGATCATGACCTGAGCCGAAGGCAGTCGCTCAACCAACTGAGCCACCCAGGCACCCCCCGATTTGATTTTTTAAGCCAATATTGGAAGAATGAAAATACATTAAGGGCACCAAAAAGAGGCTATGTTTGGTATTCTGTAACTACTGTATTAAAAAGGAAAAAAGAAAAGCAAAGGAACAGTAATGGAGACAATGAGAGGCAAGAGGGAGGGAAGGAGAAAGGAAGGTAAATTCAGGGGAAAGGGGATACAGGAAGAAGAGATTTGGAATTGATTGTATTGTTCACTATAATTCGAGAAAATCAAGAAGTGATTATGTAATGAATTCTATCCTTGGAAAATAAAAGGATTGTTAGTGATAAATAGCCCTAAGGAGGTTGTGAAATGTACGAAGAAATGAAACACCACTCTAGGGGCTGTGGTTTCCTGGTTCTGTGTTCTCTCCGGGCTCAGGTGTATTTTGTCCTCCTGTGGCCAAGAAACAGTACTGATTGTCTTTTATCACACACTACAGTATAATCTATCATTTCATTTAACATTTACTGAGGAATGGTAATGCATTCTACACTTGGCAAATGAGCAATTATATCTCTTGACTAGAAATTTATATAAGGCCCCTCGTTTTAAACATTCTGAGTCACTTCAGGAAATAGGTGATTTTCAACAGATTTAGAAACAGGAATCAGTTATTCAAATGATTTAACCTCAAAGAAACTGGTGAAAAATTTACTAATTCAGAGTGTAAGTATGTGTTTCATCTCAAATTCGGAATTGCTTCTTTGATTCTAATTTTACAGGTGAAAAAAAATTAAAAACAAAAAAACCCTTTCATGTCCAAAAGAAGGATGGCTTTGCTTAATTGGTGAACTCAGTTCAGAAGTATGTTCTAATTCCCATTTGTGCCACTGCTCAACATGGTCTAGACAAAGACAATGTGGAACTCATTTCATTTTCTGTACCAACAGTATTATTACTGTTGTTGTTATTGTTGTTATGGTTTTCAATACTTACTGAGGACCTACTTTGTGCCAGTCACCATGCTAAGGGGCTTTACATGGATTATCTCTTCATCATCACACAACTCTCTAAAGTAGATACTATTTCTAAACTGTCACTTCATAGATGAGATGCCTTGCTCATGGTCAGAGTGAAAACAAGCATCGTGTTTGGCTACTTGCTATACCACTATACCTTTCAGTATATACAGCCTCTTCTGACTTATTATTGTGCAAAGACATTAGCACATGCCCAATTGAATATATATTTTTTTTATCTATAGAATCAGAGGTATGCCACTGGCTTATTAGGTAAAATAGAAAGGATTCTCTTTCCTAATAGTCATCCTTTATTTTCTTGTTTTATGAAAGCATTTAAAACGTACTGGTAAAGCTAGACATAAACGTTTTGGTTATAAAGAAACTTGCTAGAAAATGACTCTTCTTGACAAATTCAGTAATTGAGTAGGTGCTACTTAAAATGGGAAATGGATGATTGTCAATTGATGTGAAAACAGAAATTAGTTATTTAACTGATTTAATAAATGCTTCTTGACGACACTTTTATGAAGGCAATTATATTTAATCAGGGCAAAGTCTCAATTTCAGGTCTCAGTTTTGCATAAGCTACAGAGTTTCTCTTCTCCCAAATGAAGTTTAACACATTATATAATTAACATACATTTGACAAACTTAAGGAGCAACAGGATTTGACTCAAAACCTTTGCATTCTCCTGGATTGATCGTTTCTTATTTCTAAGACAGGTGCAAAGAGCCTTGAACTTGAATCTCTAAAATTTCATAACTGAACAGCAATATGACCTTGGGCAAGTCACTGCTAAAGGTGAGTCTCAGTTTCCCATCCTCAGTTATCTCATTGAACTGCTACAAGCTTTAAAGAAGGTACCCTGTGAGTCAAGCTTTTAAAGTAAACCCATTATTATTATTATTATTGCTTCTCATCTTGGCAGGAACACAAAATGGCAAATTCCTCATTTTTTAAAAAAATCTCCATTTTTCTTGTTTAAGCACCTATTATATTTTGCCTGCTGGCTGTCTCATTGCCTTAAAGAAACATCACATTAATCCAGAGCCTTGTTCACAACAAGGTATTTGAAAGGCATCCTTTGATTTTCTCACAGAAAACTGTTAAATGGAAGACCAGTCCTCTCATTCTGGTCTGAATCTATGAGTCTTTCTGCTCCCTCCCTTTTTTACAAGTTGTGCTACCCCTACTATCAGAGGAAGGTAGATTCTGGAGAACTGAGAATGGTCCATCTAGTTCCAGTTTACAAAATAATTCTCAAAAATATGGTTTGTAGATAAACTACAGATTTATCTATGTCGTGTTTCATTAGAAAGTTATCTAGGTAGAACTATCTGTCATATCAGAAGTCTCTATCAGTTGAAGATGTATGAATAAGAAGACAAAGTTGGCATATAAATCAAAGATAATTTGGGGGACCAAGGTGGCTAAATTGGTTAAGCATCTGCCTTCAGCTCAGGTCCTGATATTAGGGTTTTGGGATTGAGGGAGGTGAGTTTCCTGCTCAGCAAGGAGTCTGCTTCTTCTTCTCCCTGTGTCCCTCCCTCCATTCATGGGCTCACTCTCTCTTTTTATCTCTCAAATAAATAAAGCCTTTAAAAAAAAGATATTTTGTCTGCTAGAAGAATGCTTTTATAAAAACAGCAGAGTGAGCACCTTAATTTTCACCATTTTTAACTGTCCCAAATCACAGCTGTTCAACTGTGAATCAAGATAACATATATGTGGCTGAGGTCCAAGAATCGGAGAAAGAGGTAATCCATGTAATTAAACAGTGTTTAACATTAATTACATTTATAACACAATACCAGGCCTTCTTGGGGATATTAACTGTTTTTCGACTGGAAGACAAGCCACCCGGAAAAAGAACCATCACTAATTGTAAAATAAAGCTTCATGGAACTTATTTTTGATTTGACATTTTACATGAACAATTTCAATTAATTTAGTAACTATTTAATTTCATCAAATATCCAGTAAGTGTGAAAATTTCCAGTTGTGTCATAATTGTTATCTCTTTATAGTGTATTTGGATTAGGATCCAAATAAGTTCCATACATTGTGATTGATTGATATGTCTCTTTAGTTTCTTTTAATCTATAGGTTCCTCTCCCTCTCCCTGAATTATTTGTTGAAGAAATTGGACCATTTGTCCTATAGCTTCCCAGCGTCTGGGTTTTGCTGATTGCATTCTGGATAAGTAGTTTGTAATGTCTTTGCGTCCTCTGTATTTTTTGAAAATTGTTGGTTGGATCTACAGGCCTAACCAGATTCAGGGTTTATATTTTTGGGTGGTCGCTGTGAAGGTAAGACCACCTTATTGGTGGCAGCATGTTCTTTATCGGGAACCATATACATCTGGTTGTTTCCCTTTTTGTGATGTTAGCAGATGTCAGTGTTTGATGCCTCCATCTCAATTCATTAGCTGTTGTGAAATGTTTTATTTGTGAAATATTTTATCATTCTTCATTCACTTATTAGTTGGAATACTTCTTTAATGAGAAACTTCCTCTCATCTACTGTATTAGTTTCCTGAAGCTGTTGTAATAAATAACCATAAACTTGGTGACTTAAACATAATAGGAATTTATTCTCTTGCAGTTCTGGAGGCCAGAAGTCTAAAACAAAGGTATTGGCAGGGCCACATTCCTCCTGGAGGCCCTAGGAGAGAATCTGCGCCTTGCCTCTTCCAACTTCTGGTGACTCCTGGCATTACTTGTGGCTGTGCCTCTCCAGTTTCTTCCACTGTGGTTACATGCCCTCTTCCTCCTCTTTTTGCTCACCTCTCTGTAGCTCTTCAGGTTTAGGACCTACCAGGGTAATCCAGGATGATCTCACCACAAACTCCTTAACATAATTATACCTGTTAAGACCCTTTTTCTGGTTTGGCTGGGTGGCTCTGTTGGTTAAGTATCTGCCTTCAGCTCAGGTCATTATCTCCATGTCCTGGAATCGAGCCCCGTGTTGGACGCCCTGCTCCGCTGGGAAGTCTGCTTCTCTCTTTCCCTTTGCCCCCATTCGTGTTCTCTCTCTCTCTAAGAAATAGAATCTTAAGAAAAAAAGAACCTTTTTTTCCAGTAAGGTAACATTCACAGGTTCTGAGGATTAGGACATGGACATTTTCTTTTGGGGGTCACATTCAACCCACGACATCTACCATTTTGTATTCAGTGGTACAGTTCATGTAGGAAAGGCTAGATAAGTCCTCGATTAGTTTTATTTACTGCTCCTCAGAATAATGAGTTAATTCCCCAGCATCCTCCAACAGTGACCAATTAGAAGTTTTATTTTTTAACAGTATTATAAATTAATGGATTTTAATATTGGATGTACTTCAACTTGCTATTAAGTTCTATCCTATGGGAAGTGTCTCACCTTTGGCCAGTAGGGGGTCTCTTCATGTTGGCTCCAAAATTCTCTTGACAGGACACTAGCAGTCTTCCGTATGTTCTGTTATAGGTTAAATTGTGTCCTCCAAAAAAGAGATGTTGGAACCTGAACCCCAGTATCTCAGAAAGTGACCTTATTTGGAAATAGGTTCTTTCCAGAAACAGTTAATTTAGAATGTGGTCATTAGGGTAAGCCCTAATCCAACAGGACTGGCATCCTTACAAAAAGGGGAATTTGGGACACAGAGACAGACATGCATACAGGGAAAACAATGTAAAGACACAGGCAGAGTGCTATGTACAGATGGAGGCAAAGATTGGATGGATGCAACCATAAACCAAAGAACACCAGGGATTGCAGGATACTACCAGAAGCTGGGAAGATTCTGCTCAGAGGGTCAGAAAGAGCATGGTCTTCCTGACACCTTGATTTCAGACTTCCAGCTTTCAGGACTGTGAGAAAATAAATTTCTATTATCTAAGTTCCCCAGTTTGTGGGACTTTATTATAATATCCCAGAGAAACTAATACATCTTCCTTGTGATCTGTATGAAAAGATATTCTAGACTCATTTTGTATTAGGTTGGGCAACTGGTTCAAACTGATATTTTTCTTGCTCAAATCTTGGTGTCAGCAATATCTGCAAGGAGACTTGATTCCTTTCAGCGGAAAATGATATTTCAAGATCATAATCTGGGAGCTGGAGATGCTCACAGTTGCTATATTGGTCACTGTCTTTAGGCTCTTTCAGAGCTATGTGTATTTTACAAGCTAAAACATTTGGTTTGGGTTCTGTTGTTTTTTAGGAAAAAGACATACCTTGGTCTTGACCTCGAATCAGAATGAGACATTTCTCAAAGAAGTACTGGTCTGGAAATGCCATAATTTAGGCAGTAGGTCTACTCATTGCTACTGGGTTAGTTATTCCTAGGGCTTTTCAGAGGCGGGGTAAAAAAATAAGACAAAATGCATTATGATGCTTCTAATTCAAATTCAGGACTATGGAATTTTTACTTATCCACTTGTATCTTACATCAACATTTCCTTTCCCCCATTGTTGGGAATCCTGGTTTTCAAGAGTGATTAAGATGATATAATTAGAACATTACTCATTTTATTTATCTCACATTTCACATTTAAAAAACCAGAATACATATACAAACATTATTACAGCAATACAGAGAAGAGTGAAAAAAACTTTTATATTTCTTCAGTTTTAGAAAATATCTCCCTACAGGTGTATAGTCAAATTACTGTTCTTTTTTTTTTTTTAAGATCTTTTTATTTATTTGACAGAGAGAAACACAGCCAGAGAGGGAAAACAAGCAGAGGGACTGAGAGAGGGAGAAGCAGGTTTCCCGCCAAGCAGGGACCCGGGTCTCCAGGATCATGACCTGAGCTGAAGGCAGTACCTTAACCAACTGAGCCACCCAGGCACCACAAATTACTGTACTTTACAAAATATTTTCTTTAATTGAGAGAGCATGAGAGAGGGAGGGAGGGGGAGAGAGAAACAGAGAGAGAGAGAGAGAGAGAGAGAGAGAGCAGGAGAGTGAGTGCACACAAGCAGGGGGGAGGGGAAGAGGAAAAGGGAAAAGCAGGCTCCCCACTGAGCAGGGAGCCTGATGTGGGACCTGATCCCAGGACCCTGGGATCAGGACGTGAGCTGAAGGTGGGATGCTTAACCAACTGAGCCACCCAGGTGCCCCAAATTACTGTGTTTCAAGGTCATTTGAAAAGGTTCCTCTCTGTGTGTTATGAAATATACTATTAGGTTTACTCGCTTCATTTTATTTCAGTTTTGAAACAGATTATAATTAATTTTATTTTATAAATAAGTTAATTTCATTTTATAATTAAGTGACTAGGTTTCCAGATTCAAATATAAAGAATATATTTAAATAAGCCTAGTTTCTATTCCTGTCCCTATCATAATATTTTCTTTCTCCTTATAGGTAACTTTCCTTTAAAAAATTATGGTTTATCTTTCCTTTTTAAAAAAAATATAAGCAAGTGTATGTACACACATTTTTTAAATAGTTCCTTTCTTTTTTTAAGATTGTATCTATTTATTTGAAGAGAGAAACATAGCTAGAGAGGGAAAACAGCAGGGGGAGTGAGAGGGAGAAGTAGGCTTCCCGCTGAGCAGGGAGCCCAGTGTGGGGCGCCATCCCAGGACTGGGGGAACATGACCTGAGCAGAAGGCAGAAGCTTAACGACTGAGCTACCCAGGCGCCCCTAGTCCCTTTTTTCTTAAAAGGTATCATACAAAGAAATACTTAGCTCTACTTGCTTTTCTCAGTTAACACTGTATCCTGAAAATTAGTCCATAGTGGTATATAGAGACGTTTCTCATTCCTTCTTACAGCTGTATCATATTTCATTGTGTGCAAGTACCATAGTTTATTCAACCAATCCCCTTATATGGACATATCAGGGTGTTTCCTTTCTTTTGGTGTTATAAGCAGTCCTATATTGAATAGTTCTGGGCATATACCTTTTCATATTTTTGCTACTATATTTATGGGATAGAGTCCTAGAATTGGCATTGCTGAGTCAATGAACAAATTTGTATATAATTTTGTTAGGTATAAGTGTACACATATGTAACCAAGCAACTTGACGAATTCCAATGATAAATAAGCATTTAGCTTAAGGAATTTTTTTTTTCAAATTTATTTGAGAGAGAGAAAACACACACACACACACAGACATATGCATGAGTGGGGGTTGGGGGAGGGGTAGAGGGAGAAGGAGAAGCGACTCCCCGCTGAATGTGGAGTCCAACACAGGGCGTGATATTACAACTCTGAGATCATGACCAGAGTCGGAGATCAAGAGTTGGAGGCTTAATCGACTGAGACAACCAGGTGCCCATAGGCTAAGGAATCTTATCTCACAACAGCATATATTGTATTTACATACAAAAATTATTCTGTAGGGGTGCCTGGGTGGCTCAGTTGGTTGAGCGACTGCCTTCAGCTCGGGTCATGATCCCGGAGAGCTGGGATCGAGTCCCACATCGGGCTCCCTGCTCGGTGGGAAGCCTGCTTCTCCCTCTCTCAGTCCCCTTGCTGTGTTCCTTCTCTGGCTGTGTTTCTCTGTCCAGTAAATAAAATCTTTAAACAAAAATTATTCTGTATACTCAACACTTATCAAAGTTTTTGTGGATAAATTAATCAACCACAGGAGTATTCTATAAAGGGAGTTAAAAAGACCTTCCCCTTTGATGTTGTTGATGTAATTTAACCATTAATAATAAGAACATCACCCAATACTTACCAAAGCACTTTCTAGTACCTTTGATCTTCCCAACAATCCATAGGTGGTGGTTACTATTTCATCTTATCAAGCACAGAGAAGTTTAGTTACTGCAGAAAGTCCCACCGTAAGGTAATGGCATTGTCAAACCTGATTGCACAGATTGCACTAAGTTATTTTTGTTAAGCCACCACTAACTGGCTTATATTTCCATATACAAAAAGTAATTGCAAGTAAGTTGCTGTTTTAAGACATGAAGTAGCAATTTTAAACTGTAAATTAGAAGGAAGAGAACATTAAAAAAAAGAGTTAAAAAATCTCCTCCTCACATGTATAAGTGTAATTGGTGTGGCCAGTAATTTCTTTTTATACACTGCATCAAGTATCAGTGCATGTGGAAATTAACAGGTGTTTTTTTGTTTTGCTTTTGTAAAGGCCTAAAAAATAAATGAATTCTGAATATATTTCTTTTTGGTAGTACTGAACTACATCAGTGCTTTTAATATATTGAATGAATGCTGTAACCATGCACTGTACAATAGGGACTTTCATTAGGATTGGTAAGCTTGAGTTACAAGCTCTTCCCTCTTCACTTAGTGTTCTCCAAAAGTGCCCAATACTATTGAGCATGTAAGGGCTTCATGATTCCTAACTATGCCAGATAATTAGCTTTATTGATCTATCTACCTATTATTTAAGAGCATGGAAACTGAAGGTAAGTTACATAATGAGATTTTAGTTCAAGCTAATTTCAACGAGCAGTCTTTTTAGATGTTTTTTCTTTCTTGGCATTGTTGCTAAAATAGTCATTTGGACAGTAAAACATTTTAATGTTTGGACATATGCGGTTTGGTGTCACTTTGTTTCTGGTGTATTAACATTTATGCACTAAATTTTTCCATTGCTTCTTTTGTTTGGCAGTTATCCAGTGTTTAGGCAGAAAATTAACATTAAAAGGAAGAAGTAACTTTTAATAGTCCAGTACAAAACACTTTGAAGTAAAAAAAAAAAAAAGATTCATTACAAAGAAAGAGAGCACTATATGTATCTATCTGTTTCAGTATACGGCTGTTACAAAGTATGAGTTTATAAACTGAATATCCAGTATAACATGTTTCATACATGGTACAAGGAACTGCTAAAATTAGAAAAGTTATTTAAGATCCCCTCCCCTTGAACAAGAAAAAGTTCAAATAAAAACAATTTAAATATAATGCTAAATCTAGTCTTACATGGGAGGGGCTTTCTATTCACAAATTTCCAGTTTTGTGAATTAAACAGCTGTAGTCTCAAAATTAATCAGACCGACTATTTTGGTGCAATATCAGGAAATGTCTCTTTCTGAAACTAAACTGGCTGGCCCACATATATAGTGACTGAAGGCAAATTACAACTAAACGAGAAATGGAAAACAGTAAATTGGAATGGAATCCTTGGTGGTTACTTAGATGCCAGGCACACTGGACAGAGAAGGGAAGAGAACTGGGTAAATATTAGTGAAGGGCTACAGCACTGTTGCAATTTAGTGTGTAAAAAGAGAGGCCATCTCAGAGCCTCCAAGAAGTATGAAAGTCTTAAGGAGTCCAGAACTGGGTTTTCTGTCTTTTTAATCCAATATCTTTATTTTGTTACTTTGTTATTTTGTTACTCATAGGTCAGACTCAATCAGAGCAAAATGGTGACTAATCCCCTTGGGAATAAGTGGGTGAAGAATAAATCTCATAGTTTCTAGCCCATGTTTTGTATGCGGTGGTCTTTATCTTAAGTGATGGCAAAACATTTTATCATTTAGTTAAGACTATCAAGTGGTTAGGGAAAGAAATGAGGTGGAAGGTGAGGGATTCCAAGTGCAAATATTTGGTACTGTGTATACATAAAAAGAAGTCCCAATAAGCGGTGAAATTTACTAGGATTGGTACTGTTCAGTATAACTTTTCGGGCTAATGGTCACCTGAATATTAAATGAATTACAAAAGGTGACGGAACCCTATTTTTATGTATCAAGAACACTATGTTTTCCTAGGACTGTTTTTTAAGTGCCTTCACACAAGAAGCTGTGCAGGGAAATGAAATGTAACTGGTAAGGCAAGATGTACCATCAGGTGGTATTAAAAGAAATCTCAAAATTAATTGATATTCTCTATGCTCATCACAAACACACCGACATCTTCCCATTTTCTGAGTATTAATGGCTTGGGCTTTCTCTAATTTCTTCCTTCAGGTCCTGGCAGGTTGCGTCTTTTCCTCTCTCTGGTACGCTGTCTTTGATATTTTCCAAATATGCTTTCAGTTGTATACAACTTTGACATTTCGCTGTGCCTTTTTGAGGATAAACTCCCTCACTTGTCCAGAATACATTCCATGTCTCTCAAAATTCCTAGGAACAAGACAATTAGGTACTGCGAGTTCTGCCTTCTAAACAGAGCATTCTCTGTTCTGCGTGAAATGTAGCCATAAAGGCGGGATTTGCCTGAGCAGAGCAGGTCAAACGCCTTTTGATTTATACTTCAAGACATGGACTTTCTCTGCCCGCTTTCTCGCAGCGAGAGGCCAAGAGAGTTGGTGGGTCAAGGGGAAGTATTTCAGATGTTCATTACACGTAGGACATGTGGTTACAGAATTTTGGCAGTATTTAAAAAAAGGGGGGGCGTAAACGTTATCGTGCTGTCATAATCCGGTGGCTCGTATTTTGTGTTTTGTTTTTTGGGGGGAGACATTTCCACCACCGTTGTAAGACACTTAAAGTACTAGTAGGCCAGTAGGTGGGCGAACCTTGGGGAAACTGAACCCCAGAGACTTTCAGCTGTACTGGGTAGACAAACAACTCAGCCCGTTCAGGGGTTACTAATCGTGAAATGTATTAACAGTGGGCCCAAATCAGTTTTGTTCCTCTTCAGGAAGACGTACACAACTTTGCAGGCGAAAGGCCCACCCTCTGGGAGAGGAATGAAAGCCTCCGAGCTTGGAATCAATGACTAACTCAAGCCCTGAGATGACTCCGCATTTAAAATTCTGCCCTGAGTCCGAGCGCTCGCCGGGCCGGAAGCGGGCACACGTGACCGGTCCTCCGTAGCCATTGCTACCGAGGCAACGGTCAACAGCCTTTCCAGATTTCCTAGCTTCTCCAGCGCAGGAAGACGCAGAAAACCTGACAAGAGACGGTCCCGGGTAACTCTGGACTCGAAGGCCACCAGAATTCACGTCTTTTCCGGCAATGCTTTGCAAGTCCCTCACCCTCAGAGCTGTGGAACACTTCCGCCTGGGTGGCGACCACGTGATCACGCGAGACTTGGGGAGTCGGCAAGCTGGCTTAACTACTCCAGTCCCTTGGCTCCGCCCGCCCAGCACCCTCCACCGCGCGTGACGACGCGGCCCACGGCGGCCTCCGCCCCGGCGCGCCTGCGCACGCGGCTCTCGCGGTGTCTCGCGCTCAACCCCGCCCCTTCTGCCCCCGCCCTTTCCGCCCCTCCCTCCCCCTCCGCCCTGTCTCTCGGCGGCAGCGGCGGCGGCGGCGGCTCGCGCAGCTCGTTGGCTCACTATATAAAGGGGAGAAGCGGGCGGACCGGACGGCTGGAGCTGCAGCCGGTGGCGGCAGCGGCGGCGCGGGGAGCGGCGACCGGTGGTGGTTTCCCTCCTTGGCGCGGGGTGGGGAGCGGGCAACGCCCCCCGGACCCCAGAAGGGTCGTGGCTTTTTTTTTTAAGGGCGATTCTCGAGGTTTTTAGCTCTGGGAGGACTGCCCCCCTCCTCCTCCTCTCACCGCTCCCCTCTACTCTTTCAGGATTCGATTTTGTTTGAAATTTTTACCCCCAATCTTGCGGTGGCCTGGGCCACCCTCCGGTTGTTTTGGTTTTCTTTTTTTCTTTTTTAGTTTTGTTTTTATCTTGTTTTCTCGGGCTTGCCCCCCTCTTGTTTGTGTTGTGTGTGGAAATGGCGAACTCGGCAAATACAAACACCGTGGTAAGGACGTGGTTTGGTGGCCGGCGGGGGCTTCGTCCAGGCGGCAGCAACGGCCGGACCGGGCGGGGGCGGGGACGGCGGTGACTCCCGGCCTCTACTCTCCTCAGCCGCCCGCGCGGCCGCCGCCGCCGCTTCCCGCCTCGGGCGGAGCGGGCCGGGGCGGCGGGCGCGCGGGGGGAGGGGGGCGCCTCGGGCTCGCGGCGGCGGCGGCGGGAGGGCGGGGGCGCCGGCGGGCCTGGGGCCGCCGCGGGGCGGTCCGGGCCGCAGAGGCCGTTGGGCCGGGGCGAGCGCGCGGCCTGGCCCCAGATCCCGACCGCCGGAGGGAGGGCGTGTGGGAAGCCGCCGCTTCCCCTCTGAAGCGGGCCCTGCCGCGCTGGCTCCAGAAGGGCACCCCGAATAGCCTCAAAACAAAAACCGCGTCTGGGGAATTGGGCGAGTCCCCAAGACCCACCGTGGTCCACTTCAATGCAGCGGAAGGCGAACGGCTACCTTGGGGGTTACTTGGATGTTTCTGGCGGTTGTGCTTAGGGAGCCTTCATTGAGGCCATTTTATATTTCTTAAAAAAAAAAAAAAGGACGAAGGTGGAAAAGCACTTATCTCGGTTCCTTCCGAATGGGTAAAATGGCGAAGGGGAAGCAAAACCCCCATCGTATCTTCCACTAGCAAAAGCACAAAAGCAACAAAAAAAGCTTACAGTGGTCCAAGTGCCCCTGCTTTCGCCTTGAAATTTGCCTACTTCTCCCCATTTGTCCCTTTTTGGTTACTTGAGCGATCACGTAGGTTTGCAAAAAGCAGTCACATAAATAACCTTGTCAGTCACCAACGCAGTGTGATCACTAGTCCACCCCACTCTTATTTTTATTCTGACAATAAAACACGTTTTTGCCCGGTCCCAAACGCCGCGGATAAGCCCGCGGCCGCCCGACCCCGTACCGTTGGCGACTCGGGTCGATCCATCATGGCTGCGGCCGCTTACCCTGCTTTTCAGTCCCTGAGCCTTGTGGTCCTCCTCCCTTTGGCTGCCCTGTTTATATAGAGCCATTGCCGCTCTCTAATATAGACTCTGCCAGGATGGGAAGGTGCTTTTCAGGCCTACGTCACCGCCTCTCCATTTAAACACTAGATCCGGCTTTAAATAGTGAGAGCTGCTGAGAGCGGGGCTGGGAGGTGCGTGCTCCCGAGGCGGGAGGCTGGAGCGTGCAGAGCTCAGTTTATTTCTAGGTCCTTTCCTTATACTGTAATTTCGCACCCAACAGGGCCGCTTTCAGAGTCCCAAGTTTTTTGTTGTTTTGAAGCAGCAGTTAGGGTTTCCTGTTTTTGTTAGGGGGAAAATAGAATTACTGGCCCTTCTTATTGTTATTTTTGCTTTTAAACAGAATTGTAGCTCAGATGTCTAATCGTTTTTGTTTTGGAAAATGCGTTATTGTCGGGAATTAAATACTTCCTACATTAACTGTTAGCTAGCTGCAGGGTACTTTGGTAGTGTTCTGTTTTTCAAGTATTCAGAAAATATGTTAGAAATAAAGCTTCTAATAGGTCGTTTTTCTATAATGTTGGTGACACGAAGCTTTTTGAAGAGATAGTAAAGTGCCTAAAGCCTCAACATAGGACCTTATGTCCACAATACATTTATGTATAGGCGAATTATGAGTAATGAAAGCTAGGAGGCTTAGTGCAGACCGGACCTTAAAAAAATTAAAATTGTAAGTTGGCAGTGTTTTTATTTCATTGGATATTAATATTCTAGATGGATGTTAATCTGATTTATTTTCCAGTGCTCCCCCAGGAAATTAACACTTTGGAAAGGAACCTTCTAAGTAGTCATTAAGATAGTGACAGTCATGGCTCTTTAATTTACCAGTTTGCAATGTCCGTGTGACAAACCTAAATTACTTTGTATTTTGTAAAAGGCAAAAACTTTGGCTCATGTAAGGTTAGCCCTTTAAATAATAACTTGGAAATTGCTTATTTCAGATAGTGCCTATGTACCCCTGTGCTTTTAAAAGCATTAGTGTTATGGGGGCTTATCAACTTAGGAAGAATTCTTCTAAATTATTTTCTGTATATGTCATGAAGAATACACATTTACCTTTATAGTACTTTTATGAATCCATTAAGTGGTCAAGTTGGGGTTAACTAAGGTACATAAGCAAAATCCTAAAGCAAGTAAATTCATTAAATAGGGAGTGCTAGAAGAAAGCAAATTCTGTAGCTGTAAATGTCTGGATATCCAAGCTGAAGATTTTTAGGAGTGATTGACTTCAGAAAACACCAAACATCCAGTTTGCCGAAAAAATAGTTTAGGTCATCAACTTAAGATTCGTAATAACAATTTAGAATTACACCACCTGGTTATAGTGCATTAAGGATCACTATTGGCTTAAAGAAAACCACTTTTTAAATGTTATTTTTGTAATTCAGTGGTTAAATCAGCATAGATAAAGTGATACCTATAGTCAGTGATAATTTCCTTATATATACAATCAGAATGTTAAAATGAGGAGGCCCTCTAGGGTCACATTTTGCACATGAGTACTTAGAAGTTTACAGAGATTAGACTTGGTAAAATAAAGCAGGTCAGTGAGTGGAATAGCAAAGGTGGGAAACCAGATATATGAATTATTTTTCTGGTTTTGATGAAAAGGAATAAATTTTAATGGTTGAGGTAAGTTAGAGGAACTCATTTGTAGTTTTGACAGTACAAGAACATGTTTTCTTAGAGGATTCTCCTGTGATAACAATATTGCTGGGAGAGATGCTAGTGAAACATTTCTGTTTGAGTTTTGGTTATGAGAGCAAACCCTTGGTTTTATTGGGTAACCAGTAGTTCTTACTTTAAGCAGGATATAAAACACAGATAATGACAAACAAAAGAAAAAAGCTGTGTGTGATAATGGAGAGGGTTTATAACAAGGTAGCTCTAGTTTTAGCATACTGACATGCAAACTTTTTGCCTAACCTGTTAAAATTAGGATGTGGGTTGGGCAAATTACTGTCCATTATTTTATGATTTTTGAAAAATACTTTATACTTTTGAAAGTGCTTTCACATTTTTTCTCCTTTTTTTCTCCTTTTATTCTTCTGGCAACCTTGTAGAAACAATCTTCTCCTCCAATCTTTACCAAGTAATACCAACCATAATAGTATAATAATAGAAAAATAAACATTGAGGCTGTCTGTGATTTTGTTTCATAGCATCCTCTGGGCAGTTGTTAAAGGAAAGAAATCCTGGGAAAGAGATCAGTGTGCCTTGTTCATTTGGGGCTTTGAGACCTGTTATTGTGGGTATATGGATAATTTAATGGTATAGCTGAAAGGCACAGACTGGTTAACAGAAAATAGGAATTTGTGAATTTTAAATTAGGTTGCAGATGTTATCAGGCAAATGACTACAGGACGTAAGGTTCTCTAGTTTAAGGCTTCATGAGGAGGTGAGAACTAAGGAGTCAAACAAAGGAAAGAATAATAGGAACCAGATGTAAGCAACCCATAAGGCTATTTATTGGGTCACATTAGGTGTTTTGGTTATAACAACATAGGCAATTATAACTGGAAATTGTGTGGACCTTGTATGCACCATTGTATGCATAAGGACTTTCTGTATACAAATCGCATTAAATAGCCTTTAAGACTTCTTTTAAAATATGCAGGCATAAAATAATCCATTTTAATTGAAGCAAATGATGTTTGTTAGGATGGCTGTACCTTTAAAGTTATATCTTCTAAAATTTCAGTTAGTCGGAAAAATGACTTATATTTCATTTGTTTTGAATGTGTGAAAATGATCTTTTTCATTTTATTTTTTCTTTGAAGCCTAAATTGTACAGATCGGTGATTGAAGATGTTATTAATGATGTGAGAGACATCTTTTTGGATGATGGAGTTGATGAACAGGTTCTGATGGAACTAAAAACCGTGAGTTTGCCTCTTTTTGTTGTTTTTAATAGTCATGCTTTTTTTTTTTCCTTATATTCCGCTTTTCAGCCAGAGACTGATCCATAATTTTTTCCATGGGGTGAACATTCAACTTTGCTAAAGGAGGCAGTATGTGGATAGGTGAAGAAGGATGCTAGTTTTCGATAGCTCTACCATCCATTCTTCCTCTGCTCCTAGGCACACTGTTTGTATTTCAGTTTCATTATGTGTGATGTGGGAATTGGTCTTACTTCATAGGTTTGTTTTGAGGATTAGATATAATAACCATATAAAGTGCTTAAGCACAGTGCCTGGCAATAGTATTCACTATTACTAATGTACCATTAATTGTATATTTATGGTCTAATTATTTAACATACCTGTAGTTTGTTTTTTTTTTCCTTTTTTAATGGTTATAAAGTACCTATATTCTAAAAAGTGTTTATGTTGTGGAGATTAAATAAGTGCTTGATAAAAGAATTTTGTGTTCTTAAGTCTGATTTTATTTTTAATGTAGGCCAAATACTAGGTTTATGATACATTTTACATTGGGAGTTAGTTTTCTGTCTTTTGGATTTCTTTGGATTTAAGTCAAAGTAAGTAGATATTTTTTATTTAACATTTGTGTTTCCTTGGTGTTGTAATGACTCCTGAAATCATGGAATATTTTTGCCTTATTGCTCAGAACAGTGGTTTTCAAAATAAGGTCTGTAGAGTCCTAAGGTTTCCCACAGAGTTTTTCAGGAGGTCCTTGAGGTTGGCCAAATGCCTGTCTGAATAATCAGAATTTGTCATATTTTCAGTAAAAGTTGTGTTCTATGAAAAGTGGCCAATTAAACTTGCTGCTCAAATGCATAAGTACTTTTCCTTGAGGTAACTTTTCCAATGCACAGTGCTTTATGTATGCTTCCCATTTTGATGCAGTGATATTAAAAGGATATGTACTGCAGAGTCAAGATGAGATCACTGCTAATGTTAAGAAATGCAAATATTTGATAACCTTTAATGAAATGTATTAATATTTGGAATACTGAATAATTCACTGCACTTATATTTTCCAAATGATCAATGCATGATGTAAAATCCCTGTTCAGAGTGAAAGATAGATTAATAGATTTTAATCTAAGAGTGTGAAAAAAATTCATTGGTGTATGGTTTCAGATTTTACATTGTAGCTACCTTATAAGAAACTATCACTTAAAATACTTCTTCTTTTCCCAGCTATGTGGGAAGACCGAATTTCTTCATATATTCAACCAAAACCTTAACATGGTTGTAGAAGCAATAGGAGAATCCAGCCATTATTCCTTTAAACTATCTGTCACTGAAATTGATTTGGTTATTTTTGTTAAAAATGTGTTCTTTAGGGTGCCTGGGTGGCTCAGTGGGTTAAAGCCTCTGCCTTCGGCTCAGGTCATGATCTCAGGGTCCTGGGATTGAGGCCTGAATCGGCCTCTCTGCTTGGCGGAGAGCCTGCTTCCTCCTTTCTCTCTGCCTGCCTCTCTGCCTGCTTGTGATCTCTCTCTCTCTGTCAAATAAACAAATAAAATCTTAAAAAACAACAAAACAAAACAAAAAACTGAAAAAAATGTGTTATTTATGTTAACATGTGATGGATACATTGCTGTTTTTAAATGAATTTGTAAACAAAAAACCCAATTTAGTTACAATTTCATAAAAACTCTTTTTTGAGGTCCTTAGTAATATTTGAAAGTGATAAAGGATCCTGAGACCCAAAAGTTTTAGAATGGCTGGGTTAGAAATTGGGTACTGAGCTCTTGAGGACTCTGTACAAATAAGTAATCACAGTTAATGTTAGGAACATTTGTTTTGTTATTATTTATATTCAGTGGAAGTGTGGAGGCTGCAGCTTTAGGAACTTAAAGTAAACCTTACCTTTATTACTGTGATGAAATCTATCTTACAGTGTTTAGGAATCTGTGGGTAACTTCTGTGGAGTTTTTAATAAGAATCTGCCGGTGCAAGGAAAGAAAAATATATAGATTTAAGTGAGATGAGGAAATTTTTATTTACCTTGAGAGAAATGTGATGGTTATTAAAAGTGAAGAGTAGGCATCCAAAAATCAAGTGAAAGAATGCCAGCTCTTAAGGCATGAGTTGGAAGAATTGCAGTAGAAACTGCTTGAGTAGCATAAAGTATCTCAGGATATGAATAACACAGTAAGATTCCTTTGTGTTATGTGGAGCTACTTTGCAGTTTATCTTAGGCTCATAAAATGGTTGTCCTTAAAGTACTTTGACCTTATGTAGAAGATACAACATTTTTAACTATAGAAAATCAACCCCAAAGTCTTTAATCTACCCTAAATCAAGCTAGTAGTCAATCCAGGTTGTTTGTTATCTACTCTTGGTTTTCACAAAGTGTGGGGAATTGATTTTTCCTACTGATCCCAGTAGAATCAAAGCATTCTCTCTAAAGAGAAGGAGCTGTCTTTGAGATTAAATAGATCTACCCTGTATTTTTATTACACTTGATTTTTCAAATATATTTTAGTGTAATAATATATAATGTATATAATATATTAATACATGTTTTAAACATTGTTTGATGGCTAGTTTTTAATGACAAAAATTGTGAGTTACTCAACTTTGAATCCATAGCCTCCAGCATAGTGCCTCACATATGTGGTTGGTATTCAGTAAATATTAATTAAATTAGTTAATGACAAACATGGCTCCAGAACCTAACAGAACAAAGAAGTATAATATTTTTGCTGTTTTTCACATGGGGCATACTCTTCTATTGTGGGTTGTAACTGGGTTTAAAAATAAACTATTATACTAAATTGAGTTTATGTTTTAATTTTCTATACTAAATTTCTTCAGGATATCATTAGAATTTCCAGAATGTGCCCTGTTTGTGGTGATAAATGTTCTGTGTCTGTGTTCTCTGGTATGGTAGCCACTAGTGACACGTGGGTGTTAAACACTTGAAATGTAGTTAATGGAACCGAAGAACTGATTTTTTTTTTTAAGATTTTATTATTTATTTGACAGAGAGAAACACAACTAGAGAGGGAACCACAAGCAGAGGGAGGGAGGGCTTGAGGGAGAAGCAGGCTTTTCCCACTGAGCAGGGAGCCCGACACAGGGCTCGAACCTAGGACTCTGGGATCATGACTTGAGCAAAGGCAGACGCTTAATGACTGAGCCACCCAGGTGCCCCAAGAACTGGATTTTTAATAATAATTGCAATTTAAATAACCATGTGTTAAAAAGTAAAAAAAAAAATCACCATGTGTGGCTGGTAGATACTGTATTAGACTCTACGGGTTTAGATATCTTGCTAACAAAAACTAACATTGCTTTTGTGTTTTATGGTTTACAGAGGACTTTATCATTAATTTTAGCTCCTTCCTCCCCACTTTTTGGCTGTTTCACAGATTCTTACCAAAAACTTTTCCACTTCTGTGAAGGATATAATGGTGAACTAGATGATGAGTGAAGATGAGCAATGTGATTCATGTGATTGGAAGTTTAGATAATGCTGGAAGAGAGGTGATTTTAAAAAGTCAGCCTGGGGCGCCTGGGTGGCTCAGTTGGTTGAGCGACTGCCTTTGGCTCAGGTCATGATCCCGGAGCCCCGGGATCAAGCCCCGCATCGGGCTCCCTGCTCGCGGGAAGCCTGCTTCTCCCTCTCACTCCCCGTGCTTGTGCTCCCTCTCTGGCTGTGTTTCTCTCTGTCAAATAAATAAATAAAATCTTAAAAAAAAAAAAAAAAGTCAGCCTGATTCTCTCTTGAAACACCTTGGACCTACCTTAATGTATAAACTATGGGAGATAGAAAAAACACCTTAAACACAGTCTTTAATCTGTATTTGAATGCAAATTGTGTTTTGGATTAGAGAGTGATTATATGGGTGGGAATGACAATCTATAGATCCTGTTGAAAGTGATAGATAAAATCATCCTTACTTACACACTGAGACACTGAGAACCACTATTCTAAATATATTCTAGTTATATATAAATACTTGGGCTATAACTTGAACAATAATCTATTATTCTCTGCTTCTTTTATCCTTGGGGAAAACTCTGTACTCCAGTCCCATTTCAAGGGAGCCCAGAAATGCAATTTTCTTGTATTTATCCAGGAGTTAGATGTTTTGTGAAAATAGAATCCTTCAAATTTCTAGCCTGGCAAACTGCCAGGAAACAGGTTTAATCATAAATTTACAGATCAAAAAATAGACTCAGAGGGAATATGCTTTGATAAGCAAATGGCAGAGACTTCAACCTAGGCCTTTTGCCTTCAGATGAGATATACAATACTTAAAAAGGAAGGTACCAGCATTGTGACTGGACCTGCTGTGATAGCAGCAGCAATATAATGTAGAGATTAAAACTTGGATCAGAGCTGGGATTAGGCTGTGTGGCAAGCGAGGGGTCTAGGGTGTAGAATTTAAAGAACATTTAATCTTTACACTTAGGGTCCAGGTTCCCCAACTAGGAACATTGGAGTCAGATTGCCTGGATTATATTCCATTTTTACCTGCTATTGGTTGGTGGTCTTGGATAAATTATCTAATTTATTGTTCTTTTGTTTATTTTTCTGTAAAAAGGAGATAGTAACAATGTGTTACAGGATTTTGTAAAAATGAGTCTATGTATAAAGTTACTCACAAAGTGCACAATAAGAATACAGGATTAATCTAGTTAATATGCTCTATAGATGTACATTATAGCCATTTGGGGAACAGAAAATGAATTTTCTCCATGTCTAATTTCAGAGGTCTGGCAAAAAATAGATGAAATAGGATTGCCAGAAATAATAGCTACTGTGTTGGAGGGAAAATAGTATTATAAAAATAAAAAGATTTCTCCTATTTCCTGAGCAAAATAAATAAATATGTAACAATTCTGTATTCTTGATTGTTGTCAGTACTATTAATATGATTACTGTTGCTGGAAACAGTGTTTTGTTATTTTAAATAGCTTATATTTTAAAAATAGAATATTTTGATAAATACAATTAAAATCATAAAAAAGAAATTGGAGGAAAATTAATACTAAATGTCTGATAAGGTCTTAGTCATCTTGTTCCCTCCTGAATAAGATAGTCTGCCTTGTAGGAGTTCATACTTCAGTAGAGAAGGTAGACTTAGTGTGAAAAGTATGATAGAAATATTTCTAGGAGGCAATGAATTCTTTTGAGGCTATGTAACTTTGACATATCCATTGTTTAGGGAATCGTGAAGTAAGACTGCTAGTCAGAGGGACTAATTCACTAGGCTTTAGACATGAGATATTTATGCTATATTCTGGGAACTTCAAGTACTTTGACACTGTTAGGAAAGTAGAATGCAAGTTACAGTAGCAGTTAGAGAGGTAGCATAATTCTGTATTAAGAAGCTTGATCTTTAAAGTGAGAAAGATTCTCTGGGGTGCTGGTTAAAATGCAAGTTTTTGGACCTCTGCTCCAGAGTCTGACCTGATAGAGGCATAGTTTGACATTTTCTTTTTAATTCAATTACATATACCAAAAAATAAAAAAAATTAAATTGACTTTTAACAATCCACTAATGGGTTGCAGTATGCACTTTGAAAAGCATTGGTTTAGACTTTAATAGCATGCATTAAAGTGACCCGGACAGGTTATTAAGACAGATTTTTGGCTCCATCCCCAGAGTTGCTGAGTCAGTAGGTCTGGCATGGGACCTGAGAAATAGTATGCCTACCATGTTCTCAGGTGATGCTGATGACCATATTTTGAGGACCATTGATTTATAGAGGATAGATTGGAAGAGCAAGTTTTCACTAGATTGTGGGCTCTGTGAGGAGAAGGATTTTTGTCAGGTTTGTTCACTGTCTGTTCTCATTGCCTCTAATAGGAGATCTCAGTAATTATTTGTAGAATTTATACCTTTTTAAAAAGATTTTATTTATTTATTTGACAGAGAGAGATCATAAGTAGGCAGGGAGGCAGGCAAAGAGAGAAAGAAGCAGGCTTCCTGCCAAGCAGAGAGCCTGATGCGGGCCTCGATCTCCTGAGATCATGACCTGAGCTGAAGGCAGAGGCTTTAACCCACTGAGCCACCCAGGTGCCCTAGAATTTGTAACTTGATATGGGGAGCTCAGTGGGCTAAGTCATCATACTTTATGGTAATATTGATGGGAGGAAAGGACTGAACCAGGGCTATACCAATAAGGATAGATTGGAACAATGCCTTGGAAGGGATAGTGACAGTAATGATGGGTGTTGTGGTGGATTTTGACTCAGGTTGTTGACTTGGGAGGCTAGGTGAGTAGTGGTACTCAGTACTTAGCACATATAATATATAATCATTAATATTTGCCATTACCATGGAAAATTCATTGAATTGATGGGAATGGATCATATTGTAGTGGATAGACGACTTGGAAGTGATCCAACTGAAGTTTTAAATATAAAAAAATCATGGTTTAAACAACGGTTTCTTAAGGCATATTAATCAATGGTACCTTGATTTTTGGCTTACCAGGGGCTAGGGTTTGTTTTGTTTTAGAACAAACAAAAGAAATGTAGAAGTTTTGGGTGAGGGCAACCTGTTTGGGAGCCTTTGTATATAATGAGTTAGTTGAAATGTATGTTATTCAGTGTCGTAAGTGTCCGTTTTGTCCTGTGTGCTGTGCTAGATGCCTGCTCTACAGAGATGAATCAGATAGAACTTGGGCTTTCAGAAAATAATTTTTTGTTACTGTAGGTAGAACTCTAGCTGTTTTTAATTGGAGATTTTTCAGAGACTTAGATTTCTTAGCTGGAAGTAATTTTAGAAGTAATTCAACTCGTCTTCTTTTTAGATGAGGAGATTGCCCAAGGAAGGTAAAATATTTGTCCACAAAGCTCAAAATGGCCAAACCAGGACTGTGTTTGTTTCTTCTAGTGTAATGCCACCACCATAAGTGACCACCACTAACATTTATTGGTCACTGAGTTTATGCTATATTCTAATAAACGTTTTACATAAATATGTTATTGAGTTCACAACAGCCAGTGAGAGAGATACTATTACTCTCTGTAGTCTTCAGGCAAGTCTAAATACTGAGCTTGCTAAGTGAATGCTTGCTTTGGGAGATGGACCGTTAGTTTACTTTTTTAGGAAGCCATTAGAGATATGCTGGAATTACTAGCATGTAGCTTACAAATATAGAATTTCTAGAATAGTTCGAAGTATTGGGAGATGATAAAAATCATTTGAGTATGGTAAAAGGATGTTTTTGAAGGATCTGATAGAAGTCTCAGATGTGTTAGGCAGTATTCCAAGAGCATATCCTAGGGGAGAAAATGAAGTGTGTGTATGTGCTTGTGTACAAAATGACTGAATTGTTGCTATTTTAAAAAATATTTTATTACTTTTTTTTTTGAGAGAGACAGACAGTATCTATGTCCTCAAGAGTGGGGGCCAGGAGGAGTGACAAACAGTCTGTGCAGAGCCTAATGCTGAAATCAAGAGTCAGATGCTTAACTGACTGAGCCATCCAGGTGCCCCCCAAATAAATTAATTTATTTGTATATTTAAAAAGTGGTTATTTTTTTCTTGGGCAATTTCTAATAAGGACTGAGGTTTTCCAGATTGAACACCTAAGTCTGGTAGAAAGGATCTGTGTTAGGGAAAAGTATGAAATAGTCATAAAAATTTTATTTTGTCTTATTTGTGCCCGCGTCTGATTTTCTCCCCATTGTAATAGCTGTCCTAGCGTGAGAGGATAAAATAGAGAAGTGGCAAAGCAGAAAACCATTGTTACTCCTTGTCATGATGGAAGATGGAGGGAAATTTAAAAAGGTGTGGAGGGTTGAGAGTGCATTTGAAATCATTAGGCATTGCTGTTTCTTTTTCCTTGTTTAGGATCAGACAGATGGAAAATTAGGTTTTTCTAACTTATGGATTGCTTCTGTAATGTTTCTATTGTTCAAATCAAGAAAAGATGAATTTATGTTTTGCATGTATAATTTAAAAGTTAGATTTAAAAGATTTCCATGAAAATAGTTAATAATTTAAGTTAAAAAAGATAATCTTTGATTATTAAAAAATTGTTTATATGAAATTCTGCCTGGAATTACTAAGGAATTACTGTAGAAAGAAGATATAAAAGGAAACAAAATTCTTTATACTCTTAAGATAGCAAAAAATAAATTTGATACTTTATTGTATATACTTGTGTAAGAATTAGAGATTGCTTTATTTTATTAGAGGTTGGTTTTGTCAGTTTTGAAAATGAACGAATTTTATAAACGGACTAGTAAAATATGTTTTGTTCACATGTCCAGAGTTATCCTTACTAGCATTTACATAGTCTTTATTTTTCTTTGTCTTAGTTGTGGGAGAATAAACTAATGCAGTCTAGGGCAGTAGATGGATTTCATTCAGAAGAGCAGCAGCTTTTATTGCAAGTTCAGCAGCAACATCAACCCCAGCAACAGCAACATCACCACCACCACCACCATCAGCAAACTCAGCCGCAGCAGACGGTACCTCAGCAAGCGCAGACCCAGCAGGTCCTTATTCCTGCATCACAGCAAGGTGAGACTGGATATATTTTTCTGCTTACAACTTGGAAATGATATTTGTGATTTTCAAAGAAGAGAAATACTGTGAGTTTTTTCTTTCTGTTGACTGAGGGGTAGTCTATGTATGTGTATTTACATACAAATTTTGTGTAAAATGTGGATTCTGTATTGTCGCATTGATATGTAATTAAATAATTCAGAGCCTAAGGTGATATAAGTGTATTAATATTTTCTTTTGAGAAGGCTACATAATGATGGCTTTCCTAAAATACGTCAGCCCTATAAAGATTTATTTACTAAGGGTTTCAATATTTTATATGGCAAAATTGTTATCGACTTCCTTTATGTAATTAATTTGTCAACCTCAAAGACATTTGAGTTGGTTTTTATAAATATATCTTAAACACTGGGGGAGTTTTGTAAGTGTGGCATTCTGAAATTTCAATTCCCTAGTACTTTAAGTGTAAAATGACCGAATTAGATTTCTTTCAAGTGAACAGTGTATATACATATCTTAATACATATTATTTGTTTTGAAGGTAAGAAAAACAAGGTATTTATAGAGTGTCTCCATGGTACTTTGTACTGTGCAGGTGAATTTATAGATTTGTTTCATTGAAGCTTTATAAAAGGCTTTGTGAAGTAGCTTTTCCAACATTTCAGTGCTAAGGAAAATCTGGGCGCTGAAAAGGCTAGGAAGCTTGGCCTATTACATGTAGTAAGTATTCTCTGTCATGACACATTTAGTTATGAAACTTCGCGAGCATTTGAGTTTTATAAATCTTGTTACTGGAGAAGAGAATGAAGGTAAATAAAAAGTTTTCTTTTAAGGTAATGGTTTAGTTACCCATTCGCCTCATTTGAGAGTATCTGAAAATATATAAAACTTAAAATGGGTAGTGATATATAGTAAGTAATGTATGGTAGAAATGTCTGTTTGGATTGTTTTACTGATTATACCAAATAAGATTTCTAGTACTTGGTTTTATTCTATACCTGCATCACAAATTTTATTCTTTTGATCTGTTTTGATGACTGTTCCTCCTATTGCCTTCAGGACTGGCACTAGGATTTTAGGTCATCATAAATTAAAATTTGATTTTCTTCACTCAGAGAATATTAGGATAATGGGATTATCTGTTTATTCTCTGAAATTTGCGGAATCAAACATTTAGTTCCTTTTATTCTAATGTAACATTGCCATTCTTCCTTTTTTTTTTTTAACATTGCCATTATTTCTGATTTATACTTTTAAAAGAGTTGGAAGTAATTAAAATTCTGGCAGCTGTTACATGGGAGAAGAGGACTATGTAGATTAAAAACAACTAGTTAATAGTTTTTTTGAGTTTATTCTTAATGGATTACTAACTTATTCTAACAGTAGTATCGTTATATCAATAAAAGAGTATTGAGTTAGCAAGACAATTAATTTATGTCTGAAAATTTCCAGTTTAAGAACGCACAGAGCTGTATGTCTAGGTATTAGGTATCTCACTACTTCATGCTCCCAAATTCACTTCTATTTTTAGGTGTTGTTACTCTAATTAATTAGATGTTAATTGATGTTTTCCAGTATAAGAGGGGTATATCACAGCTGTTATTTGCAATAGAAATTTATAACATTTTGAGTTACCAAATGGGTGAATGCATTTGAATGCAGAAAACAGGAAAAAAGTTTTCAGCATTGTATAGTATTCTTAGGATTATGAAACAGCCTCATGGTTCCTTGTTTGCACTTGTACTTTTTTTTTTTTTTTTAATAGCTGCTGCACCACAAGTTATAGTTCCTGATTCTAAGCTGATACAACATATGAATGCATCAAACATGGTAAGACTCAGAACATAGCACCTTATTTGGCTCTTCTTATTGTAACTCAAAATTGTGATTATGCCCAGGTATGTTGTGTATTAACAACTTGAAGTTTATTCAAGACTTGAATAAAATAGCTGTTTTTATTTGGTTTCCTAATTATTGGATTTAGCAGCAGATCTAAAGTTTAGCTTGATATTTAGACCTAGAAATTCATAAAATCATGCTGTTTTCTGTTCAAAATACCAAAAGAATGATGCTTTGTGAGAGCTATTTCATGCCAAGCCATTTTTGGAAAATGAGTTTAGGGGACCTACCAAACATAATGTGCCGATTAAAGTTCTGATTCAGAAGACCCATTAATTCTATAGAATTATAAACTTTAAAAATGAAAACGAACTGTTCGGATAGTTCAGGGTAACTGTTTTGAAGCCAAAACCTTTAAACATTTTTGCTCTGATTTAACTATAGTATAGCTTAATAAGATTTATCACAATATGTATATTATTACTTTAAAGTACATTTTAACCAGTTGAGTTTATTATGCATTAGTCTTTCAGTATTTCTAAGGGATATACACTGAACATAAGCCCTAAAATTTCAAATTTCATTTAGGGCATGTAGTATTTCCCATCCAATATAGTACCATATAACTAAAATTAGAAAAACTACTTCAGATTCTTAGAGAATTTTTACCTATATACTTATATATAAAAACTATATAAGTTCTTTTTTTCTTCTTTTTTTAAATAAGACATTAAATTGAAGTCTTTTAGAATAGTTCTTGGTCTGCCTTCGGCTCAGGTCATGATCCTAGAGTCCCCGGATTGAGCCCCACATCGAGCTCCCTGCTCGGTGGGAAGCCTGCCTCTCCCTCTCTCACTCCCCTTGCTTGTGTTCCCTCTCTAGCTGTGTTTCTCTCTAATAAATAAAGAAAATCTTAAAAAAAAAAAAAAGAATAGTTATTCCAGCACTTTCTCATAAATGGCTTTTTTCTTTGTTCTGTTTACAATAAATAGACTGTTAGTGGAATCTCACCTCTGACATTTCACTCTTATCTTTTATTTAAAGGCAAGATTCACTTTTTAAAAAAATCTTAGCCCAATGGTTAACAATGAGATTTTTTTTCCCCAGAAAAATTTTTTTTTAACGAAAAAACAAAAATATGTATTTTTCAAAGATTTATTTGAGAGAGAGAGAGAGCCCAGGCATACATATGTAAGGGGAGGAGGAGAGCAAGAGGGAAAGAGAGAGTTTTCAGCAGGCACCACACAAAATGCAGAGCCTGATGTGGGGGCTTGGTCTCACAACTCTGAGATTGTGACCTGAACCAAAACCATGAGGTGGATGCTTAACTGAATGTACTACCCAGGTGCCTTGAAAAAGCAATATTTTAAAAAAATCACTTCTCCTTGGTGAGTAATGAGTAGTTAACTTCAAAGCTCATCTGTGATTGATAAGCCAGGTAGGAAACAGGGCTCACCTACTAGACAGATGACTCCTTTTTAAATATACCAGCATTACAAATTTATAGCTTGACAGAATTACACATTTCTACATAATAGTAGAAATTGCAGTTTTTAAATTCACAAAAGAATCAAGGATATCTATTGTCCTTCTAGTTCAAATAGCTGGAATCAGTTGTTCATAAAAACCACAAAATTCGGGGGCGCCTGAGTGGCTCAGTTGGTTAAGTGACTGCTTTCGGCTCAGGTCATGATCCTGGAGACCCGGGATTGAGCCCTACATCGGGTTCCCTGCTCAGCGGGAAGCCTGCTTCTCCCTCTCTCAGTCCCTCTGCTTGTGTTCCCTCTCTCGCTGTGTTTCTCTCTGTCAAATAAATAAATAAAATCTTTAAAAAAAACCCAAAAAACAAAAACCCCACAAAATTCCAGCCTATCATGGAATCACAAGAATTCTAATCATTTAGAAAATTCTTTTTCAAGATTAAGGCCCCAAATTTCTTTTTAACCTCCACTCTTAAAAATGAAAGTCTCACTATAGGATTTGTATTGCGATTGCTACTATTGAGACTGTTTCCTAAGGAATAACTTGTGTCCTTTCATTTTATTTTTTAAGATTTATTTATTTGTCTAAGAGAGAAAGAAAGAATGTACGCACTTACAAAGCAGGTGGAGGGGCAGAGGGAGAGGGAGCAGGCTCCCTGCTGAGTGCAGAGGCAGACACTGGGCTTGACCCCAGGGCTCTGAGATCATGACCTGAGCCGAAATCAAGAATTGGCCACTTAACCCGCAAGCCACCCAGGTGCCCTGACTTTTGTCCTTTTTAAAACAAAATTTTGTAGAATCCCTTATAGTAGGCCCATCTGATTTCTAAGAATTTTAAGTGTTTGGAAGAAGACTTTGAGTTAAAATAGTGCTTAAAGAGACTGGGGCAAATTAGTGTCACATCTCTTGTTTGTTATGTCTTGATTCTAAAGAGCATGTGTTTAAACAGATCATACATCAGAAACATCTGTCAAAAGGTGTTAGCATTTATGTGTATTTTAGTATTTTAGTTGATGTTTCAGTGTTCACCCCATGTATTTTTATATGTTCTGAAATACAGTCACTGTAGGCTCTTTACAAATGAAAGTTTTCTGGGTTTTGCTTGTTTGAATTATTATTCCTGATTCAAAGATATCCATTTGATGGATCGATTTCCTTTTTCTTTTTCTTTTCTTTTCTTTCCCCCAATTTAAATTTTAAGTAGTTAACATACAGTGCAATATTAGTTTCTGGAGTAGAATTCAGTGATTCATCACTTACGTACAATACTCGGTACTCATCATAATAGTTGTCCTCCTTAATACCCATCACCCATTTAGCCCATTCCCTGCTCACTTCCCTCCATCAACCCTCAGTTTGTTCTCTTTGGCCAGTTTGAGACTCCTATGGTTTGTTTCCCTCTCTCCTTTTTTTCTTTTCCCCCTTCCCATATGTTCATCTGTTTTCTTTTTTAAATTCCACATATGAGTGATATCACACAGTATTTGTCTTTCCCTGACTTACTTATTTCACTTAATGTAATACACTTTAGCTCCATCCATGTCATTGCAGATGGGAAGATTTTATTCCATTTTTAATTTTTTTTAAAAGCTATACATGCTTTGGAAAGGAACATTGAAAAGTTATATAATTTAATAAGAATGTAGGATAGTGATACCACATATTAGGTAGACAACTATTTCAGGGAACCTGCAAAATAGGACCTTATATCAAACCAGTTTTGCAGGTTCTCTATGAAATAATTGCTATGATTCATTATAGATTTTAGGGCTATTTCATAAAATACAAGAAGAAATTTTCAGTAGGCATTGATAAAAGGTGGTTTGTGTATGATATGTCACTCAGCAAATATTTCTCGATAGTGTCTTGAATGTGCAGAGGTGTGCCAGTTATGTCATGTATGCATGTAGAAACTACAGTTGTCACTTTGCCAGTAGAGGGAGCTCTATTAATCTCATAAATCTGAGTATTAATATTCTGAATAGTATTTCTTAGTAGTAAGTGGTTGTTAATGTGGTTCTTAGACTTAGATTACCTTTCATTTGCCTATACAGACAAGATTTATTTAAATTAAAATGCAGAACTTGGATTTCATGAAGTGAACCTGATGGGGCTATAGCTGGATTCTGGGGATAAAGTGGGAATTTGAGGCTTTAGATGTAGAAACTACTTAGGCCTATCAAATGGCAACAAGAAGCTCATTTTCTTAGAATGCCATATGTGGAGTCTATACTAGATAAATAATGGCGTGAACCTACTTGTGTATAATTTTCCAAGTATTATTGATTTCTCTGGCATTCGCATCTTCAAAGCACAGTTAAATTATTTCCTAGAGCTTACCAAATAGACGTGTTTCTAAAAATGCATATGTTAAATTGATATGTGAAGGCTTGATACCTTTAAAAAGATTGAGGGGCGCCTGGGTGGCACAGTTGGTTAAGCGACTGCCTTCAGCTCAGGTAATGATCCTGGAGTCCCGGGATGGAGCCCCACATCCGGCTTTCTGCTCGGCGGGAGGCCTGCTTCTCCTTCTCTCAGTCCCTCTGCTTGTGTTCCCTCTCTAGCTGTGTTTCTCTCTGTCAAATAAATAAAATCTTAAAAAAAATAAATAAAAATAAAAATATTGAAGGATGAGGAAGAAAAATTATCTCTATATATACTTACAGTGAGATGCATTGGAAATACTTTGAGTATAGAATTAAAAAAAACATTAAAAAATAAAAAAAAGTGGTTGTGATTCTTTTGAAGGAGGTGCGCCTGGGTGACTCAGTCATTGGGTGTCTCTCTGCCTTTGGCTGAGATCATGATCCCAGATTCCTGGGACCAAGCTCCCTGCTCCGCGGGAAGCCTGCTTCTCCCTCTCTCGCTCCCCCTGCTTGTGGTCCCTCTCTAGCTGTGTTTCTGTCAGATAAATAAATAAAATCTTTTAACTTAGATGTCAGATACTGCCTTCATTTTAAAATGTAGAAATTAAAGTTGGTGATTTTTCTTGAGATTTTATGTATTTTTTATGTTAATAATAAAACTATTATTAATATGTTTCACCTAGATATAGTACCAATATTGTCATCTAAGGGCATCATAGAATTCTTGCTGTATAAGCTCAGCCTTCTGATACAAGGTTTTCTGTAAAGCCCTGTTGATTCCAGTATGAATTAAAAATATTAAGATTTTGAAATCGACCTTGAACAATTCAGGTTTGAATTGTATGGGTCCATTTATATGCACATTTTTCAATAAATACGGTTATTTTCAATAAAGTGTATTTTTTTCTAGCTTACTTTATTATAGAATACAGTGTATTATATCTATATCATACAGAATAGGTGTTAATTGATCATTTATGCTTTGGTAAGGCTTCTGGTCAGCAGTAGGCTTTTAAGTTTTTGGGAAGTCAAAAGTTACATGTGGATTTTCACTTGTGTGAGGAGTTGGTGCCCTTAGCCCCTTCATTGTTTAAGAATCAACTGTAATTGAAAACAAGGAATTGGAAGTCAGGAAGTAGAGTAGGAAAAGAAATAATTGAATAGATATTTTATATGTTGTATAGCATTGTTAGTATGTGTGAGGTTTCCTTAGAGCACACCCCAATTATATTATTCTCCTTCATTGTTTGAAGTACTTAAGTACGATCTTTAGGCTAGGTGGTCTTCATTCTGTCATTTTATAAAATGGAATTTAGTCTTGTTAAAGCTTTTCGTTTTAGTATATACTAAACAATAAACTTCAAAGACTATGAAAATGTGCCAGAGAAAAATTGAGGTACTGTTATGCACATATGTGGTTTTGGGTTTTTTTTTCCTTTGTTTTTTTCAGAGTGCTGCTGCTACAGCTGCTACCTTGGCCCTCCCTGCAGGTGTGACTCCTGTTCAGCAGATACTAACAAATTCAGGTAATGAGGAGTAATGGTATCATTGTTTATATGGATAACTCAGAAAATTGTACCATCTGGTCTTCATTTTGGCCTCACTGAAAGAAAATCAATTATTTCTTTTACCATTTGGCTTAGGTTATTAAAAAAGATTGAATAATGTAGCACATTAAATGATAATTACTACTGGGGGTGCAGTAGAGAAGATGAAAATTGCACTTGAGTTTTTGATCTGTGAATGAGAATCCTATTATTGAATGAAATATGATTATATAGAAATGTTTATTTACATAGATTTTTGTTAAACACATTTAGTCTGCCAAATAAGTTAAACTTGACTCATTTGAATTTGTGATATCAAACTACGTCCTGTAGTATTTTATTACATTCTGTTTACATAGTATCTCTGCACAGACTGACAAAATTTACTTATAATTTTTGGCATGTTAATGTTGGAAGAATTTATTTACATGGATTTTAAGTATTCTCTCTGTAATCTGAATTATAGAATTTCTTGTCATTTTGTTAATAAGATTCTAAATTTGTAAAGAACTAGTGAGAGGTTTATCTTGCTACATATTTTGTAAATACATAATTGTTGCTTTTTAATTAATTGAAGATTTCTTTATCATCTCAAACAACAAAGAGAGAGATTCACATCTCTGTCTAAGCCAGGTATACACTATTATGTGGCAATGATAATTGGTTCAGCAAACTTTTTTTTAAAAGCATTTTGAAGCTAAATATCCTGGTGCTTTGGCTCAAGACATTAATGAATTATTATACTTCCATGTCTTTAGAGCTTTAAAAAGAAACAGCCCTTGAAATGTCTGATCTTAACTGCTCTTACATGACTCTTAATATGCTAGTAAAGATAATTTAAACTTCTAATCAACTTTTATAATCTGTTAAAACTTTATTGGAAAAGAGCTTTGTAAGGATGGTAAGTATAAGGAAAACATTTTAAGCAATGTGTTTGAACATGGAGGGAACTGAGAGAAGTTGAGGGTTATAGTTTACTGTGTATTGGCAGCCCTTAGTTAGACATCTTGTCCAGTAATTTCTAGGGCATTTTGGTGGCTTGACATTCATTATGAATTCATTTAGTTTGAGATGGTCACTGCTAAAAAGATAACTTTGTAATACATACTTTTCTGCTTCAGGCCAGCTTCTTCAAGTAGTCAGAGCAGCCAATGGTGCCCAGTATATCTTTCAGCCTCAGCAGTCAGTGGTTCTCCAACAACAAGTTATACCACAAATGCAGCCTGGTGGAGTACAAGCTCCTGTTATACAACAGGTAATAGAATAATAAGTTACGATCACGATGGGGTTCTTTTTCTTCTGTATGAATTCTCTGGGTGGTTTTCTTCCCCTTTCTCATGGCTTTATCTATACAGATTCTTAGACTATTCTCCAATGCTGTACATCCTATCTTTATAAATTCCTCCTGTATATCTCACAGTTTAACATTCAGTATATTTAAGACTAAATTGTTGTTATCCCTGCTTATCTTTCATTATTCCTCTGAACCTGCTTCTCTGTCAGTGGCACCACCCTGCATCCAGCCTCCTAAGCCTCCAAGTTACCTGGCATTTATTCAACAAGCATTTACTGTGTGGCTTCGTATCATTCTTTGCAAGGGACTGGAGATTTAAGAGTGAACAAGGCAGACACGAATCCAGTTTCATGAAGCTTATGCATTTTTAATATGCAAAGTATCATGAAATCCTCCAATTCTAATTGTTCCTTTTTTTTTAGACTGCAGTTTTAACATGCTTTATGTCTGAAACTAGTTTTCTTTTCTCCATCTCTCTCATCATTTCCTTAGTTCATGCTTTCATAATTTCCAACTTAAAATACTATTGTTATTTCCTCAATAGTATATATACCATATATAATGTTTGTGTGTGTGTGTGCATATATATATATAATACTATATATTATCCCCTTCATTGATTTCCCTGACTCTAATCTTATGCTTTCTTCCTAACTTGTTACTCTGTATTTTATAGTTACTGTTCTGAAAACTTCTCATAGATTTTTTCCAAGTCTAAAACTCCTCAGCATGGTTCATAGGATTTTTGTTTTTTTATGGATCTTATTTTTTTGATCTCTTAAGGTTTATTTCTTGCCATGCTTCCAGTTATCTGCTCCAGTTACTATTTAGATCAAAGTTAAATCTTTATACCCACTTCTGTGCTGGGTGTTAAGCTCTTGTACTGTGAGGACAGAGAGGAAAGAGAAATGGTTTATTTTCTTAAAGAACTTAGGTACCTTAAAAAAGAGACACATAAACACATAATGTTGTATTATAGTATGATGATAGAGGTAAGATCAGAGAATCATTAATCTAGTTGATTTACAGCTTTCCAGATTTTCTCTTGATGTTTTTTTTTCTACTTAGAATGCCCTTTGACCTTCCATCTAGCAACACCCTTTACTGCCCACAACAAAGCAACCAACCAAACGGAAAAGCCTGGCTAATCTTCCAAGCACAAAAGAACTCAAATATTACCTATTAAGAAGGTTTCCCTGACCATACCTTGTTCCTCAAACTGAGTTTAGTCCTCTCCTGTGTTCTCATAACACCATATCATATTTCTGTTACATCTTCTGTCTTTTGAGTTGTATTACTGCTTTGTCTGTTGCACCATTAATCTGTAAACTTCTTAAGGGAAGTACTGTCTTATTTTGCATTCCTTGAACCTAAAGGCAAGTAATTGCCATTCAGTGTTTTTTATTTATCACTAGGTTATTATTTTTTAATTTATTAATTTATTAACACCTGTAATTATATTTATTGTAAAGATACAGTTAATATTTGTTAATATGTTCTTTTTGAGTTGTGGTTTACTTTAGAATTCTAGATGCAACAGAAAGGAACTTTAGAAATCATCTAATCTAGTATTGTTGCACGGTTATACTCAACTGGAGAGCTTTAAATGATTAGATTTCCTCTCATAGCAATTAAATCAGAATACTATGAGTGGGGCTCAAGTACCCGTGTTTTCAAGCTACCAGGTTGTAATTTGTAGTCAGGGCTGAGAACCATTGATCTAGTTAACAGTGAAGTGATGAAAGCCAAAGGAGGTTAAATGACATGCCTTTGCTATATCTCAGTCTGGGATCTTAGACAAAACTGAGACCACGTTTTCAGTGCAGTGTTCTCCACAGGGAGGCAGTATGACATAATAATTAGCACAGAGTCGGAAAGCCTAAGTTAAAATTTTGCCTGTTAGTGACTGTGAGCTTGGCAAATTACTAAACTTATCCATACATCAAACAGATAATCATGTGTGTAACTCTTGGCTTGGAATTTGCCATGTACCTAGCCAGTGTTCAATAAATATTTTCAGAAAAATCTTACTTCAGAAGAATTTTGAATGGCAAAATGGAAGTGAGATCCTTATACTAGTTAAACTCCTTTTATGCTCTGGTGGTATTACCTGTATGAGATATGGCCATTTTTGGCGATGCTCTAGCATTTACATCTAGTTAAATGAAACTAAGCTACTTGGTCCTCTTACTATTTTCTAATATGGCTTTCTTTTGCTTTAGGTACTGGCCCCTCTTCCTGGCGGGATTTCACCACAGACAGGTGTCATCATTCAGCCACAACAAATTTTATTTACAGGAAATAAGACTCAGGTTATACCTACAACGGTGGCTGCACCCACACCGGCACAAGCACAGATAACTGCAGCTGGCCAGCAGCAACCACAGGCCCAGCCTGCTCAAGCACAAGCTCCATTGGTGTTACAGGTTGATGGAACTGGGGATACATCATCTGAAGAAGATGAAGATGAAGAAGAAGATTATGATGATGATGAGGAGGAAGACAAAGAGAAAGATGGAGCTGAGGATGGGCAGGTAGAAGAAGTAAGTTTGTAGTAAAAGACTTGAGAAACTCCTCAATCATTTCTTTTAATTGGTGCCAAACTGATGAATTATATTCTGTTTTTTCAGAGGCTGTTAAGGTGTTTATACAAATAGGAATTTTAAGCTTTTAAATATAAAGTTAGCTTGTTCTAACCTAATAAGGTTTTTAGATGGTTCTGGTTGTATTTATCATCATAAAATAGTTTTTTATAGCTAGTAAGAAAAAATAAGTCTATACCATATGGGGTTGTATTAATAAAGGGGGTTGTGGAGAGAGTGCAAGTAATTCTAATTTTCTGGCTTATGCATTCATGATGTGATTTAAACACAAGTCATTGGTAGAACAGATAAAATGAGGTCATTAATCTGGGAAGAGAGGAGACTTGAGGAAAATGCTAAATGTCACAGACTTTGGTCTTTATTCTGTACTAGTTTGTTACATCGCTTTAACTATTCATAGTGTTATCTTGAGTTAAATAAACCATTCTTTCTTATTCATCTGTAGTCATATATTTCTAGAAGCTTATAAAATGTATCTTTGTTTTCCTCAGTGTTCCTGCTTGGTTACTTGTGTTCAAGATGTTTGTTTTACCCACAGTTTTTGTTGTTAATTGCTTTCTGCAACTTAAGATGTAATTTTGTTTATTTTAGTACAAAATTCTTTATAGCTGATGTTTTAAAAATACTGTTTTACTAAATATCGAATAGATACAAATGGATAAAAAATATTTTAACATAAAAACACCCTTATGTCCACATCTAGTTAAAAAAAATCCCATTACAGGCTGCCTGGGTGGCTTAGTCAGTTAAGTTCCTACTCTTGATTTCAGCTTAGGTCATGATCTCAGGGTGGTGGGATCGAGCCCCACATCAGGCTCCACATTAGCGCAGCATCAGCTTGAGATTTTCTTTCTCCATCTCCCTCTGCCCCTTCTCCCTGCTCATCAGTGCTCTATAAATAAACAAACAAACAAAATAAATAAATGAATAAATAAAATCTTTAAAAAAATATATATCCATTATTTTATAAGTCCCCTGAGTACCTCCCCCTGCCCCCATCCACTTCCCTCTGTCATCAGAGTAACCATAGCTCATGAATTTTGTGTTTATCATTAACTTGCCTTTGTTTACCATCTGTATTTATATTCTTAAAGCGCATAGTGTTTAGTTTTGAATGGAATGATTCTCTTCTTCTGCCTGTTGATTGCTTTTTTTCCCCCCTCAAGGTGATATTTCTGAGGTTTATCTAAGTTATTATATATACTGGTAATTATTTTCACTATTGAATATACCATAGTTTATTTCTCCATTTCTTTTCTGATGTGATGAGCATTAGGGTTGTTTCTATTTGTTTACTCTTACAGTTATAAAATATTTTGGAGTCTGTCTTCTGGGGACACATATACATGACTTTTTTTTTAAGTGTTACACCTAACCATTGAATTACTGGATTCTAAGGCATGCACATTTTCAACTTTACAATAAAATGTCAAATTGTTGTACTAATATGTCTTCACTGATACTTGATATTATCAGGCTTCTTAATTTTTGCCAGTCTAATAGGTAGAAAATGGTATTTCCTTTGGTTTTAATTTGATTACTGATGAGATTTAGCATCTCTGATTCTTTCATGTTTTCTCTATAGACAAATACTAAAAAGCGCAGTTTTTCTTGCCTCATTGGCTTAGCCCTCTAGAGAGCCATATTGATAGAAATAGCAAGCAGCCTTATCTTGTTCTTAATTTTAAAAGGAACCCTTTCTATGGTTCACTATTGAGTATAATGTTTACTTTAGGTTTCTTATGGGCATCTTTGGTTAAAGAAGTTCCCTTCTATTCAAAGTAAGCACTTTCCTTTGTTTTTTAAATCCTAAGTGAATGTTGAATTTTGTTAAAGTTTTTCTGCAACTGTTAGATGATCATACAATTTCTTATCCTAAATCTGTTACTTAATAACTAATTGCACTAAATGGTTTTCTATTTATAACCAGTTTTGTATTCGTTGGATAGTACCACTTGATCATTACCCTTTTTATGAATTGCTAACTTCACTTTTTTGTTCAGGGCTTTTTCTTGTACATTCATGTACTGTCTGTGATTCTCTGTTCTCATACTCTTTTTGCTAGGTTTTCAGGTTTGTGATAGCATTCTAAAATGAATTCTGGTGAGTGTTCTATTATCCTTAGACTTTTTTTTTTTTAAAGATATACTAAATTCTGTGAGTATTTGTTAAAGCATGCTGCTAAATTACCTGATTCTAGTATGACTGTACTCTGTTCAAGTACTGTTTCTTTTTAAGACAATTTGGATAAGTTATATTTTTCTAGGGCTATATATGTAAATTTTTTTTTTTTTTTTAATTTATTTGACAGAGAGAAACACAGCCAGAGAGGGAACACAAGCAGGGGGAGTGAGAGAGGGAGAAGCAGGCCTCCCGCCGGGCAGGGAGCCCGATGTGGGACTCAATCTCGGGTCTCCAGGATCATGACCTGAGCTGAAGGCAATCGCTCAACCAACTGAGCCACCCAGGCGCCCCTATATATGTAAATTTTTAAGTTAGCATGAAGTTAATGATAATCATCTTTTTGATGGCAGAGTCTTTTGTAGTTGTTTCTTTTTTTATATTCTCATTTCTGATTTTGTGTCACCTTGCTCTTTCTTTTTCTTGTTCGGTCTAGCCAGAGATATGTTGGTTTCATTAATCTTTTTTTAAGAATCAACTTTTAGCTTTGTTTTTTTCTAGTTCATTAATTCTTGTTCTGACTTAACTGTTTTATTTATAGAGTTCTAATCTGTGTAGTATATGCATCCTTTGAAATTGATTGGGACTTGGCTTATGTGGTCAGTGTTTGCATATGCTTCCTATGTATTTGAAAAGTCATCTTCGCAGTTGTTGGTTGTCTTCTAAATGTACTACTAGAATTAGATTCTTTGGATATTCTGTATCCTTACTGATATTTTTTATGTACTTATACCATCATCAATTAGTGAGATATATTCATATCTCCTACAGTGATGGTGTATTTATTTGTTTTGTTGTCATTATTTTTATATATATTATTCCTTAAATATATATATTTATTATATATATTATATATATTTAAAAATATATATATATATTTTAAGATTTATTTATTTGGCAGAAACAGAGTGGGAGAGGGAACACAAAGAGGGAGGGAGTGAGAGAGGAAGAAGCAGGTTTCCTGCTAAGCAGGAAGCTGGACTCTGGGATCATGACCTGAGCCAAAGGCAGATGCTTAATGACTGAGTCACTCAGGCACCCCTGCTTTTTATGTTTTGAATCTAAAAATGGATGCACATAAGCTTAAACTTATACTTTCCAGTAAATCGAGCCATTTATGATTATGTAGTTTCATGCTATTTACTCTAGCAATTGGTTTTTTTGCCCAGTTTGTTTTGTGTGACATTAATAGAACCATACCAGCCTTGTTTCAGTTAGAATACTTTCAAGTTTTTTGGATCCCTAAGCTTTAGGCATTGTATCTTTTTTTGATGTGGAATACTGCTGTGTATGCTATCATCTTAAAGAAATTTTACATGGGCCAAGACCATTCAGTAGGAAAAGAATGATCTTATTCAATAAACATAGCTTGGACAACTGGATATTCACGTGCAAAACAGATAGGCCCCTACCTCACACCTTATACAGAATTAACTCAAAATGGATTAAAGACCCAGAACACCTAAAACTATAAAATTCTTAGAAGAAAATAGGGCGGAAGTTTCATAACACTGGGTTTAGAAATAGTTTCTTAAATATGATACTAAAAAGCACAAGCAATAAAAAGAAAAATAACAGATTTAATAGATTAAAAGCTTTTTTGTGACCAAGGATAATATCCAAATAGATAAAAGACAGCCTATACAATAGGAGAAAATATTTGCAAATCCTCTGTCTGATAAGGGCTTAATATCCAGACTAGAAAACTTTTAAATTCAGCAACAAACAACTCTATTCCAAAATGGGTAAAGGACTTGAATAGGTACTTACCCAAGGAGGATATACAAATACCCAATAAGCATGTAAAAAGATGTTCAACATCACTGGTTATTACAAGAATGCATGTATCAAAACCACAAAGAGATACCATTTCACATTTTTACTAGGTTGGCTGTAATCAAAAGAGATAAAAAAGGAAATAGATGTTGGTGAGGATGTAGAGAAATTGAAACTCTTGCATTGGTTGTGGAAATGGAAAATGGTGTAGCTGCTGTGGAAAATGGTTTGGTGGTTCTTCAAACTGTTAAGCATAAAATTATCATATGACCCAGCAATTCTCCTAAGTATATGTATAAGAGAATTGAAAACTTGTTATTCAAAAAAAAGCTGTACATGTTCAAAACTGTTTATAAAATCCAAAAGATGTAAATAATCCAAATGTCTATCAATTGATGGATGGATGAATTAAAATGCGATTTTAATGGAGTATTATTGAGCTATGAAAAGGAGCGACATATTGGTTTATGCTACAACATGGACGAACCTCACACATTATAAGTTAAAGAAACCCTACTTCATGTTGTTATATGTGTATGTTGTATGTTTGCATTTATATGAACTATCCAGAGGTAAATATATAGTGACAGAAAGCAGATTGGTGGGGGCTTGGGGGATGGTGGTGAGAGGGATTGCTTAATGAAAAAGGTGATGAAATTGTTCTGGAATTAGATAGTGGTGATAATTACATTATGTACTAAGTATGACTGGTTGTATGCTCTAGAATGGTTAAAATGGTGAATTTTATGTTATGTGAATTTTACCTCAATAAATTATTTTTACATTTACATTGGTGATACCTATTTTAAATTAAAGAAAAACATACATACATGTCTGTGAGGTATAAGCCTAGACTTAATATCATCTTGATTATTTTCCTTTCCACCTTCATTTTGTCTTGTCTTCTCTTTTTCTGTTCATTAGAAATCTGAGTTTTATCTTAGCTTCTCGAAAAGCTGAAATCAGATTTAACATAGTTGGTCATTTTATGCGCTAGTTAGATCTTGGCCTTTAATTCTCTTTGGGACTGAGAACCCCCTTCCACCTCACCCCTCCCACATGTATCATTTTAATCTAAATGCCTTAGTTATACTTCAAGCCTCCCACCATTACCATCACAATGGTAGACATGCTAATACTATAAATAGCGTCTTAGTCCTCCACAAATTGAAAGTCAGATTCCTAGCTTGTTATACAGCCCTTTTTTCCTCCTCCAACTTCAGTGTTTTCCCTTTTATTCTGCTGCTGCTGCTGTTGGTACATAGTACCATTATCTTATTAGACCTTCATATTTTCTTAGGCCCCCTTCTAGGCATCTTTAAACAGTTACTGGAGAGAATAATCTTGTGCTGTTCTGAAAGAGTGAAGGAAATAAACATTTTTCAGACTTAAAAGTTATATAGTCAAACCATTTTTGATTTCTTGTTGGAATTTCAGTAAAATTTGCAAAGTCTTACAGCTGATTAATAAGTTTGGTATAAATATGTGTATGTGTATATGCCTCTGTCTGAACCTTCATCTCAATGTCAAGGTCCTTGTATTTCTTTTCCTTGAATATTAAAAGGGCCTTTTTCTAATAATACAGGAAGTATAAGTAAATACTCTTCTTTCTTATTTATTTGTAGGAGCCCCTCAACAGTGAAGATGATGTAAGTGATGAGGAAGGACAGGAACTCTTTGATACAGAAAATGTTGTTGTATGCCAGTATGATAAGGTAAGGATTTTATCGGGTTACTGACATTTTTTTCTGTTGTAATTTCTTCCCTACGTATCTTTTCTGCCTTGTTCAAACATTTGGGTAAATGGGTAAAAAAAAACTCTGTAAAACAGAGTTAATGTAGACATTGTTATAATATAGTAAATTATTTTAATAAAAAAATTATGTAGCTTTACATATGAAAAAATGTAAAGGGTGAAATCATGAGGAGAGGTAGGCTTTGAATTTACACTCTCTCCTAACTCACTAACAAAGTTAACAGTCACTTTGAGGTTGTCCTTTAACCCAGTAGAATGACCCTGTTTTCCTTTTAATTTCAACTACCTCCAAACTAAAAGGCTTTAATTAAATTTTATCACTTTTTTTTTATTACTAAGGAGAGAACTAGAGCAGTAAATAGGACTGCTAAATACCAAATAGGTATGTTTTTACTGAAATCATTAAAAAAAATTATTTAGCTTTTCTGTATTTTTGGTAGCCTTAGGTATTTTTAAACTAGGTCTGTGCGAATTAGCTATTGAATTCTTGTTTTCCCAATTCTTCAAAAGGATGCTACTTCCCAAGTATTTTTGTTACAGTTACTGGCATTACTGTTGAGATTTTCTTAATTATTGAAGAAATGTTTAATTTGGAATAAAACTGTCTTCTATAATCATTAAATTTATAATAAATCCACAAATTATAGTGCATTTATAGTTTAATTTCAGCAGTGGTCTTTACCAGATGATGAAAACCCTAGCAGAAGCAATTGGACTTTGCTTGTAAGCGTACTCATTCACTAAAGAAATACTTTTAGCTTACACAAATGTAAGATTTTATCATTTGTAAAGGAAATTCATGCAAGGCATAATTTTGCATGATTGTGACTACAGCTCCAGTGCCTGCATATGCCAGGCACTGGAGCTGTCTGCATATGCCAGGCACTGGAGCTGTAGTCACAATCATGCAAAATTATGCCTTGCATGAATTTCCTTTACAAATGATAAAATCTTACATTTGTGTTGCTTTTATGGAAATGAATCTTGGGGTGCCTGGGTGGCTCAGTTGGTTAAGCGACTGCTTTCGGCTCAGGTCACGATTCCAGAGTTCCAGGATCGAGTCCCACATCGGGCTCCCTGCTCGGCGGGAAGCCTGCTTCTCACGCTCTCACTCCCTCTGCTTGTGTTCCCTCTCTGGCTGTGTTTCTCACTGTCAAATAAATAAATAAAATCTTAAAAAAAAAAAAAAAAGAAATGAATCTTATAAGTAGTCATGCTTACTGCGTAGATGGCCATACTTACTGGAAACATATCTATAGGGAAATGTCAAAACAGTTTATTATTTTGTAATGAAAAGTCAAGTCAAGCCAGTTACTTGCAGTGAGATTATAGAATAAAGTCAGTGAAGTTATTCATAAACAGAATTATCAGAGCACCCACTTTTGTACTGTGTGACTTTTGCATGAGCATTCTTAAAACCTTATACCAAACCTTATTGATGATATCAATATCAATAAATAAACAAAAAATTTTTTGTTATACTTGTGTAGTGGAAGAGTATTAATGTTAAAATACATAACAATAAACCTTATATTATCAGGAAATCTCAAAGAAACTCATGCAACCAAATTAACCAGAACACAGTTTCATGATGGTACGATGTCAGATTTATCAGGCAAGAGAGACCTTTACCTTAGCTAAACTGAAGAATATACTTTTAAGTATTTTCATTTTGTAAGAATGGTTGTATTCTCCTTTGGTACAAATTGTACACATAATACTTTAAATGTTAAAATTGGTTTGTTTTGCTCCTAGAGACAATTTAGTGTTTTAGACAGAAATTGAAAATAGCTTTAAATAGTGTGTTGAGCAATAAACAATTTTAAAGTTCACAGAGATCTAATTTTAAGAATCAAATGAGTTCTTGAGGGCTGGGCCTGTTGTTTTAGTCAGTAATAAAGAATGGTGGTGTTCTATGAATGATTAAAATGGGGATGGATATGGTTTGAGCCAACTTGAATTTTAGGATTTTATTTTTGAAGTCTAAACCTTAGAATTTCAATGAGTCAATTTTAGAAACCATTATAGAAAGAATAATGAAGTTTATGTTGCCAGTCAAGTTAAAGTTGTAGTTAAACCTAATAATGAAGCAGAGTTCTCCCTTATTATGATAGATAAGGACTGATGTCATCTGGTGTTGAGGCTTCAGTCTGGTAATTTTGCTTAATATGTTTGTCATTAGGAAATTTAAGAACTCTTTCTTCTGAAGTGCTGAGTATATGAACTATTTGATCCCGAAGCTTTTCTACACTTGTTTTTTGCAAGTTGTCAATACAGGATGCAGTCAGTTTCTTTCTTGTCTGGGGAATTTCTTTTTCCTTGCTACTCATCACTTTCTTGCTTATATAATCCTGTTGTCTTTGAAGTTGCAGTCAGTTGGTTCATGCCGGCAATAAATTTGCCCACTTTTAGATATTTACTATTTTCTCTATAGGGAGTCAAAGAAAAAAGGAGACAGAGATCTTTTCATTCAACAAATAGTGTGTCTGTGATGTAGTAGGGCACTGTGCTAAGGGGGTTGAGATACACTAATAAACAAAGTAAAACACTCCCTGCCATTGGGAAGTTTAGTTAAGGGAGACAGATGCTAAAATTTAATAAATAAATAAATTACTATGGTATATTAGAAGCTGATAATTGGTAGGAAAGGAGACAGGTTGCAGTTTTTAAAAGGTTAGTCTTGTTAGATCTTTTGAGTGGATGACATTTGAGCAAAGCCTTGAGGAGAGTTAGCCTTGTCATTAACCTGGTTACAGAGTCTGCCTGTTGTGTGTTGTGTGTTGTCACTATCTGGTAACAGAGCCTGCCTATTGTGTGGTTAGACTGGGGATGCAGGAGAAGGGATATAGTTAGATTAAGTCAGAGGTAAGTGGAGCAAGTGGTATGGAAGTTTGTGAGGACATGGGCTCTTAGGAGTGAATTGGGAAATTATTGGAAGGTTTCAAATAGATGTAGTATCATTTGTGTTTTAATTCTAAAAAGATTACTCTGCCTTCTTTGGTGAGAGTAGACTGTGTAGAGGAAGCAGAATTGAAACAAGGAGACTAACAGGGATATTTTTGTAATCCAAATGAGAGAGAATGGTGACTTAGATGAAGGGGATTGTAGTGGAAGTGGTGAGAAGCAGCTAAATCTTGAATATGTCTTGAAGGAAGAGTCAGCAGGATGTTCTAACTCTTCTAGACATGTGGTAGAAAAGAAAAAGAGGAATCAAGAATGATTCCAGGATTTTTTGATGAGGAACCAGAAGAAAGAATTGAGATGCCATCAACTCAGTTGGGAAAGGCTGAAGATGGAGCATGTTTGGGTGAGGAGAGTGATTAGTTTTGAGCATAAGTCTTGGTATGTCTGGTGAACATTGAGATCATTCATCTTAAGATGTTAGGTTTAACATCTACATAGTGTATTTTTAGATCAGAAATATAAGACATATAAGACCACTTAACACAAGAGTTTCTGCCCTAACTGCTATTTTAACTTTATTTTGCTCTATTTTCTTGTAATACGAAAAATTTGATAAATATTAAATGTGTCTATAGCTTAACTCAGTGATGTAGAGGAAAAGCATGGGATTAGTTTTCAAATACATTCTGTGTTTGATTTTTTTTTTTTTTTTTTTTTTAATTAAGTCCTGGAAGATAGAGCTAGGATCAGTGAGTAGAAGTTTGGAGGAAGCAGATTTCAGTTAACTAGTAAAGTATGAAAGACTTATAAGAGAATAGGCCCAGAGTGGAATAACTTAATTTGCAGTTCTTTGTCCCCTGCTTTCTAATCATACTCAAGCAGAAACTGAACAACCGCTTGCCAAGAATATGCCATGGAAATGTTTGTACTGGGCGGTTAGACTATGGAATTTTATGAATGGGTTCTCAGTATTTATCATAGTGAGCATTCCTGGATTATTATATGAATAGCTGGATTTAGTAAAAAGTGCCTTGTGTTTGAGAATCATCTTTGTCACTTAACTAGCAAAATGCTCCTGGTCAATTCGGTGAACTTCAACCTATGATTGATTATCTTCTTTGAAAGTGAAGCCTTAACTGCTTGATTTTGAGGTCCCTTTAGATCAGAGAAGAGGGAGAACCATGGGTCCTTCTTTGAAGATATGGAGCTTAAGCTGAAAATTGAATGATGCAAGGGATTTACTGAGAAAGGAAAGAAAGGTCATTTCAGTTGATAAAGTTTTATAACTCCTTTTTTCCTGAAATCTTTGAATTGCAAACAACTAAAAACTATGAATGAGTCAGGTTAAGAGGGGTGTGCCCAGGATTTGGCCCTATTTGAACACTGCCCTTCCCCATTTGATGTAATTGCTGATGCACATAGTTTTTGAAATCTGTAAGTGACTGGATGATCAGCATTCCCTCAGATGTGTTTGTTAAGTACTTGCCCTGTATAAAGTTCCATGTTAGGTCTTGAGGAAACTATAAGGGGTTTACTTTGGTAGAAGAAATTCTTCATAATTGTATATACTTAGAGATGATACTAAAAATGTGTTTGGGAATGACACTGAAAATTAGTAGGAGAGACTACTTTTAGCTGATGTGATTAGGGAACGCTTTGAGGAAAACACAGTATTTTTGAGGTGGATCTTGAATTAGAAATTGAATTTGTAAAAATGGGAGCAAGGAATGAACTTCTTTTGATTGAAATACAGTGTTTGAGGAATTTGGAAGTAGGAAATAAGCTTGGAAGGTGGGTTATTACTAGCTCATTTTGATATAGAATTAGTTAAGCAGAGATGATTGGTTAGAACTGTGCTTCTGGCAAGAGTATTTATAAGCGGATTGAAAAGAAGTTGAAAGTGAAGCCTGGAAATCAGTTGTAAAGTTACTGTAATAAGTCAGGTAACAAGAGACTATTGATGTGGTAAACTAGAAGATAATTGGTGGCCATTGAGAAAACAGTTGCCAGGTGTCCTGTAGACAACTAAAGTAGAATTAGAGATAAAGTAATTAGAGGTTAGAAATATTAATATTAGGGTGCCTGGGTGGCTCAGTGGGTTAAGCCTCTGCCTTCAGCTCAGGTCATGATCTCAGAGTCTTGGGATCAAGGCCCGCATTGGGCTCTCTGCTCAGCAGGGAGCCTATTTCCTCCTCTCTCTCTCTCTCTGTGCCTGCCTTTCTGCCTACTTGTGGGCTCTCTCTGTGTGCCAAATAAATAAATAAAATCTTTAAAGAAAAAGAAATATTAATATTAGTATGGATATTAATACTGTTGGACCATAGTATAAGAAGAGTTAGCAATATGGAAACTGTTAACTGTATGTGAGGAAGAGAATGGCTGTAAACATGATTCTAATATTGAGGATAGATAGTGTCCCTGTAGTCTAGATAAGAATGAAGAAAAGCCTAGGGTTAAATTATGTAGACATAAAAGGAGTTCTGGAGAAAACACAAAATGGTATTCTAGAAGCATCAGGGAAAACAAAGGGTATTCCTATTTTAAAAGTGTGCCAGTATAAAATTTCCTGTGAAAAAAGGAATACATGTATATATAAACCTGGCAAAGATCCAAGATACTTTGCAGAGAAATGTATTATTAGTGAAGTATTAAGAGCTGTAAAATAATACTAATTGCAAATACATTTATTTCTTTTATAAGTCATCTAATGAGTGAAGGGGATGTTTTTGTTTATTGTTTTTTTGTTTGATTTTTTTTTTTTTTGGTTAAATTTAACTTTATTAAGAAACCAATTTGGGGGCGCCTGGGTGGTTCAGTTGGTTAAGCATCTGCCTTCGGCTCAGGTCATGATCCCAAAGTCCTGGGATTTTGGGGACCCTGCTTCTCCCTCTCCCTCTCCCTCTGCCTGGTGCTCTCCTTGCTTGTGCTCACTCCCTTTCACTCCCTTGTACATGCGCGCTCTCTCTGTCAGTCAGTCTTGTAAACAACAACAATAACAACAACAAAAACCAGGTCAGCCACAATGGTATGAAACTAGAAATCAATTACAAGAAAAAAATTGGAAAATTCACTCATACTTGGAGATTAAATAGCGTACTACTCTACAGTCATTGAGTGAAAGAAGAAATCAAAAGAGAAGAACAAATCTTGAGACAAATGAAAATGGAAATACAGTATACCAAAACTCACAAGACGTAGTAAAAGTGCTCTAAGGAAGGAAGTTAATAAATGTCTACGTTCAGAAACAAGAAACATCTTAGCCTAACTTTATATCTCAGAGAACTAGAAGAAGAATAAATGAAGTCCAAAGTTTGTGGAAGAGAAGACGTAACAAAGATCAGAGTGGAAATAAATGAAATAGAGACTAAATAGGCATTACAAAAGATCAATGAAACTAAGAGTTGGTTCTTTGAAAAGATAAAATTGACATGCCTTTAGACTCACCAAGAAAAAAAGAATAAGACTCAAATAAAATCAGAAGTGAAAGGGAGTTGTTAATAACAGATACCATAAATGTACAGAGAATCATAAGACTACCCTGGACAAATATACACCAAGAAATTGGACAACCTAGAAGAAATGGTTAAATTCCTTCCAACAAGCTGTCATGAGACTAGTTGTCTTTACTGGTGAACTCTATCAGAGTAAAGAAGAAATTCCTTAAGAAGATTTAATACTAGTTCTCAAATTTTTCCAAAAAATAGAACAGGGAGAGAACACTTCTAAACTCATTTTACAAGGTGGAGATTGGTTTTTTTTTTTTTCTTTCCCATTTTACAATGGAGATTAAAAGGAACATATGTACCTCAACATAATAAAGGACAGACATTACCCTGACACCTAAACCAGAGAAGGACATCACAAGAAAAAAAAATTAAAGGCCAATATTCCTGATGAACACAGATGCCAAAATCCTCAACAAAATATTAGCAAACTGAATTCAGCAGTATATTAAAATCAAAAACCATGACCATGACCAAGTGGGATTTATTTCAGGGGATCCAAGGATGATTCAGCATACACAAATCAGTGTGGTAACTGATCACATACAAAAAGAAGGATAAAAATCTTACCATCTCAATAGATGCAGAAAAAACATTTGGCAGAATTCAGTATCTGTTTATGATAAAAACTCAAGAAAGTGAAGATTAAAAGGAACATATGTACCTAAATATAATAAAGGACATACATGACAGACCTGCAATTAACACTCTCAGAGGAGAAAAGCTGAAAGCTTTTTCTCTAAGATCAGGAACAAGACAAGAAAGCTTATTCTTGCCATTTTCAACATAGTATTAGAAATTCTAACCAGAACAGTTAGGCAAGAAAAGAAATAAGCATCCAAATTTAATTAGAAAGCAAAAAGTAAAAAACTATCAGTATTTATGGAAGACCAAGTATTACATATAGAAGACTCTGAAGACCACCAAAAAACTGTTAGAAGTAATAAATTCAGAGAAGTTGCATGATACAAAGTCAGTATACAAACTATGTTGCATTTCTGCATGCTTATAACAAACTATCAGAAGGGGAAATTAATTCCATTTATTGCATCAAAAAGAAAAAAATGCCTTGGGATAAATTTAACCAAGAAGATGAAACATCTGGGCAATGAAAACTATAGGACATTGATGAAGAAAATTGAAGGAAAAATATTTTATGTTCATTGATTGGAAGAATTAATGTTAAAGTGTCCATACTACTCAAAGTGTTCTACAGATTCAGCAGTTTCAGTGCAATCCCTATCAAAATGTCAGTGGCATTTTTCAAAGAACTGGAACAAATATTTGTAAAGCTCAAAAGACTCTGAATAGCCAAAGCAATCTTAAGAAAGAGGCATCATGCTTTCTGATTTTATACTACATTACAAAGCTGGAAGAATCAAAACAGTGTGGTACTGGCATAAAATCAGACATGCAGATCCATGGAACAGAAAAGAGCCCAGAAGTGAACCCAAACGTATGCATTTGATTACAGCAAAGGAGCTACGTATATACACTAGGAAATGACAATCATGTCAGTAAGTGTTATTGGGAAAACTGGACAACCACATGCAAAGGAATGAAACTAGACCACTATCTTACAACATACACAAAAACCAACTCATGATGGATTAAAAACTTGAATGCAAGATCTGAAACCATGGGGTGCCTGGGTGGCTCAGAGGTTAAATGTCTGCCTTTAGTTCAGGTCATGATCCCAGGGTCCTGGGATCTAGCCCCACATCAGGCTCCCTGCTCAGCGGGGGGCCTGCTTCTTCCTCTTCCCCTGCTTGTGTTCCCTCTCTCGCTGTATCTCTGTCAAATAAATAAAATCTTAAAAAAAAAAAATCTGAAACCATAAAACTAGAAAAGAAACATAGGGAGTAAGCTCCTTGACATGGGTCTTGGTTATAATTTTTTTGGAGGCATTTACAAAAGCAAAAATAAACTTTAAACTATAAAGCTTCTGCACAGCAAAGGAAACCAACAAAATGAAAAGGCAACCTACAGAATAGAAGATATTTACATATATCTGATAAAGAGTTAATATCCAAAATGTATGGAGAACTCATACAACTCAATAGCAAAAAAGCAATTCAGTTTAAAAAATGGTCAGAACTGAATAGACATTTTTCCAGATGGAAAAAGACATAAAATGGCCAACAGTTAAATGAAAAGGTACTCAGTATCACTATTCATTAGGGAAATACAAATTAAAGCCACAATGAGATATCAGCTCATACCTGTTAGAATGATTGTTATCAAAAAGATAAATAGCAAGTGTAGGTTGTGGAGAAATGGAGCCCTTATACACTTTTGGTAGGAATGTAAATTTGTATAGCCACTATGGAAAACTGTGTGGAAGTTCCCTGAAAATCCAGAATAGAACTACCATACAATTCAGCAATTCTGCTTCCTTAATAGTTACTCAAAGGAAAGGAGAGTACTAACTCTGAAAGATTTATGCTCTCCCATATTCATCATAGCATTATTTACAATAGCCAAGACATGGAAGCAACCTAAGGGTCCGTATATATTTATATACATGTGATGTAATATTATTCAACCATAAAAAAGAAAGCTTGTCATTTATGACAACATGGGTGGACCTTAAGGCATTATGCTAAGTGAACTAGGAGAGAGAAAGACAAATATCGTATGACCTCATTTTTGAATGTGGCTGCTACAACAGCCAAGCAAAAAAACCCCAAAACAACAACAACAAAACAAAAACTGAACTCAGATACAGAGAACAGATTGGTGGTTAGAGGCTGGAGGGTGGAGATTGGGGCAGATGTGTGAAGAGGGTCAGAAGTCCAAACTTGAAGTTATAAAATAAGTTACAGGTGTGTGATATACAGCATGATAACTGTAGTTAATGCCATGTTATATACTTGAAATTCTCATCACAGGAAAAAAAATTGTAGGGGTACCTGGGTGGCTCAGTTGGTTAAGCAACTGCCTTTGACTCAGGTCATAATCCTGGGGTGCCAGGATTGAGCCCCATGTTGGACTCCCTGCTCAGCAGGAAGCCTGCTTCTCTCTCTCTCACTCGCCCTGCTTGTGTTCCCTCTCAAGCTGTGTTTCTCTGTCAAATAAATAAATAAAATCTTAAAAAAAAATTTGTAACTATATATGGTGATGGGTGTTAACTAGACTGTGATCATTTTGTAATATATACAAATACTGAATCATGTACAACTGTAACTAATGTTACATGTCAATTATCTCAATTAAAAGCAATTTATAAATGCAGTAATGTACAAGACAAAGAGTTTTTGTTGTATAAATGGGTTTTTTGTTTCCTCTGTCTTTTGATTGTATCTTTTACATTCTTTTTTGTTTATTTAGATACACAGAAGTAAAAACAAATGGAAATTTCATCTCAAGGATGGCATTATGAATCTTAATGGAAGAGATTATATATTTTCCAAAGCCATTGGAGATGCAGAATGGTGAAGAGTTGGTTCTTTTCTTTTATAAATAAAACAAAGAAACTTAAAAAAAATTAAAAAGTGGACAGTTTGAAACTTGGGACATACACCAACCAAAACTTAACTTCTGCATGTCAGAAAAATGCAGTAGAATCAAAGCTACTGGAACAAAGAGACCTTGACAACATAGACACTACTAACTGGCAAGCCATGGAACTGTAGCACCTGGGGTTGTTGGGGTGGGGGAGGTTGGGGTTTTGGAAAACCATAATTGTTGATTTTAAATACAGGTACCTGCCACCAGTAATTAGCATGTAAAGCTTTGTCTATATTCCTTCCTCCAACTTGGGTTCAATCAAAAGATATTTGTTGGAACGAACTGAGGAAAATTCCCTTTTGATAGATTGAACTGAAACTGCTTATTGTATGTAGTTATATTTGGTAAAAATTGCGTGTGAGCTTTTTACAAAAGGGTAAGAATTATGATGTTGAATTTTAATTGTATAAGGAAACAATTTAGAACTCTCATTATAGGTCTTAAATATTTTTACTAGCTATTCTCCCACAGTAATATATACCTCTTCCTTCCCTGCTTTATGAAACATCTGTGTAAGAGTAAAGGAAGTAATCAGTGATCACAGTTTGGAGACAAAATTTGACCCAGGAATGGTTATTTATTTTAATTAGGTTTTCATACTCATTAAATAGAATTTTAAAACTTGGGCCTCATTGAGTTGAACAGAATTAAAATGACAACTTTGGTTTCCTTACAGAAAAATATTTGTTTCTTTTAGTCCCATACCTTATAATGAAAACCCAGAGTGGCTCCTCAGGAATACAGTTTTATTTCACAGAGGTACCATCTAGCTGAAATTACATAAGAATATAGTTTTTTTTTCCTGTTGGGCTAAAGTATATGCTTATGTATGTGTTTAATCTTTAAGCTGAACAGATACTCAGATAACATTCTGTGCATTGACTGAAGCATTGGGCAGGTAGTGAGGACATGGATTTTTTAAAAACAGTTTAGTAATTATAAAAGTTTCTTGTGTTTACTAGTAAAGAATTTAAAAATATTGTAATTGAACAAATTTTTTAATTGCAACTTTGTAATTTGAGGGAGAAATTTTTGGGTTAGAGGGGTTTGGGCCACTAAGTACATATTTACCTCTCATTTGGTGACCCTTCCAGGCCATTGATAATGTAAACATGGGCTCCTGTTTGCACATCGAGAAGAAAACATAGAAATTTGACTTGTATATTAGAATAATAGAAATGTAATGTGTGTATTAAGAATGCACAGCTCTGTATTCTATAAGGGGCTCTGAACAATATGGCAGTGCTGTGTTCTGTGCGAATTAGTTGCCTGGGAGAACTGTAGGAACACTTGTCTTAATCTATGTTTTCTTATTACTAATTATTTTTCATGGTCTATCTTGACAAAATTGACGTGTGTTTAAGTTACTTATATATTGATTTTTAAGTCTTCCATTTTTGTCTTCCTTTTATTTGCCTTTGTGTGTTTCCAGAAATAACATAGAAACACTTTACATTGCAAAGAAAAACTGTGAGCTATTTTTATGTTTTTCAACACAAATCTTTAAGCTTCTTTAAAAAGGATAATCAATTTTTTTTATTTTATTATTATTTTTTTGCCTACTTCCCACCCCATGTACCAAATTGGTCCTTTTAACTTATGTTCTGAACCTTGGTGTAAATGATGGTTTCTAGCATGCTAGTGGTTAGGTGTTGTTCAGATACCATTAACTAGTAACACGGTTTTAATTTTGACTATATTAATTTAGTTTTCTTGGAGGGAAGGTTAATTTGTATACCCTACTACTCTCAAAGCACACACAGGTTTTTTTTGTTTGTGTTTGTTAATGAATCTGGGAAAAGAGAAGGAAAGGGGTCAAATCACAGAAGTCCTGTTGTTCAGTTGTCCTTCGGTATAGTTGCTAATAGGTTTATATTTACCCAATGAAGATGTCAATGACCTAAACTACCTATAAAAGTTTAGCAGTGCTGCAATGTTGATTGAAACCCTTTGGCTATATTGTAGTTCTTCTGCTACTGAAACTTGGATTACTATATGATATACAGCTCATGTTTTGGCCCCTCTATGTAGACAAATATTTGTATTCATAGTAGAATTGTATACTGGCCTGTTTTTATAACGTTATTTTCAGACATGAACAACCACTGCTTTCAGAGTGACTCACTAGGGTTATTTTGAAGCAGGAAATAACCATTTGTATTTGCACCTCTGTATTGCATATTAATTATGGCATACTTGGCAAATGCTTTTCTTTTACCTGTGAAAATTCTGAAAGCCAGTCCAAACAACACTGCATACCAAATTGTGCTCTTATATATTACTGCATCGTGTTCCTTTTTAATCAAATAGAATGTTTTAGTTTTATTATAGTGGCCTGCTATAAGAATGCCCACTTGCTTATCTTTTACTGTACTTGAATTCTTAATCATGCTTTTACATTGTATTTAACAAATCATTTCATTAGGTTCCATGAAATGTCATTCCTTTGAAAAAGGCAAGGATTCCCACTTTGAGAATTTTAAAATGAAAATAACATGTTTATTCAAAGAGGAAAAGTAGTTCAGACTTGGTATTATGAAAATAAGTAAAGGTTTCAGAAGAGGATTTGTTTAGATTTGCACAGCTGGTGATGGCACCTTGTACTACAAAAAAAAAAAAAAGGATTACTGTTAACAGTGCTAAGGAAAATTTACACAAAATTACTAAAGTGTGGAAATGTGTGCCTTTCAGTATATGTATTCGTTTTTGGTGGTCATTTGGATAATCAGACCATTTCAATTGCCTGAGAGCACATTTAATTTCTGTGGAGAGCCATGTTTGGCTAAAACAACTTTAATGTGCAATTAGTTCCTAGAGTAAAATGTCTGTTGTATAAGGGGGATCTTTATATTGGGCTTTTATATTTTTTTAAATGTTCACATTTCTTTCTGTTAATGAAATGCCATCATATCACATTTATATTGTTGCCTCTCTTAAAATCAAAGCCACCTTGATGTTATTCTTAGGAATATATCAGAATCTGAGTGGTGTATATAGTGATTAAAATGTGATCTTGGAGAGCATATTCCAATAGATTTTGGTTTTAGCAAGAACATAAAAATATAATAGCTTTTGTATAAAGGTTTTCTTTTGCTATATTGAAAATCAAAAATTTGGTTTTCTTTTTTCTGGCTTTTATGGAGGAATAAAAAAGGGTTGTCTCCCTCTAAGAGTAATTTTTGGTTACCTTACAGCAATAATGTCACAGTTCTTTTCAAAAGGTAAATATGCCTTGTACAGGAAAACAGACATAATTTCCTCTAGGGAGTTCCCTTTATAACTTAGCATTTTCTTCCACTTGAGAAAATTCCTATATTTTCAGATTATTTCATCTTGAACTTTTTTGAACTTTTGTGCAATGGAATATTTTATTGATCCATCTTTGTACATTTTCATTTTATTTCATGTCTGTTTCCCATCTATCTGTCTGAGTTAGCTATTTCAGATTTTGAATTCATTGGTTAAAACATAGTTGCTTTAAATAGTTCCTCGTGAGTTTATATTAAATAGTTTTGCTTTTTAATCTATTATGCTATGGAAATTATTCTGAAGTTTATAATTCCCTTTTTAAGCCTGCCTTAGCCTATCTTTTGTCATTTTTTATGATTTAAGGAAGAACACACCGAACTTGATATTTGTGTTTATTTTGAGGAACAAGAGGAACGTTTTTCTTCTCTTAAGGGAAGAACTGCTTTGAATTAGTAACTACTATTTTAGTCAAGGTTCCTTAAATCGGTCCAGTATGTGTCAGGGCTACAATTTTGGGGAGGGGCTAATCCTTTTGCTGTTCTGAGCTACTATTGTCAACTGCTGTTGTACATACTGTTATGTGTAAGGGCGTAAATATATTTATTATGTTTGTAAAATTCATTCTGTACAATTGCAGATCAAGATTGCTCTTCTGTGATATACAGGATATTATGTTTTAAAGACCATCTTGGAATACAATTAGAGAACTTAGTATTTTGATGTACTAAGACCTATTTTAAGTTTAATATTTTACCTTTGCAAAAACTTTAATTAAAGATGTTATTTAAAAAAGAGTAATGTTGCTTGCTTTGCTTATTAGTGTATAAGATTGTTATATAGATGACTGAATAAAACTGTACAGTTTAGAAAGGAAACTGCTTTAAATAGTTAATAAGTTCCACTTATCAAAAGAAAAGGGTATCATTAAATTCTATACCTTCAAAATAAGTAGGGTGGGATGTCAATCTGAAATATTACACTGTGTTACAAGTTCTTAATAGCTTTTAAGAAGAATTTGTTGTATTTTCCAGTCATACAGGAATTTAAATTGGGCTAAATTCACACCAACAAAATGTAACTAAAAATTGATATAATTAACATACTGTAATAAATGAATACTTCTACTTCAAAGAATAGATTACTTAGCATAAAATTATTTGAGGGCATATTTGTGTTTTAATTACTCTCTTTAGCTAAATCTTCCTTAGTTCAGAGTTTGTAAATAATTGCATAATAGAACTGGATTATTGAGTGTTGTATTACATATTACACATTTTGTGTTATTTGAGAAGGTATTAAATAGGTATTTTAATTTTATAGTTAATTCAAATGAATCATTAAGGGTTTTTTTTGTAATTTTTTTTATCCTGTTACTACTTTATCTAGGAAACAAGCAAATTTTAACCATTAAAACAATCATAATAAAGGCAATTTTACCAGCAAATCTTATATTTCTGAACTTTAAGCTTCTGTGTTGATGAGCTTAACCATTTTGGCATCAGTGTCTTTATCTGTAAAATGATTACTGTGGTTTTGAAGTATTATGCACATAAATCTCTTAGAATTGTGATTGGTAGCAATAAGCACTCAGCTGTCACAAAATATACATTTTGTAATTATTTGCATAACAAAATGATTAGTGGAGTTGCAGAAGTTTCTTTTAATGGTGAAAATAGCAAAAGAGAATGTGATCTGAGTTAAGTTGAGGCAGTAAAAGATTTGGTTCCAACTAAACAAATTAAGCCTGGGACGTTGAGTTAGTGAAGCAGTGGCTGTAGCAGAAAGTACCCAAAGGAAGAAAAGCGAAGGACACATAGGGGAGGGTAGTGAAACATGGTCAGAAGGCTTTAAGCTTTTCTTCCCCCTCCCCAAACATATTCTGAATTATAGGTCTAAAATAGGTTGAATTTTCCTAGTAGAATTGCAGCATTTTTAAAAATTACACAATTTTCCTAAATGTCAGTGGATTCTTCCCAATTCATTTATGGAGAAAAACACTGATACTAAAATACTGTCACAGAAAGATTTTGAAGCTCTGATTACCTTAACCTGAGTCTGGCCTGAATCCCTCTCCTAGTGATTGTTGGCAGTCCTACTTCTGCAGGTAAATGGCTTTTGTCTCAATCCTCCTACTACTCAGCCAAGGAAGAGGCAGATATATGTAGTTGCTTACTTTTATTTTGAAATACAGTTTTCTTAATCTGAGAAGAAATTGAGCACAGAGCATGTATTAACTCTCAATTCAATTGACTCTAGGTGATCTCCCAGGGGCCAGGAATTGTGACCAGTACTATTGGAGAACTCAGAGATGAATAAGATAGTTCCCACCTTTTCAAAGCAGTGAGGTTAAATTGTGTTGGTTCTAACTCTAGTGTAGATTGTATTAGTCGTGTTGGTTCTAACTCTAGTGTAGATTGGATTTGTCATGATGTTCTAACTCTAGTGTAGATTGGATTAGTCATGGTGTGAACTTGGGTGTGTTAACCAAACCTGACTACTTGGGGTTGTGAAGATGAGGTAATGCATACTTTGCATTTAACACAGTCCTTGGCACATGGAAACTGCTCAACAAAGGTATGTATACCCATATATTTTAGTAAGGAATAATGGTCTCAGAAAAGGTCTTAGTTTGGCTAGGTTACTTAATGTGTGTTTTCCTTATCTTCCTACCTTCACAGACACAGATAGACACAGGTTAACAGCCCGTGATGATGCCTCTGCAGTTGAGATACAGAAGACAATATCAGTGATTATGTTGGGCACTGAGTTTATCAATAGAAATAGTTCTAGAAACTTAATTGTAGTTGTGATCTTCACATTGAAAATAAATTTTACTTTTTTGAATCAAGAACATTCTGAGTCTTCACGTACCTTCAAACTTCACCTTTCTGAAGATTATAAAATTGAAATTTTACAGTTACTTCCTGAGCACTTCTGGAATAGCCCTCTTCCTCAAACACAAGGTGACATACTATTCATTCCCATTTCTATTTCCCTATCCAAAACTTGTTTACCAGTAACTACTGTTTTCCCACTCACTGGGATTTGAAGGTTAGTGTCATCTGAACCTGTTTCTTTCCTAGTCTTACTCAATTTTAGTAAATAGCTCTACTGTCTACCAGGTGCACAAAACAAAAACCCAGGAGTCATCCCTAAAGCCCTTTCTCCCCCTCACTTTACCACATCCAATCTATCAGCAAGTTTTGCTGGGTCTGCTGTTGATACAAACATTGACAACTTCTATTTCCACTGGTACCTAGTCTAAGTCACCCCTAAATCAGACTGCCATCAACCAGTCTGCCAAAGCTTCTTTGTTGTACTTGAGCTTTCATATGAAGGGAGGAAAAAAAGTGGGTCAGGCTCCCTCAACTGGATCTCAAATGTGTCCATCAGGGGAGGACTCCAGAATGGCCTGTTATTCTCTTACTGACCCAGACTTAAATAGCTATGTCTCACTAAAGCGTATTAGTCCATGTGGAAATCATTGGGTGTCCTGATTCACAAGTGGCAACCACATGGGGACCCACCTAAAAACATAAGCATACAAAATCCAATTCCTGAACATGGCATTTGCACCTGATTTTGCCTTTTGCCGGCAACACTCTCCCTTAATTTTTTAAAAGATTTTATTTATGCACACAGCACAAGCAGGGGGAGGGGCAGAAGGAGAAGCAGGCTTCCCGCTGAGGGAAGGCCAGGACCCAGGACCATGGCCTGAGCCAAAGGCAGACACTTAACCAACTGAGACACCCAGGCTCCCCAACAATTTCCCTTTTGATCTTTATGGTCTCAGAGTCAAGAACATTTCTATTGCTTCTACCATGCTTGATCTTATATTGAGAACTGATAATGATTTGTCTTTCCTTGTTCTAAGTATGTTCTAACTCATTTTAAGACAAACAATTGATATTTTTCATATGTAATGGGCTCATATAAATAAGATATTCCACCAGGGAAAGTGGACACATGGACATAAAATCAGCTCTTCAAAGAAGAAAGGCAAATTTTAATTAATGGACTTTTTCATAATTGAAAGAATAGGAAATAAGACAATAAGAAACCATTTTTCTATACCTATTCAATGACTATAAGAAAGAATAACCTGTCATGGTCAGGGCATGGGTAAATGGGCTTTATGATAGATTGCTTATGGAAGCATAAATGGAACAAATGTTCTGGTCGACAGAGGGAACAAGAAGTACACAAATGCTTTGAGTCAGGAAAGGGTGATGGTGTATAAAGGTCCAGAAATTTACCCAAAGAGCCTTGATTGTAGTGTGCATGGGAGAGGACAGATATTTGGAGTGAGGAAATAAAAAGATTCACTAAACACTACATCAAAAACTAATGATATACTATATGGTGGCTAAATGAACATAAAAAAATAAAAATAATGAGAAAAAATAAGATATATATTTGATATATTTTTAAGTGTGTGCTGCCTATTAAGGTGTCCAGGTTGAGGTATCACTTTCGCAAGTTGGATATAAATAGATGAGCTTGGCAGGGATGTCTGGGCTAAATAGGATCTTTGGATGGAAAGCATTTAAAGCCACAGAAATGATTCACCTAAGCCAGAACACAGAGAGAGATAATAGAGAAAGTAAGAGTGTCCAAGACCAATCCAAAAGGCACTCTCAAGGCAGAAATTTGGGAAGAGGCGTAGTTAACAGGACTGGCTACATAATTTCTAGAACCTAATGAACAATGGCAACGAGGGGTCCATTGTTCAAACCTTCCTAAGAATTTCAAGAGATGGTGACAGTAGAGCATCAAACCAAGAGTGGGACCTTGTGTGAGTGTACGTGTTATACATCCTTGAAGCCATACCTGAGAATCAGTAGGATGAATGAGGAGCTGAAGCCCAGCAAAGTAGGAAGAAAGGGGAGAAGCTATCAGTAAGACATATTTTAGCGGGGTTTGGGTTCTGGGTGCTTTGGCCATCCTACTTCTCTGGCCATGGTTATTGATTCGGGGTGTGAATGTGACCCAAGAATTCATTCCATGAACTTCAGGACTCTTGCTTGAAATGCTCAGACAAAATATTTCTTTTTCTTAGCAGATTTGAATAAGGAAGCATGTAGCTCAGTTGCAGCAGCAGCTGTCCTGTGACTTTGAGGAGAACCAAACTTAACAGACACATGACAGGGAAGCAGAGCAGAAGATGGAGAGAAACAGGGTCCTTAATTACACAGTTAAGTAGGTAATCTATTTTATTTCTAGTTATCATAGATTCTGATCTTATATTTTCTGTTTGCCATTCTTTTTCTTTATTTCTATCCACCCCACCACCCCACCCCCGGCCCTTGTCTTCATATAGGTGTATATAATTTTCTGCATTTTCCCCTGCTGATTTGCTGGCTTGGTTTAGGCCTAGGTGATGAGTCTGTCTTTACTCTCTTGCTTCCCTAGAGTTTCAGGGGCCTGTAAGCATAGCTATGGACACATGGTGGAAAATTGTACAGGGTAGCATATCACAGGCTTTGGAACCAGATTGATCTGAAGTTAAGTGCCAATTGTACCTACACTCTCTGGGCCTCCAGTCTTTATCTGCAAAATAGACACAATAAGGGTTATCTTGCATCCTTGTTGTAAAGTACAGTGTGTCTAAAGTATAGGGCACATATTGGACTCAGAAAATATTTTGTTAGCATAAAAGGCTTTAGTGTTCTTCTGATTTAAGCTTTATATTCTACAGTTGAGACTTTAAAACCCCAAAACATGATGCAAATTGACCAATGTTGTACAACTAATAAAAGTTATTACCAGAAGGTCGGATACCTAGGTAGGTTCCCCTTCCATTTCTCGAGGCAGACAACCTATAGAGAGGGATGTTACATGGCCATGTTTTGTTGAATTTGTTTTAACGGTATACAATGGTGGTTATTTATGCTTAGTTGTAATGCAAAAATAAGACTTCTTTTCCTATACCCAACCTACTTTACCTATTTATACCAACTGCACCTGTTCTTAGGCACCAAGTCTGTGGTCCCATGTGATTACTTGTACACCTCACCTGTTGGTTTTAAGAACAGATGCAAAATGATTTACAAAATATCCCATTAAAAAATATACATAGATATCCCATTAATTCAAAGACAAGTAGTTACCCTCCTAGACCTTTCTCTTTTCTCCAGGGCCTGTCAATGAGAAGCTGCTGAAAGCTTTGTGATCTTTTCAAAATAAAAGTAAATTGTATTTTTCCACAGGGCAAGCTATGGGGGGCTGGAAGGGGGGGTACCTGGAGACCACCAGAATGTCTTTGTTTGTTTAACTTTGCCCCTCGTTGTGTGAAATATGCCTAACTGTAATTAGGGAAACAGGGCACAGGGGGCTGCTTTGTTGTTTTAAATTTCAGGTAACTCAGTTGAAGGGAGTCATTTCCATACCTTAATAATCATCTGTTTACATGAATTCTAAGATGTGAAAAAGCTCAACATCTGAATACTTGACACATCCCATAGGTTGAGGGAAGGTGAGTGGTCATCAAGGTCATTTTAATTTTTTAAGGATAGAGGCTTGGAGGCCATGAAGCTGTTCAGAACTTAGGCTATTATTAAAAGCCTCTAGAATATCCTGTAGGGAGGTTCCTTAGGGAAACCTGGACTATAAATCCATCAAGGCTTTGACCGTCTTTCCATTTCATAGTTGTATTTCTAGCCCTGGCCTCTGCTAGGCGTACACACGTGTGTGGAGTGAATGAAGATAAATAGAAGTGACGCAGTGGTTACCTGGGAGGAGGTCAGAGGTCCATCTCCTTCACTTTGGAAAGAGCCCACTGCCTTTCCTGCCCAGCTGCCAGCACATCCACACTGAGGATACCACAGGTGAGGGAGGCAATGCTGGGCAAGAAAACCAAGGATTCCATCCAGGTTAGTTTTAACAAATGAGGAGAATAAAGGCTCCTTATGGTTGTTTGATTTCCACAGGATGAGTGGAGATATTTGTGTTTTAGGCTTCACAGTACATACATTCTACCTATTTTGCTTGGTGCCCAGCAGGATGGAGGACAGGGCTAGACCTCTTATTAGGGAACTGGGATGGGGCAGGTTGTCCCTTTCCTGCCTCTGCGTCCAGAAACAGGGGCCAAAATCTCAAGGTACCCAGTCTTATGCTTGCACTCAAGACTGTGACTCTTTTTTTTTCTTCAGTTTTTTAAATTGCGACAAAGTACAGGAAAAAAAAAGAACTTAACCATTTCAGTCATTTTGAAGTGTGCTACCCTCACCACCATGCATCTCTGGAACTCTTCATCTTGTAAAACTGAAACTCTATACCCATTATACAGTAACTTATCATCCCTCCTTTTCCCCAGCCCCTGACAACCACCATCCTACCTTCTGTATGATTTTAACAAAGTATGGTACCTTGGTGAAATCTGAGAGTATTTGTTTTTTTGTGATTGGCTTCTATCACTTAGCATGATGTCCTAAGGTTTAACTATGCCATGTGTAACATGTGTCCTTTTTAAGGCTGAATAATATTATATTGTATGTGTACACCACAGTTTGCTTCTCTCTTTATCTGTGGATGGACCCTTAGGTTGCTTTCACATTTTAGTGATTATGAAAAATGCTGTTATGAACATAGGTGTACAAATATCTCTTTGAGACCCTGCTTCCAATATTTAGGGGTATATAACTCAGAAGTGGCATTGCTGTGTCATATGAAAATTCTATGTTTGATTTTTTGAGGAACTGCCATACTGCTTTCCAACAGCTGTACCATTTTATGTTCCTACCAACGGTGCACAAAGGGTCCAATTTCTCCACCTCCTCACCAACACTTGTTGTTCTCTGTTCTTTTGCTTGTTTGTTTCTTTCTTTGGATTGTAGCCATCCTAATGGGTACATGATTGTATCTCCTTGTGGATTTGATTTGTAGTCTTTAATGATTAGTGATATTGAGCATCTTTTCATGTGCTTATTGGCCATCTATGTATCTTCGTTGGAGAAATGTTTACTCAAGTCCTTTGCCCACTTCTGAGTCGGATTGTTGTTGTTGTTGTTTTTGAGTTTTAGGGGCTCTCTAAGTATTTGGATATAATTCCTTATCAGATAGATGATTTGCAACTATTTTCTCCCATTCTATGGTTTGCCTTTTTATCTTGTTGGTACTGTCTTTTGATGAACAAAATTTTATAATTTTCAGGAAGTCCTGTTTGCCAGTTTTTTTCTTTTGTTGCCTGTGCCTTTTGTATCGTCTCCAGGAATACCTTAACCAAATCCAATGTCATAAAGCTTTTGCCCTGAGTTATCATCTGGTTTTTTTTTTATAGTTTTAGGTCTTGCCGTTAGGTATGTGCTTCACTTTGAGTTAATTTTTTTATATAGTGTTAGGTAAAGGTCCAGTTTCATTCTTTTGCATATATATATAAAGTTTTCTTAGCATCATTTGTTGAATAGACTGTCTTTTCCCCATTGAATAACCTTAGAACCCTTCTCAAATATAATTTGAGGATGTATGTAAAGGTTTATTTCTGGGATATATATTCCAGGGTCTGTATTTTGTGTTTCTACCAGTGCCACACTGTTTTAATTACTGCTGCTTTGTAGGAAGTTTTAAAATCGGAGATGTTGAATCTTGAGGGCATGAAATGAAGTTATAGGAGCCACTGGTCAGCATTCTTATGTATGTTCAGGTCCAGTGGTGCGACAGTGATTGTCTGGGGTAAGGGTGCCAGTGGTAGCCTTCTAAACAAATGTTTGCAAGGGCAGGGCTGTGGTTTTGCTTCCCCTTGCTTGATTTTTTCCTGGTTTTCCAGGCTTCTTGTTGATTCTGCAGACTGCTCTACCCTTCATATCAATTCCTTTTTCCACTTCAGTTAACCAGAGTCTGTTTCTCTTATTTGCAACCAAGAATCCTGATGGTATAGTTCAGTTCATCTGGGAATGAACCACCTTAAGTATTCAGTTGGCATGAAAAGCTTTATCATGCCAAAGCAGGCTATGTTGCATGGCTCAGTGGCAAGCTAATGCTCAGTTACACATCTGTGTAGTATTCACACACTTCCACATTTATCTTTTGGTAAGCTGAGGTAAACAGGTTTGATTCAGCAAAACTGGAAATAATGAAGCGTGTCTTAAGAATCACCTTTCTTCCTTTGCAGAGAGGCTTCTACCTTTGTATTAACCTTTTCTTCCCATTAAGCATCCAGGATCTTGTAATTTTCACAGGTACACAAAACAGCAATATATGGGCATTATTATTATTATTATTATTATTTATCAGTATGAGTTACAATTGTACTTGGCTGACTAATTATCCTTGAACATAAAAGCGTTCCAGTTACATTTTAGCTTTTTACTTATTGTTGTATTATTCATATTATTCATATATTGAGTACCTACTGTGTGCATAATGAGAGCTAGGCCCCAAATCCAACCCAGTGCAGTCTTAGTGGGATGACTGGTAGGGAGGTTTGACAGGGTCATCTGCTTGGCGGGAAGCCTGCTTCTCCTTCTCTCACTCCCCCTGCTTGTGTTTCTTCTCTCATTGTGTTTCTCTGTCAATAAATAAATAAAATCTTTAAAAAACAAACAAAAAATGGTTTGATACATTCAAAAGGCTTTAGGGAAATCAAAGGAAAAAGGGGTTGCTTTATTTGTTGGGCTACTGAGAGTGAAGGGACAATTAAATCACAGGAGGCAAGATGTGGATGGAGTTGAAGATTTAGGGGCTCAGGGAAATCTGAGCAGAAGGTCACCCAGAGAAATGGATACTCTCCCCCGAACTGTTCAGGGTGGGAGCCTGCACGCTGCTTTTTTCTCTGTGTTTAAATGGGAGCTTATGCCATTTTATTTAAATACTAAAGAAATGGTGACCTATAAGCCTGGAGAGTTGGGATACCAACAGGAAGCTGGCTAACACTTAGGTTGTCCCAAAATGAAGAAGGTTTAAATGACCTGAATACATCAGATTCCAGGTTTGAGCCCTGCTCTGGTCACTGATTCTCAGTGGAGGGCCAACTGTGAGACTCCATCCCACCCCACTTTTGCTGCCATGAACTTCAGTCACCAGGAGTTTGGGAGAACGGAGGGGCACCACGGACGAATTTCACAGATGGTTGTATCCACTATAGTTTTGTAGCTGCCAGAGAAATGGTTTAGAGAATCATAGCAGGTTTTGAACAGTATTGAAATTTCACCAGTTTAAATTATAGATAGTTAAGTTTTATTAATATTGTTTTTCTTCCCAATAATCTTTTATTTTATTTAACTTATTCCTATGCACGGTAGACAGTAAAAAGCTGGCTGTATCAGAAAATAGTCTCTAGCTTGACTCCCTACTTTGAGCTTTTAAGCAAAATATTTTTGACAAATGTATTGTAGTATTTTTCTTCCATTAGATGAAATGATTCTCACGAAATCTAGGAAGATTATTTTTGTTTAATGATTAAGATAGATGATTTGGGGGAAGAGGCTAGGGATTTCAGAGGTGACTCTGGGTAGCCTCTGCACATGTCCTACAGATTAGAAGCACTTTTAGCTCAGAGGAGTGATGTGCTCTGGAAATGGCCACTGTCTGCGAGCTTTTAGAAAATTAAAGCACCCTCTGGAGTGGCATTAAGGAAGAAAGGACTTCAGAAGGAACTTCTGGTGTTGGAAAATGAGGCTTTTCTATCAATGGCTTTGAAAGGAAAGAGTATTAAGAATTTGATTGCAGACTTTGGATTCTGGCAGCATTGCCGACTGTGCTAGTGTGAGCTGCATTCTGCACTCCCCACTCCTTATCCCTTACCCCAAACATTCCACCAAGCCTTTTGAGTACACAAGAAGGGAAAAGATGATATACAGAACTGAGTGTGAAACAATATGCCTGGCAATATGTGTTCATATTGTAAAACAAAATCTCCCTGTGATTTAGTTTTCCTATCTGTAAAATGAAATTAATAATATTGCCTACCTGTTAAGGTTGCTACAAGGATTAAATGAGTTAAGGGGGGTAAAACATTTGGAAGAGTGAAGGTCACATACTGTGTGCTGTGTGTTAGCTGTGATTGCCATATTGTTGTGCTGTTATGTGGAGGGGTTTTTTGGGGGTGAGTGGGAGAGGGAGGGGTAGAGGAAGAGGGACAGAGGACTCTTAAGCAGGCTCCATGCTCAGTGCAGAGCCCAATGTGAGGCTCGAGCTCACAACCCTAAGATCATGACCTGACCCCAAATCAAGAGTTGGACACTTGACTGACTGAGCCACCCAGACATCCCAGTATGTGGAGTTTTTCTAATTTCCTTTCATTGAAGGGCTCTAGGCATGGAAATTGTCACAGGTTTTTGTCTTTTTTTTTTAGACAGAGGTTCAATGCTAATTACAAAGTCAAGTGAAGATTAAAACCATGAAAGTATTTAGTCTTGGTGCTTTTAATCTGTATTATGTATTACCTTTCAAGGAAACATGCATCTCTCTGCCTAGGGCCCTGTGAGAGAAAAAGCCTCCAATGAAACTCAAGGTTCTGAGCATATGTATAGCATCTAAATTTACATTAGGCATCAGCTCAAGAATCTTGAAGCCAAAAAATATAATGTAAAAATTGATCCTAGAAATATATGGAATCCACAGCAAAAGCAATGCAAAATTTCTGTCCACAATGTCGCCACCACTTGGGGGTACATGGAAAAAGCCAAACCTGGCTACAGTTGCACAAAGGGAGGAATGAAAATTATAAGAGGAACCAGTTCACTATTAAGAGAAAAACAGAAGATGTTACAAACAAGAGGATTAATACTCTAAAATTCAAGATGGGGCACCTGGGTGGCTCAGTCAGTTAAGTGTCTGCCTTCGGCTCAGGTCCATTTGAACCCTGCATCAGGCTCCTTGCTCAGTGGGGAGTCTGCTTCTCCTTCTCCCTCTGCCTGCCATTCCCCCTGCTTATAGTTTCTCTCTTTGTCAAACAGATAAATCTTAAAAAAATAAAATAAAATTCAAGATAAAAATAATATCAATAAAACTATGGTATGTGTAAAATGACTAAATAGTTCTATACTCACAAAAAGTTCTGTACTCACAAAAAAAAAACTGAACACTATGAAAAAGCAGGCATATTTGAAAATAAAACAATTAGAATTGATACACCTGAAAATTTATATCATTAAAATTAATAACAAAAACGTTAAGCAGCAGATTAGTCGTAACTAGAAAGATTATTAGTGAACTAGGAAAGCAGTCATAAGGAAATTACCTACAACATGGCACACAGAAGTAAAGATACTTAAAATAAGCAGGAGCGGGTGTCTGGATGGCGCAGTCAGTTAAGTATTGAACTCTTGATTTCAGCTCAGGTCATGTTCGGGCACCACGCTGGGTGTGGAACCTGCTTAAGATTATCTCCCTCTGCCCCTCCCCCTCCCAATGAATGAATGAATGAATGAATGAATGAATAAATAAATAAATAAAAGCAGGAGAGGTTGCTAGACATGGAGGTGGTAGTGAGAAGGCCAGAAAATCTAGCATGTATTTTTCAGTTCTCATAGAAAAGGGTGAAGGAAAGGCAATATTTAAGAGATATTCACCAAGACTTTACTAGAAATAATGTTAGAACAATTCAAAGATTTAAGAATATGTCTAGTTCCTAGGCAAAATGAATAAAAATGATACCAAATACTTTTTATGTTCTAGACACTGTTCATATATGAATCTTAAATAATTCAATGCAGTATGCTTTAGATTCCATTCCCTGCCCACCAGTTTACAGATAAGGGAACTGGGTCAGAAAGATTGTGTACCTTACTCAAAGCCACACAACAAGTGAAGCCAAGCTTGAACCTAGGCTGATCTTAGAGACAGACTACTTACCCATTAAGAGCAGATTCCTCCTCAGAAACAAGAGGGATGATCTAGTTAGTAAGTCAGAGTGCTCAGAGGTGATAATTCAACCTAGAAGCCTCTAGCCGGCTGAAGCTATTATTGAATGTGGAAGAAATAAAGATAAGCTTAGATAAAAATGGAAAGTGATTGCTATTTATTAAGGCCCAGGCTGAAAAAAACTACTAAATAATGAATTTCAGGAAAAAAGATTATGGAAGGATTATGGCAGGGGTGGATAGGGGAAAAAGGAATGGAGAGAGAGAAAATCGGTGCAGATGGACGAATTTAAATATTAACCATGAGAAAAACACTCGTGTGGGAACTTTTAAGAGAAAATGAAACAAGTATAATTAGACCAAAATTCAGTTACTCTGTGAATTGTAGACAGTGGAGTTCCTCTATATAGATGAGGACAAATTTTAGTTTGGATCTCAGTTTAGTTGACTCTCCTCAGAGGTGATAGCCCAATAAACCTTTCATATGTATAAATATGGAACAAAAATTCAAAGGTAACAAAATAGTGGTGTCAAGAATTTTTTTTTGTGTGTGGATTCTACTATCATTAACCACCTAAGTTGATTCTACTGGGGAAATGCATATTTTGGTTATTCCAGTTTTGATATTTTACCTTGGACTGTGGTGGAGATGTACCGGTGATGAAGGCTATGTTCCTCTCTCTTAAGCATTTTGACTTGTGTTCACTCCGGACACATACCAATCCTCTATTTAGTGCATATACTTCACACGGTTTTATTGGTCATATAGCATTACCACACGTATCAAAAAATGCCAAGGGGCGCCTGGGTGGCTCAGTTGGTTAAGCAACTGCCTTCAGCTCAGGTCATGATTCCGGACACCCGGGATCGAGCCCCACGTCGGGTGCCCTGCTCGGCAGGAAGCCTACTTCTCCCTTTCTCACTCCCTCTGCTTGTGTTCCCTCTCTAGGTGTATTTCTCTCTGTCAAATAAATAAATAAAATCTTTAAAAAAAATGCCAAAATTATTCCTTTTAGGAGAATTTTTTTTGAAAGTCTCTTGTCCTAGACATTGGAGCAGTAACAGTGACTTATTTCTTGTATAAATGCAGGTATTTGTTGACAGTAATGTATAGTAAGGAAAAATTTACTTTTCCATGAAATGACCCTTATGGGATGATTACTAGAGGTATCTAAATACTACTAAAAAGATTTTTTCCAACTCATTATATTTGGATTCTATGCATTTTTATTCTAAATTTAGCATCCTGAATCAACATGATTGTCTAAAGGGCTGTGTAAAAGATGACTGCACAATTTGTTATTATTTATCTGCTGTCAAATTGTTTTGATGTGAAAGGAACTCTAGTAACACCGACAAAAAGTTCAAATACATTCTGACTATGGAAACAATAAATATATGTTTTTCCTATTTGCTCAGTTTCTGAAGTAAAGGGATAAGAATACAGTGTAAGAATGTGAATTAGTCAGGGAGGGTGACCTTATGTAATTCAGGGGCTTAACTCAGTAAAGGTTTATTTCTCCATGTCACAGTACAGTTGGTAGGGGTGACTCCGCTCCATGCAGTGATTCGAGAATGTAATCTCCTCCTGTGGAGTGGTTTTGTCTTTCCCTGGGACGTTACCCTCTCCCTCTTCCCAGGATCCTTTGCATTATCTAACAGAAGGAAGGTAGAGAGCATACAAAGATTGTGTAGGTGGTTTCCTGGATGTGTCACTCCTTGCCCCTGTCTATATTCCATTGGCCTGATTTCAATCATTGAAAGGAGGGCTGGGAGATGTGTATTTAAGTGTACTCCCGAGATTTAGGGAAGTTGGTGAGTATATGTCTTGGGGCTTGCTATAAGATAGCTAATCATGTGTGCAAGTATGAAAAAGATAACAGGGATAATTAAAATATTTAGTGATCTTATTTTTCCAGGTTAATTATATTCTATTATTTCCTAATAGCCATTGGCATGAAACCTATAGTCTAAACAGTATTTCATTTACATATTTGAATAACTCATTGTTTCAATACGCAACTTCTTATTTTATGTGATGATTAGAATATAAATATTGCATTACTTTAATTGGTTTGTCAATATTTTGTCTTAGAAGTTGAGTTTACTTATAAATATACATCATCTTCAATTCTGTATTTAAAAACATCACATTCTTCAACAAAAGCTTAATCATTGACACTTTTTGGTGTTTGTTGCCATAGGCCTCCCTGTGGTTTGCGGAGTGTGCTTCCACATTGGGCAGCACTACGCCCTTTTGCTTACAACTTTCATGATTTGTAGGAAGTTTGCTAAATAGGAAACCTATCCAGCAAAGTAGAGGTAGAGCAGCTCTTCAAGTTTGCCCACTATCTTTGATAGCACTTGCTGGAATAGTGTTGCTTTGGATTTGACAACAGTTGGGCACAGGAGTTCAGCATACAGATAAGGGGAAAGGGGGGTATATAAAGGGGCTTAGCTTCACTCAAGGAATACAATCTGATTCTTGTGGAAAGTTTGGGCTGAGGCAATCCTGTGAAAGTCTAATTCTCAACATACAAGATGTGAATTATTAAGTTGCAAGAAACATCCCTGTCTCCTGTGATTCTTTCCTTAGAACAACTTGCCTCCTCATAGGTGACAAGGTAACTTGGGGTCGGATTGTCTGGATTCCAGTGCCTTAACTTCTAAAGAAAGGAAGTTGTTTTCAAACCACCTGAGTGGTTCCCTGCAGGAGGAGGCGGAGAAGGGAGAGTGATGCAATCTACCATCATTAGCAAATGGGACAAGTGATCTTGGAGTTTTAACTAAAACAAGAAGGTGCTGAAAGGTAATGGAATGTGGGAAAGCTCTTTAATTTGGCCTTCTCTGGTATCAGGGGCCATGCTAACATGTTGTACATCCAACCCATGGCCTATAATACAGATGAAGGTGAAAAGGTCAAGAAGCTGAGTCGTTTCAGGCCCACACACTGGCTGTGGTTTTGTGAATCAGCAGCAGAGCAATTAGTCATTATCATAATATGCTGGTGAGAGAATGACATCTAAGGTTAAGGGACACAGGAGACATGTCTGTTGGTCACGGCTGGGGAGAGCGAAGGTGGCGTGCCTTCCTTGTGTTTCGGCTGTGCAGCCCTTCAGAGAGAGAGAGCATGCTCTCCACGTGAGGATCTGGTATGTGATACCAGTCAACTGTGACGACCTGGACAGGTCCTGATTCTCTGGCAAGAACAGAGGGGAGAAACTTAATTTCAAGTAGCTCTAAGTAGGAAACTGTGCCTCATGTCTCAGCTCAAAGCGACTTAACTTTCTTCCTCCTTCTAATCCTTCTTTTTATTCTGTTGGTTGATAATGTCCCTTCAATGCGGCAAGTTTTTGACCTCACCACTGACCTGACAGACTAGCTGAGTGTCTGTAGAAAGCACACCTAGTGACGCAGGTGTGTCTCATTACGGTTTTCTTTTACATTACTCACAAAAAGCTCATTCATATGTGGCAAGGAACAGAGGAGCTTTGGTATTAGGTCATGCTAACCTTACCCACATTTGGAAAAGAGTTCATCCCTTGCCACATTTTGACTCTGAGGCTGGGTCTGCCAGATTCATTTTGGGCTGCTATTAAAGAGTACATTTTCCAGCAGCTGGACATACCCAGGACACAGGTGAGAATGTAGATGTATACAAATAAGACATGTAACTAGGGCCTGTTAACCCCATTAGCCCCAGTGTGAGAGCATGTGCATTTGACTCATGGGAGACTTTCCTATACTTACTTTACATGAAGTAAAAACTAAAATTCTCTGTCAATTCCCCAGTGAAATCAAGCCTTAGATTTAAGCTGGCCAAGGAGCAGGATCTTCCACAAAGAAAAGATATATGAACTTTAAAGCTTCAACTTCTGTTTTTCCTCTCCTTGCTTTCTCTATTGCCAACATTGGCAGGCAAGGGACTGATTTTGATAAGGGTGTTGATAATGTTGTTGGATTAGTGGGATAAGCCCAGCTACTGGGTGGACCAGATGCAGAAGCAGGAGTAGAAGCTTCAGAAAAGAAGACAGAGACATGGCCCAACTTCCAGAAATCTTGGACGTTATCAAGATAGATCCCAAAGCTCAGCATAAGATGGGAGGATGGAAATACAGTATTTTATATGCAAGTATAGATTTCATAGAAGGTTAAGCTGCCTATGGAAGAGCCAGCCAATAGAGCCAGACCCATCTAAAAGGGTCACAAGAACAGAGTGACTGGTGGGAGAGCTAGAAAGGTGTCTAGCAAGGTAAGGAGGCAGTCAGCCTACTTGTGGGCCCCAAGTTGAGTTAAGCATGAGTAAGCAGGTTGATTACTAAGTCACATTACTTCTTTATTTCTATAATCCCATGAATTTTTTTAAAAAGCCTTAATTAAATATTCCTGATCTCAGCTGGCTGCTGTCACCCCCCAGTGCTGGGCAATGTCCATCCAGAACAAGAGTACTTTTTTCTAATTTGTAGAAATGCCCACTGTGGGGCCTTCAGTGTGCTACGTGCTATGTGCTATGGAGGAATAAGGGAAGAGTCATATGACTATGACCAGATCAAATGCTACAGGAGGATCAGGCCCTGCCTGCCGTCAGTGATAATTTATGAGAGGGCCCCAGAAGAGGAAGAGAATCTTCTGCAGATGGAGTTAGCAGTCCTGAGGCGGAATTGCATATCTGTTACGTCTGAAATGTGTTGCAAGTGTGCCTCAATATTGAACTACTTAATCCTTAGGGAAGCTGCTTTAAACCTATGCTCTCCACTATAATAGCCGTTAGCTACATGTGACCATTGCATACTTGAAATGTGGATAGTATGAATAAAAGATGAAATTTTAACTTTTAATTAGAGTAATCCCCCCTTATTTATTGAGGATACATTCTAAGACCCCTACTGAATACCTGAAAACATGGATGGTACCAAACTCTATATATAGTATGTTTTCCCTACACATTCATACGTACATACCTATGAATAAAGCTTAATTTATAAATTAGGCACAGTAAGGGATTAGCAATAACTAATTATAGAACAATTATAACAATATACTGTAATAAAAGTTATGAGAATGTGGTCTCTCTCAAAATATCTCATTGTACTGTACTTACCCTTCTTTTTGTGATAATGTGAGATGATAAAAGACCTGTATGATGAGATGAAGGGAGGTGAACGATGTGTTGTGATGTAGCATTAGGCTTATTATTGATCTGACAATATGTCAGAGGAAGGATCATGTTTCTGGACTGCAGTTGTCTGTGGGTAAGTGAACTTTGGTTAAGGTTGGGGCGGGGGCTGGCTACTGTAATTGAATTTCAAGTTAAAATACCAATACTCAGTTTGGTTATGAAAATTTTTTTGTTTGTTTAGAGCAACTTGGGTATGCAAATCTATTTTTTTAACTGTAAGTTTCATGAACTTTTAATATGGATCAAGTATTTCTGAAGAAAACTTGTTTTTCAAATTGCAGTATGCCTTAAAGATATACTGGCTTTTTTTTGAAGTGTGATTAACATACAATGTTATACTGGTTTCAGGCAAATGATATTGATTTGACAATTTGTAAGATGACTTATTTCACGTAGCATAATACTCTCTAGCTCCAACCATGTCATTGCAAAAGGTAAGATTTCATTCTTTTTTATGGCTGAGTGGTATTCCATTCATTTATTTATTCATCAATTGATGGACATTTGAGCTGTGTTCATAATTTGGCTATTGTAGATACTGCTGCTATAAACACTGGGGGACATGTAATCCTTTGAATTAGTGTTTTTGTATTCTTTGGGTAAATATGTATTAGTACAATTGCTGGATCATAGGGTAGTTCTATTTTTAACTTTTTGAGGAAGCTCCATATTGTTTTCTAGAGTGGCTGGACCAGTTTTCATTCCCACCAACAGTGCTAGAGAGTTCCCCTTTTTTCACATCCTTGCCAACACCTGTTATTTCTTATGTAGTTGATTTTAACCATTCTGACAGGTGTGAGGTGATATCTCATTGTAATTTTTTTTTTAAAGTAGGTTCCACACTCAGTGTGGAGCCCAACAGGGGGCTTGAACTCACAACCATGAGAACAAAAGCTGAGCTATTATCAAGAATTGGATGCTTAACCAACTGAGCCATCCAGGCTCCCCCACTCTCATTGTAGTTTTTATTTGTATTTCCACGATGATAAATGTTGTTGAGCATCTTGTCATATGTCTTTGGCCATTTTATGTCTTATTTGGAAAAAAACATCTATTTAGATTTTTTGCCCATTTTTAACTGGATTATTTGGGTTTTTTTGATGTTGAATTGTATAAGTGCTTTATGTATTTTGGGTACATCATTTGCAAATATCTTCTTTCATTCACTAACTTGCCTTTTTTGTTTTGTTGATGGATTCCTTTGCTGTGCAAAATCCTTTTATTTTGACATATTCCTAATAGTTTATTTTTGCTTTTGTTTCCCTTGCCTAAGGAGACATATCCATAAATATGTTGCTAAGGCCAAAGTCTAAGAGATTACTGCCTATAATTTCTTTTAGTTTTCTGGTTTCAGGTCTCGCATTTAGGTGCTTAATCCATTTTGAATTTATTTTAAGACATCATATGAGAAAATGGTCCAGTTTCATTCTTCTATGTGCGGCTGTCCAGTTTTCCCATCACCTTTTATTGAAAAGACTGTCTTTTTCCCATTTTATATTCTTGCCTCTTTTGTCATAGATTGATTAACCATAGAGGCATAAGTTTATTTCTGGGCTCCCTATTCTGTTCCACTGGATATTTTTGTGTCAGTATCATCTGTTTTAATTACTACAGCTTGAAATCTGGGATTGTGATACCTCCAGCTTTTTTCTTTCTAAAGATTGCTTTGGTTATTTGAGGTCTTTCATGATTCCACACAAATTTTATGATTATTTGTTTTAGTTCTGTGAAAAAATGCCATTGGTATTTTGATAGGGATTGTATTGAATTTGTAGATTGTTTGGGGGTAGTGTGGACATTTTAACAATATTAATACTTTCAATCCATGAGCATGCATCTCTCTGTTTGTGTTGTATTTAGTTTCTTTCATCAGTATCTTATAGTTTTCAGAGTATAGGTCTTTCACCTCCTTGGTTAAATTTGTTCCTAGTATTTTATTCTTTTGGGGATAATTGTAAATGGGATTCTTTTAATAATTTGTCTTTCTGCTATGTACTTATTAGTGCATAGAAATGTAACAGATTTCTCTATACTAATTTTGTGTCTTGTAACTTTATTGAATTCATTTACTAATTCTAGTAGTTTTTGGTAGAGTCTTTAGGATTTTCTATATGTACTATCATGTCATCTGCAAATAGTGACAGTTTTCCTTCTTCCTTCCCCGTTTGGATGACTTTTATTTTTCTTTTCTTTCTTTCTTTCTTTTTTTTTTTTTAAGATTTTATTTATTTGACAGAGAGAAACACAGTGAGAGAGGGAACACAAGCAGGGGGAGTGAGAGAGGGAGAAGTAGGTTTCCTGCTGAGCAGGGAGCCCGATGCGGGACTCGATCCTGGGTGTCCAGGATCATGACCTGAACCGAGGGCAGTTGCTTAACCAACTGAGCCACCCAGGAGTCCCTATTTTTCTTGTTTGATTGCTGAAGCTAGGACTTCTAGTGCTATGTTGAATAAAAGTGGTGAGAATGGACATTCTTTCCTTATTCCCAATCTTAGAGGACATGCTTTCTGTTTTTCATCATTATGTATGATGTTAGCTGAGACTCCTTTTTTCATGTATGGCCTTTTTTGGGGGGGGTGCAAAAAGGTGATTTTATTAAGGCATGGTGCAAAAAGGTGATTTTATTAAGGCATGGGGATAGGACCTGTGGGCAGAAAGAGCTGCTGCCTGGCCTTTTTTTATGTTGACATATGTTTTCGGTCAGCCCACTTTGTTGAGAGTTTTTATCATGAATAGATGTATTTTGTCAAATACTCTTTCTGCATCTATTGAGGTGATCATATGATTTTTATTCTTTCTCTTAATTGATTTGCAAATATTGAACCACCCTTGCATTCCAGGAATAAATCCCACTTAATAGTGGTAAATATCCTTTTAATGTATTATTGAATGCATTTGCTCATAATTCATTAGGGTATTTTTACATCTGTGTTCTTCAGACATATTGGTATGTAGTTTTATTTTTTGTTGTATCTGTATCTGGTTTTGGTATTAGGGTAATGCTGGCCTCATAGAATGAATTTGGAAGTTTTCCTTCCTGTTCTACTTTTTGGAGTAGTTTGAGAAGAATAGCTATTAACTCTTCTTTAAATGTTCAGTAGCATTCACCTGTGGAACCATCTGGTCCTATATTTTTCTTTGTTGGGAATTTTTTGATTACCAGTTCAGTTTTGTTACTAGTAATTGATCTGTTAAAATTTCCAGTTTTTTTCCTGATTCATTATTGGAAGATTGTATGTTTCTAGGAATTTATCCATTGTCTAGATTGTCTAGTTTGTTGGCATACAATTTTCATAGAATTTTCTTGTAGTTCTTTGTATTTCTGTGGTGTTGTGACTTCTCCTCCTTCCTTTATGACTTTATTTGTTTGAGTCCTCTCTCTTATATTCTGATGACTCTGGCTAAAGATTTATCAATTTTGTTTATCTTTTCAAAGAACCAGTCCTTGGTTTCATTGATATTTCCTATTGTTTTATTTTTAGTTCATTCATTTCTACTCTTGTCTTTATTATTTCCTTTTTTACTACTAGCTTTGGGCTGTGTTTGTTCTTCTTTTTCTAGTTCCTTTAAGTGTAACATTAGAGCATTTTAATTTGAGGGTTTTTTTTCTTGAGATAGGCCCATATCACATAAACTTCCCTCTTAGAGGGGTGCCTGGGTGGCTCAGATGGTATGCGTCTGCCTTTGGCTCAGGTCGCAATCCCATCGAGCCCTACATTGGGCTCCCTGCTCAGTGCAGAGCCTGCTTATCCCTCTCCCTTTGCCATTCCCTCTGCTTGTGCTCTCTGGCTCTATCCCTCTGTCATATAAATAAATAAAATCTTAAAAAAAAAACCAATGAAACAAAAAAACAAAAAAAACCCTTGCCTCTTAGAATTGCTTTTGCTGTCTCCTAAAGATCTTTTGGACCATTGTGTTTCCATTTTCTTTGGTCTCCATGTATTTTTTTATTTCTTCTTTGATTTCTTGGTTGATTGCTTAGTAATTTGTTGTTTAGCCTCCATGACTTTTGAAGACTTAGTAAGAAGAAATAGAAATGTAAAATAACTCAGTAATTTTTATATTGGCTATGTACCAAAATGATCTTATTATGTATATATTGGGTTAAACAGAATATATTATTAAAATTAATTTTACCTGTTCCTTTCCCTGTTCCTTTTTGCCTTTCTTTAATGTGGCTATGAGAAAATTTGCAAGGGTATAGTGGCTTAGGTCATTTTTCTATTGGACAGAAATTGCTCTCTACTAACATTTAGAAATTCTTTGAATCTTCTTTTATACTATAGTGAACACATCTGTCTTTTCCTCTAGATTATAAGTTTCTTAAAAACTGGGATATAGTTTTTAAAAATCTTTAACTTACATGCCCTACATCTAAAAAGAACTCAAACACATAATGAGTTAAGTAAAAAAAAAAAAAATGTCCCATTCAAATGCTTTTTCCTGCTTGAGGATAGCCAGTTTTCTGGGTTTTTAAAAGGGAAGTCTTAAAAATCTGGAGTTTCAGGAGTTTTAGGTTAGTAATTACAAGTGCTTTCTTCTGTACGATTGATGCCTCAATAAATGGGATGTCTTGCAGGGGAAAAAGTATATGGTAGAATCTTTTTCTCATGGTTTTTAAAAATTCATAAGAGGCCATCTCTAATTTTTAACCCAGGGAATGCTTAACTATATCATAAAACAGATAACTATCAAATAGTTGTGCCAAAACACCAGAGATATGGTGTTATACTGGGGAGGATATACATTTAAGGGCTCGGGATCAATTAAAAATGTCATAGACATGAACAGTAACATATCAGAAATTTAATTCAAACCATCAAATAGTTGTTGAACATCTATAATGTGTTGGGTATTGGTCTAGGCTCTTGGGATATATCAATGGCTAGAAACCAACAAAAATTGTCTATTCTTGTGGAGCTTATGTCCTATTGTGTTTATTATAACATGAGAAATAAATAAATTATATAGTTTGCTAGGAGCTGATAAGTGCATCAGAAAAAAAAAAATAGAGCCGCATGGAACTAGTTATAATTCTAAGTAGAATAGTCAGGATAGGACTCAGTAAAAAGGTGCCATTTAGGCAAAGGTTTGATGGAGGTGATGGATTTATCCATAGAGCTATTTCAGGCAAAAGTGTTCCAGGCAGTGGTGAGTCAATGCCGAGGATTTGGTTAGGGCATCTGTTGGTGTGATCAAGGAATAGCAGCAGGAAGGCAGAGCAGTTGGAACAATATCAACAAGGAGGATTTGCAGGAAATGAAAGCAACGAGACAACTGGGGCCAAATGGTATGGAGTTTGGCTTTTGCTCTGAGAGAACTGGAGAGCCACTTAAGAGACTGCAGAGGAATGACCTGATCTGACCGAAGTTTTAAAAGGACTACCGTATCCTGATCTGTTGAGAATATATCAGAGGTCGGCAAATTGTTCTGTAAAGAGCCAGAGAGTAAATATTTAGGCTATGTGGGCTATTTAGTTTCTCTGAAAACAACTCTACTGTTGTAGCATATGTCTACCCACACACATGAATGAACATGGCTGTGTTCCATTAAATCTTTATTTATAGAGACCAAGTTTGGGTTGCATATAATTTTCATATTGCCTCAGAATATTCTTCTCCTTGTGATTTCTTTAACCAGTTTTGTTCTCAGGATGTTACAAAACCAGGAAGTTGGACCAATTTGGCCAGTAGGCAGTAGTTGGTCAACCTCTTAAATAGACTATGAAGGGATAAAAGGAGAACAAAGGAAGAGGACAACAGCAGTTAAGGTGTAACAAGTGGTCCTATTCTAAATGCATCTTGAAGTTAAGCCAAAAAGACTTGCTTGATGATTTGGATGTGGCATATGAGAGAATGGGAAGAATCAAGGCAGAGCTCAGGATTTTCATCTGAGCATCTTGAAGGGTGTATTATCACCAACTGAGATAGGAAAGGCTGTAGGTGAAGTGGGTTTTTGGGAGAAGATCAGAAGTTAAGTTTGGACAAGTTGACTTTGAGATGCTTATTAGGTATCAAAGTGGAGATGGTGAGGAGGAAGACAGGATGTATAAGTTTGGAGACTGGAGAAAGGTGCTGTGTGAAGATATTTGAGGAAGCATCACAAATAGATAAAATTTAAGGCCTTGCGATTGTGTGAGATCAGCCAGGGAATAAGCATTGATAGAGAAGACAAAAGAACCAAAGACTGAACCCCAGATTATCACAATATTAAGAGGTTGATGCATGGCGCCTGGGTGGCTTAGTTGTTAAGCATCTGCCTTTAGCTCACATCATGATCCTGGAGTCCTTGGATGAGTCCAGCCTCAGGCTCCCTGCTCTGCAGGAACCCTGCTTCTCCCTCTCTCACTCCCCTTGCCTGTGTTCCCTCTTTAGCTGTGTTTCTCTCTGTCAAATGAATAAAATCTTCAAAAAAAAAAAAAAGAGGTTGATGCAAAGACAGAAAGGAGCAGACAGTGAGTTAAGTGGGAAGCGAGTAGTGTGGTCTCCTGGAAGCAAAGCAAAGCAAAGGAATCAGTGAGGAGGAGGTGAACCATATGCCAGAACCTGCTATAACAATATACTGCTAATAGATCATAAAATTTGACCATTGGATTTAGCAACATGGATTCATGGATGACCTTAATGAGATCAGTTTCCATGCAGCTGTGGGATTGAAAACCTAGTTAGAGCAGGTTTGACAAGGAATAGGAGGAAAGCAATTTGTAGGAGTGAGTAAAGGCAACTTTTTCCCCCCTATCTTTGTGGCAGAGGAGCCAAAGAAATGATGGGGGAGTAGTGGAGTCAGGTAAAGGTGTTTTTAATTTAGTTTAGTTTTTTTTTTTTTAAACATAGGTAAAACAATGTCATGTTTATATGCTGATGGGGATAACAATGGAGGAGGAAAATCCAAAGTATGATAACTTTATTATTTTACAATACCTCGGAAAATCTGTACTCCATTTACTAGAACATAGGCATCCTTGACCATAATTATACAAGCTAAGTAATATACAGAGATAACAAAAATAATTTAATTAGAATAACTAGCTATAAAAAGGTTTGGATGTTTAATTGACAATTTTGTTTGCCCCTTAGAATTTAGAAAGACTTTTTCTTTGGGGATAAATTGTATGACCCAGTTCTGTTGAAGAAGCTGACCTGATGCCTTAAATTTCCCCCATATTAAATTTTCCTATAATAGAGGCATTTGATAGCATTCCACTGACCTTAGAGTTATCATCATTAACCTTATTTACCAGTAATTTTATTACCAACAAGGGTCATGATGATTTTCCCTTGAAAAATATTTCTGTATGTTAAGGCTAATACCAACTTGAACACTTTATTCTCCCTTTCTTAGTTAATTTGGAGCAAGCATAGTCAGAGGAAATACAGGGGACTAGAAAATAAATCTGTCGTCAACTTCCATGTTTTTATTTAACACTTAGTTGGCAACTCTCAGAAGGCTTTGTAATTGGAAAGCCAAAGTCATAGAAATAGTTATAAGGCTTTAGCAGAAATTTTTCAAAAGAAGTTTCCAAACCTCTCTGTGGAATTAAGACCAACATTAGATAATCTACTGATTTTCCAGCCTACTGGTTTCTCCCTAAACTCAGATTTGGAACAAACAAGTTGAGTTTTATCCTTCAATTAATTTTCATTCAAATTAGGACATCTCTTAATACATAACACAAAACTGAGGATTGTCTTAGTCATGTTTGAAATGGTTTATTTAATAAAACCTTAAAGCAAATAGGTAGATTAGATGCTTCCAGACATTTTTCCAAACATTTATTTTTTTTGATGGTTGTTATTAGTACATTAAAAATTAAAAATATTTCTCTGAAAATGGTGGACAGTACCACACAATTTTTGAGGCAGTCATGTGAGTATGAAATTATTAGCCCCTGGATTTCCTTTTCAGCTAACTGGGACAGACAATAAGAAGCACCAGACAGGTTTCATTTTCATATTATAACCATTCTTACTCCTATACTCTGTACTGTTGCCATTAGCAGCTTATGATTCTTGAAAAGTTTCTGACTATATCCCAGATGACACATCAACCACCAGGGCCCTTTCCCCCTTTTAGTCACAGCATGAGTGTTCTAGAAGTGGTATTTGTAGGTCTCAGGGATAGAATAGAATGAATGGTTTGAGAGAGGGTATTGGGACCAGGATAGATGGAAGAGATTATGTAGGTTGAAGGTCTTCCAGATGGTAGATAGAGTGTGGCTGCAGGGTTAGTGGGTTTAGAGAGGACTCGTGAGGACCACATAGCTTGGATGGTCAGTTAAAGAAGCAGAAGAAAATACTTCAACTTCCTTCACTTATTGCTCCCACTAGTGGCTCCACTTGGGTATCTGAGAAGGCCTGAGCATGCCAGAGGTGCGTGCTCACTTTTTCCCTTCCTCCAGAGTTGGCCCACAGATGGTGAAAACAGGTATGATGTCAGGCAGCTCCTTTTTCATCTGGACCATGACATCAATTGGGCAGGGTATCTCATTTCTCCAACATTTGGTGAAGGTATTAATACTTTCCCTAGTTCTTTTTCTGTCAGAATGCTTAAGGAACACTTGAAGAAATCAGAGAAATATCTGAAAGCAAATAGAGTAAAGTGGTCCTATTTGTTATTAATAACAAATCCTAGGAGTCCCATATCCCCATAGATCCAGAATTCTAGTTTGACAGTATCTAAATTTGTCCACTCTCATACCAAAAGCCTCTTTCACACAAAGTCCAGAGAACTGAGGTGGAATATAACAAAATTTAAACCTGGGACTTGCTAAAAAGAAATGGGGATGATATGGTTTTTTTTTTCCCAAACTTTTACCTCATCTACTTAATATGGCCCTTGCTGAGAAACTTAAAAAGGCTCCTAGAGGGCGCCTGGGTGGCTCAGTGGGTTAAAGCCTTTGCCTTTGGCTCAGGTCATGATCCCAGGGTCCTGGGATCGAGGCCCGCGTCAGGCTCTCTGCTCAGCAGGGAACCTGTTTCCTCCTCCTCACTCTTCCTGCCTCTCTGCCTACTTGTGATCTCTCTATGTCAAATAAATAAATAAAATCTTTTTTTAAAAAAGGCTCCTAGAGAATTGAGGCTCTTTCAGAATTTTTTTTTTTCAACTCTCTCTGGGGCTAGTCCTTCAGATTCAGATGTGGTGAAAGAAAATAGAGTCATGGCAGTAAGTTATAAACAGGCCTTTGTCAAAATACGTCCTGCCTGAGGGGTAGACCTGTAATGCTGTTTTTGATTATAAATTTCCTAATGATTAGAATCCTTTGTTTAAATCCCATTATGGTAAATTATTAATACATCATTATGTGGTTTCCATAGTGAGTTGTGACTCTACTACTCCCCAATAGGCTACAAGGATCCATGTTGTTGTTATTTAAGACTGAGAGGGGCATGGCTGACAATCAAACTTTTTTATTGTGTGCTGTGAAGCAGCAGTTGCCATCAACTTCCTAATCCCCTCCATCTAAAATACTTCAGTAAATGAATACAATATTCCTAAATATTGGATCCCCAAATTATTGGATGCCCAACAGATCCCACAATTATACTAAATAGGTGATGGAATCCAAGTTGTTTATACTATCTTGATTTACCATACTTTCAGTTTTACTTTTTACCTACTAAATTCATATGACAGATAACAATTAGTTGCTTACTTTTCCTGCTGTACCTTAAACAGCAATGCATTTATAGGAAAAGATAATTCTGGTCTATTGTAACTAGGCCACCCACTAGAATCAATTATAAAGGGATTTTACTTTTCCTAGTGTTTACTTAGCTTGCCAGATATAGCTACCAAATAGGCACTTTAAGACTCATTGGCTTGGACTTATCACATCCTAAAAATGTAAAAATTGTAATGGCTACATTATTGTTCAAGTCACTCTCAGTGTGATATCTGCCTTCCTCTCTGACCATCCAAAAGACATATTAACTCAAATATCTGATAAAATTGCCCATTCTGTACTTTTTAAATGCCACATTTTTAATGTTAATTATCTTAAAGTTTAATGCTACTATAATAATTTCCATTCCACTGTCTTAAAAAAGTATGCACATGATAAAAAAAAAATCAGCAGTGCAGAAGAGTACCAACTGAAATTTTTCCATCTGTGTTAGTCTGCTTGGGCTGCTGTAACAAAATACAGCAGTGGTGGCCCAAATAACAGAAATTTACTTTCTCAAGGTTCTGAATCTAGAAGTCCAAGATCAAAGTGCCTGCAGATTTAGCTTCTGGTGTGGGCTCTCCTCAGTGGTCATTCTCTGGCTCTGACCTTTGTGGCTTTTGTTTGTTTGTTTGTTTGTTTTGTTTAAGATTTTATTTATTTGACAGAGAGAAACACAGCGAGAGAGGGAACACAAGCAGGGGGAGTGAGAGAGGGAGAAGCAGGCTTCCTGCTGAGCAGGGAGCCCAATGTGGGACTCGATCCCGGGTGTCCGGGATCATGACCTGAGCCGAAGGCAGTCGCCCAACCAACTGAGCCACCCAGGCGCCCCTCCTTTGTGGCTTTTTGTGACCTTTTCTCTGTGAGTGCATGAGAATGAGAGAGACCTCTGGTGGCTCTTCCTCTTCTCATAGGACTTGGTTCCACCCTTAGGACCTTATTACCTTCATAAATAGCTCGTATCCAAAAACAGGGACATGGAATTTAGGATGGTAGACGAAATTTGGTGTATAGCCCCGCTCAATCCTTAGGCTCAATCTCCAGAGAAAACCACTTTTGGTCAATTTTTTATCTTAATTCTTCTGGTGGTTATTTTCATAATCTGTTATATAAGTACATGTTTTTTTTTTAGGATATAGATATTTAGACAATATAACTTTTGGCTGAATAAAATGAAGAATAAGAAATCAGTTCACAAAGACTATCTGCTAACTCCCAGCTTTAAAAAATTTTTTGCTAGTACTAATTTTAACTTTTCAATTAGTTGACTTTATAACCTTAGAAACTTTTTCTGGGGCGCCTGGGTGGCTCAGTTGGTTAAGCGACTGCCTTCAGCTCAGGTGATGATCCTGGAGACCCGGGATTGAGCCCCACATTGGGCTTCCTGTTCGGCGGGAATCCTGCTTCTCCCTCTCTCAGTCCCTCTGCTTGTGTTCCCTCTCTGGCTGTGTTTCTCTCTGTCAAATAAATAAATAAAATCTTTAAAAAAGAAAAAAAAGAAACTTTTTCTAAGGTTATAGCCTTAGAAAACAGACCTCTATTTCTTTCTTTCTTTCCTTTTTTTAAAAGATTTATTTATTTTATAGGAGAGAGAGAGCACATGCATGGAGGAAGTGGGAGAGGGAGAGAGAAATGTCCTATTTGTTCAATTTGGTGTTTTTGTGTTTGCTACTGATGTACAGTTCATTTTCCTCAAATGTTGGTAATTCTTGTGGTTCACTTACATATTATTGAATGAAAGTTAAGTATGGTTAATGTCAGGTTAATTGTGTATACATATTTTCCCCAAGATGCCTTTCCCTGACTGGGGAGCTGCGGGTGATGACTGTGTCCAGGCTGTTTTATGACGCGAAGGCAGAAGTAGGCAAGTGGGCTGGGTCTGCCCCTGCCCCAAACCAGGAGCTTGGCCCCATCTACACTGATCACTCATTTCCTTTAAGAACACTTTCTTGATTTCAGCCTGGGCAAACACTGAACGTTAATTGAACAGTTAAAACAACTGATGTAGTGAGAGGCGAGCGGGGGTCTTTGTGAGACAGATTTCCAATTCATTACCCTAGTTAGCCCCTCAATCCTGTGACTTTCAGGCTTCAGGTTCTCTCTGGGACAATGCAGGGAAGAACACATCCACAGCTGCAGCGTTCTTCACTCTGTTATCCATCAACTCCAGGCCAAAGACTCTCCATCTTTCAGAAAGCCACCAGACTTTGGTCTGTTGTTGGTGTCATTCCTGTTCACAGTATGGTTTTGGCTTGGTCCCATTTTATACTTTTTCACTATCATTCCAGTGGAATTTGAAAGAAGAAGGTTGGTAGGTAGCAGGACTCAGCTCGCCCCCCTGAGCTGGAACTTTTCTGTTTTCTTTTCTTTTCTTTTCTTTCTTTTTTTTTTTTTAAGGTTTTATTTATTTATTTGACAGAGAGAGAGAGATCGCAAATAGGCAGAGAGGCAGGCAGAGAACGCTGGGGAAACAGGCTCCCTGCTGAGCAGAGAGCTCAATGTGGGTCTCAATCCCAGGACCCTGAGATCATGACCTGAGCCGAAGGCAGAGGCTTAACCCACTGAGCCACCCAGGCGCCCCACTTTTCTACTTTTTCTTAGCCCTTTAGTATTCAGGATAAGAATCACTTTGTTGTGTTACAATATATTTCTCCCCCAAATCTCCAAGCAGTTAAGAATATTTCTTCTCGGGGCACCTGGGTGGCTGAGTGGTTAAGCCTCTGCCTTCAGCTCAGGTCATGATCCCGGGGACCCGGGATCGAGCCCCACATCAGGCTGCCTGCTTGGTGGGAAGCCTGCTTCTCCCTCTCTCCCTTCCCCTGCTTGTGTTCCCTCTCTGGCTGTGTTTCTTTCTGTCAAATAAATAAAATAAAAAATAAAAAGAATATTTCTTCTCAAACTGTTATTGTTTTGAATTCTTGTAATTATAGCTTTCATTTTTTGCCCTCATTTTTGCCTTATTGACACTCTCACAGTGCCACTCTGGATTACAGTCTCTTCTTATAATTGGCTGCTTCTGATATAAAGTAAATTAACCAAAAAACAAGAATCAGTAAACTCTGAAGGTGTTTTGAGAGATACTCCTTTGGGCAACATGTATAAACTTTAGGGCATGAATTTTGTGACATCTATGTGATTGGCTTAAGGCCATTTATCCTTAGTGATTTGGGTCTATCTTCAGATAGTTGAAAGCTTCTAGATAAATTAAATTCTGAACAAGTTTTATAGATTTATCATCCTCATTAGAGCACTATTTAAATTCCTAATGTCAGTACTAATTATGTTTTTCTCTTAGCTGTCGCTGCCTGTCAGTGGATCATAATTCAGTTCACCGTGAGTAAGTTTTTCACATAAAGACCATTTATGATCAAGATGCAATTTTAGGGGCACCTGGGTGGCTCAGAGGATTAAGCCTCTGCCTTTGGCTCAGGTCACGATCTCAGCGTCCTGGGATTGAGTCCCACATTGGGCTCTCCGTTCTGCGAGGAGCCTGCTTCCCCCTCTTTCTCTGCCTGCCTCTCTGCCTATTTGTGATCTCTCTCTCTGTCAAATAAATAAAATCTTTTAAAAAATGCAGTGTTATACTTAAGTTACTGAGAGTCAACAACTTATTTATTAATATGAATTTAGTACCAAATTTGCCAATTGCTTTATTCTTGTCTTGAGTTTTAACACAGATAATGGGGACCCTAAAAGAAGCTCACAAATTACAAAAGCATCACTATATAAATAGCAGAATCCTTTCATAGGAAGAAAATTTATTTCATGTTGCGAATGCAAATTTTAGTAATAATTGTGTTGAACTTACTTTTCTAGGACTGTTTCCAAAGTGTTATTTCAACCACTCAAGGTAAAACATTATTTATCAGGATGTATTATTTCAAAATGTCACAGGTGAGAAACACATGCCAAAAAATAACACAATTGTTTAGTTTCATTAGTCACAAGTGAACTGTGGATAAGTCATGATTTCAAGTGTGTGTAATATTTCTATGAAGATGTCCAAGTCTCAGTGATAATCAAAAATGGCTATTGCTATGGGGATATTCTAGGTGAGTCTGGGGACCATCTCTGGGGACCCATTGTGCCCACTAACCTTACTCTACAGACTTAAAACAACAAAAGTTTTGAATTCCTTGGTGTGTTTCATGAGCTGAGAAGCAAATGCCATCTCTGTTTGGAATGAAATTAAGGGTCTGTTTTGACAGATAATCTGGGGAGTACATCTATGGATGAAGATTGATCCTAACCATTTCAAATAAGGGAGCACTCTTGGGGAAAAAGAAATTATGCTCAATGATCAACAGGTTAGAAAGAGCTAGCCGTTTCAGAAAGAAGAAACTTCTCTTGATAGCTTTAGCATTGCTTTGAGCGTTTGATAGCTTTAGTATGTATTGTGGATTGCAAACAAGTAAGTAAAGAAACGAATCCCTGAAGACAAGTTAAATGTTTTGAAGTTAATCTGCACAGTGAAGTAATAACTCTGAAGAATGAAAATTTGCAAACCCGCCTTTTATTCTATTATGTGAATACCAATCTCTTTTTGGCCTGGTAATTGTAGCTGTGTGATCTAGTAATTTGATGAGTGATTCAGATCCATCCCAGTATGGTTCAGACATTATAACCAAAAAGGAAACAAAGAAGAAATTTCCTGGGTCATATGTCTAGGCTCCAGAGAGAATGAGATGGTGGTCCTACCAGATAGGAAAAACAGATTCTTCTTTCTTAGCACTTTTCTTTTTGGTCATGGAAACATGTTTTAAGGAAAAGGGATATACATAGAGTTTTAAAGCTGGAAGAGACCATCAAACTCTTTCATTTCTAGACTTAGAAGTGGCCCTGTGATTTGCCCAAGGGCCAACAGATACCTATGTCCAGCCTGCTTTATTAATCAATTGGTGATTTAGTGTGCTCTGCTCATAATTCCCACTTGCAGCTACTTAAAAATATTTCTAGAGTTCACATCTTTTATGCTATGAGACTAGCCAAGAAGAACAATTCTTAGTTTGCTCAGCCACATAAGCTGAAATCTTGCCAGTTTTTCTTTTTCCAGGCAATGCATAATAGTTGGGTCACATCAGGTAGATCCTTGTGAAGAGATGATTAATAGTTTCAGAGTCTGAAAAAACAACTCAAAGCTAAGCCTTTCCCTTCCTTTACTTCATAATAGCTACTCCATGCATGTGTCCTGTTGGACTTCTCAGTTTCGGGGAATTCACATCATCCTTGGTTGTATCCAGGAACACGAAGGCGGACCAAGCCAACACGGGGCGAATTTTATCTTATGGTCACCGACTAAGTTAAGAGCATTTGCCATTTGCTGAATATTTAGTATGAAATGCTAGCTACAAGTGAGAAGCTCAATGTTGATCTTCTTCAGTTGATATCTGCTGAGCATCTTACACGATGTTGTCACTGCAGTTAGCATCAAGCAAGTCTTCTAGAAAGTGTCAGTTATTTTGATAAGACGTGCTGGTAGCCTCTCTTCCTTCTGGGAGGTAATGATTAGGTGGTAATGCTACCCCCTCTCCAGAGATGAACTTTTGCCCCATGAAACATCACCTGAACAAGGGTTAGGTCAGCTGTCTTGTGTATGTAATGGGTTTGGAATACATGTTCAAGAAAGCAGCATTTTAGAAGTCCCCCTGCCACTTCAAGTAGTATAGAGTCAGCTTACAAAACTGTCTGGTTATACTCTTTCGGGATTTGGCCCTGCTTATTCGGGGTTAGATGGGAGTTTTCAAGCAGTTCATAGTCATCCTGCATGTTAGGGAGACTTTGCCTCATGTCCTGGGTAAGCTTTTGGACCTGAATGCCAGTGCTGTTCTTTGGAGAAACTCTCTGGCCCCGGTATGCCTGGGCCTGGCGTTTACAGATGCCAAACTTGCTGAGTAGGATAAATACATCCCTCTGGAAGGCCTTTGTGAAGATAGCATAAAGAAATGGATTGGCACAGGAGTTAAGTGGATAGAAGAGAACCAGCAAGATTTTGGAGTTGGTAACAGTGATGAGAGGCTTGTTCATCAGTGCTGACAAAGCATAGAATGAGATTGGCGCCATGCACATGAAGTCAGTGAAGATCAACACAGCCATCCTTTTGGCAATTTTGGTGTCTTTGTCCCCTGGGTTGTACTGGGGATTTCGGACTGTGACATAGATCTTCACGTAACAAGAGCAGACAATGATAAAGGCAACTATGTTGAGCAACAGAACAAGGATAATATACGCCAAGGAAAGAGGTGTCTCAGTGTCCATGGGGAGGCAGATGCTGACTTTGGCATAGCTGCTTATTCCCACCAAAGGGAGCAGGGCAAGTAGGAAGCAGCAAACCCAGCCCCCAACCATGATGACATATGCATGCCTGAGGCGGATCTTCCGGTCCAGGCGCATGGCAAAGGTAATGGCATACCAGCGCTCCAGGGTGATGACTGTCAGTGTATACACTGACAGTTCACTGGCAAAGACAGTGAAGAAACCAGCTGTGTTACATCCAGGGCCTGTCTGCCAGTCGATGGCATGGTTGTAGTACTCAGAATGAGTGTAGAGATCCACGGAGGCGATGAGGAGCAGATACATCCCCATGCAGAAATCTGCAAAGGCCAAGTTGCACATGAGAAAGCGTGGGACAGTGAGTTTGTAGTGGCTGGTGAGGAGGACGATCAGGACAAAGACATTGCCCAGGAGAGCCAGCAGACTCACAAACCACACCACGATTCTCAGGAACTTATAGCCCATTATGTCTTCACATGGGTTGAACTCATCTGACTTGGGAGTGCACACCATGTCTTCAGTGCCCCCACACACAGTGTAGTCATAGTGGCTCTCAAAGGCCTGTAGGGTCTCTTCCTGTGGATTTTTTAGTTCTTGGCCAAAACCGAGGATTTCATCTTCTTGTTCTTCAAAGAATACATAATAATGAGAGTTGCTTTGGGTATCTTGGAACTTAGAGTTGTCCTTGTACCCGGCATGGCTGTCATCCAAATACTCTTCATACTCCTGGTCAAAGGGGCCATTCAGAGCATTCACAGATTTTCTCTGACGCAGGCTCCGAATACTGCTCTCATTACACATTAAGGACTCAAGGATTCTGCAAGGTACAGAAATAAGTCACTGCTTGCTGAATACCCCTCCTGGTCCCCATAACACTTAGAAAAATATGCAGACTACTTACTGAGACCTACATGATTTGAGAAGATTCTACATGATCTAATCAGACCTGTTTCTCGTGCATCATTTCCTATTACCCACCTCACCCCACTCAAATGTCCCTTTCTCAGAGAGGCCTTCCCTGATCTCCCTAAATAAATTGTCCTATGTTTATTTCTTTTATAGTCATGGATATATATTTTATAGTGATATCTGATATATTTGTATATGCTTGCTTATTTTCTGACTTCACCTACTAGAATGTAAACAAAATGCAAGAGGGCTCTTGTCCAACCTATTCATTGTTATCGGATAGGACAGTGCCCAGCACATAGTAGGTACTTAAGACATATTTATAGAACAAATGAGTAAATGTATGCTAGGATGCAGGCATGCTCATGGAAATAAGATTTAGTTTTTCACTAGCCCACCATACTGACATCACAAGGGATTCTTTAACTTGCTTCAGCTGCTGAGATGTTGATTTATCTTTTGTGCTCTGGTTAAAATGCCCAATGGACTGCTTATTCCAACTTGTTTGGAGGTTAATGAGAAATATGGGCCCTGCCCTTGATGTCCACTCTAACCTCCCACCCATCCCTGGCACTTTCCTAGCCAGGGTCACGTGGTGTCACTATCAAGAGCCTGCTATCACCACCCCCACACCCCACTTCTGGCTTTCTGCAGGTGTTAGGCCCATACTGGCCTTCTTTGCACAGCCATTTAACTTTCCATTTTCTTCTGCCCCCAAAACTAGAATCCAATTTATTTCTGACTACAAATATCAGTCCAAAAGTCAACCAGTAGATATTGTATAGACACCGAGAAAAAGTGAATAAATGAGAAATGAAGGTGGTGTTAGGACAACTGGATTACATGAGACACACGGGGGTAATAAGGTAATAAAGCAGAGTGAAAGTGTAGGTGAAGACGAGATGCAGAGAAAGCACAGAGAGAAGGCTGTCCCTTCTATGCAGCTTGCAAACAGCCTTATAATAAAATAATTCATAATACAGCTGATATTTATTGAGAATTTAAAATATTCCAGGTCATTGCAGTAGATGTTTCCTATTCAGTTTCTCATTCAATCTTCTCAAAACCTCCGTGAATGATAACCTCCTTTCACAGAGGCTTGGGGAAGTTAAGTAAGTAGGCTGGAATAATACAACTAGAAAGTGGCAGAGTTTGCTTACAAAGCCAGCTGAGTCCAAAGTCCATACCCTGGTAGCCAGGAAGCTGTGACATTAGCAAAGTCTTAATTGCTTGTGTTTCTAAGTTTGTCCTCATACTTGTGGCATCTAATATGTGTTGCAAGACCTAATATATGCTGAATCTGGAGAATAGGACTCATGTTGTATAATCTTTACAATACTCTACATGATCCCCATACCTCCCTGTTGTGATCCAGTGACAATGGTCTTATTTCTCATCCGCAGTCCCTCTGAGGCTGCAGGGGCATTGTGTCCTATGGAGTTCATGTTTCTTATGGACGCTTCAATTCTTTCCACCTGGCTTTCAAACCACAAGCCTTCCCCAAACCTAGAAAGTACTTCAACTTCCACCAAGACCTCTTGTCACATATTCTAGACACCTGCCATTTACCCTCTGATCTTCTTCTGATTCTTAAAAGCACAACAATGGCTTGGATAGGAAAGGTCAGCCCGTGTAAGGTGAAGGAAACTCAAGGAAAGTGGAAGCTTCTTTAGAGTCCACGTGTTTCTTGCTATCAGTTCCTTTAGGTGCTCCAGGCCTTTGGATGGCAAGGCAGTGACACTGGTGTAAGAGACGTCCCTGGGAAGGAGAGAACACAGAGGTGATGAGCAGCCAGAACCTTCTACTTTGTGACCAGAAGGTCCAGTGGGCCTGAGATTAACAGGGCCTTGCTCTTTTCTGCTCTTGAACATAGACTCAGTTCTTTAGATACTGCCACTGGTCTAAGGAGGGATATTTGGCTTCCAAGTTGATACATTACAAGGGACTCCCCATTTTTGTTACTTGGAGTTCCAGTATGCATTGGTACAAATAACAGTTTAGCAGACATATTATTTTATCCACTGCAATAAATGCAAACTCTTGGAATCAGAGACAGAGAACAATTTTACTCCAGAAAATTACACCATGTAACTACTAAAGGGTCTCCAGAGACAAGAGAAATATATTTGAACAGGCTTAAAGGGCCTGAATTGTTCTCAAGTCTCTTTGGAGACTAGGGATTTAGGATTAATAAGCTGCTCACTGATATGGACCAAAACAAGTATGGAAATCTAATGAACTTGGGAGTCATACCAGTTACATGGTGAATTCATGATGGAGAACAAACGCCCAGAGTTTCTTTAAAAGGCTGTGAATATATTTCATGGAAAGAAAACTCCAATATTTATATTAATAATCTGAGATTATTTAGATTATTAATCTGAGAAGTGAGATTCAAGTCACTTCCAAAAACAATGGGGAAGGTGGTGAAGATGGGTGCACAGACCTCATTGTTAGTTACTGAAGTAGAATTAAGTCACATTGCAGTGTGGCATTTCCTGTTCTTGTCTCAGAAAGTCCAGGCTATATGTCTTGCTCCATCATTTTTACTTGCATTGAATAATAGTTTGAATAAAACCATGAATAATTAACCTAATATCTCTCAATTTATATTTTATCAATTAAAATACTCATGAGATATTCTTGTATTTTTATAATGTTTTACATTTCTTAAAAGATTATTTATTTTGGAGAGGTGGGAGGGGCAGAGGGAGAGGGGGAGAAGCAGACTCCCTGCTGAGCTTGGAGCCCAATGACAATGGGGGCCTTGATCTCAGGACCCTGAGATCATGACCTGAGCTGAAATCAAGTGTCCCTGGCTTAACTGACTGAGCCACATAGGTACCCCTGCTTTACAGGTTTTTTTTTTTTAATAATTACATTTAAAAATGTTTACTATGATTAGTAGTATCTTATTAGCAAGAAAATTCCAATATTTACAGCTTCTTCCTCCATATCATTGTAATTTGTCTTAGCTGGAATTTACATTCTCAGGGTTCAAAACTGCTAGAATTTGCTTGTTATTTTTTATATGCATGAAGCTCTCACATTAAGCCCATTCTTACTATAGAACTGTGATTCTTAGGGAAGGGTGTCACATTTGCTATTCTGCTTTGTATGTACTTAAACAAATCTATAATTTAGCATTTCCCAAACTTGCCTAGTGGGAAGTTTGATGTGATCCCAGGTAATTTTTAATATTAAGCAAGTACATTTGGGACATTGGCATAAATGAACAACTTTGCTGTCATTGCTGAGAGCTGAGGGATTCTGGAGTCAACCATAAATGCAGTTGGGAAGTAAATGAAGCTAGATATTGCTCTTCTGCCTCATCTGTCCATTTGATGTAGCATTTTCTCTTTTAGCTATGCTGTCTTCGAGGGGTTGCCATCTTTCTGCCTTCAGCTTTGAGAAAGCAACTTATGTGTCTCTTTATCCAGTGATGCTTTCATGTTAGTGAACAAGAGAGCATCTCTTGGCTCATTTTCCCTTCTTTGCTTTCTATTACATATGCTGATTGTGTGTGTTCCTCTGAAAGAGCTTATCCTTCCAAGTACTCTGTTTGCATTTTAATAGATATTTCTTAAGAGAACACTTTAGGAACTATCCCAGTTACTAAATGGCAAAACACCCCAAAACTAAGTGACACCAAACAACAATCTTTTTTCAAATTAGCATAGCTTTTGTAGGTCAGGAATTTGAACAGGGCATGGCAAGGATGGCTTGTCTCTGCTCCGTGAAATCTGGGGCTCAGCTGGGAAGAATTGAAGGCTGGGGCAAGTCCTTGACCAGGGCTGGTATTATCTGCAGACTCCTTCACTTGCATGTCTGGGCCAGAGCTGAGATGACTCAAAGCTCAGCTCAGTTGGGACTATTAATGTGGCTTCCGCATGGGGCTTGGGCTTCTCATATCATGGTGGTCAAGTTCTGAGAGGGGGCGTTTTGAGAGGAAGCATCTGGGGTGTCGCAAGAGAACTAGTAGATTTAAAGGCAGGGAACACAGAACCCATCTCACAATGGGAGGAGTGTCAAAGAATTTTTGGCCTTATTTTAAATCTGCTATAGTGATCCAAGTGGTGGGGATAGATAGCAGATATTTGGTGAAAACTGGGAATTTACCACTCTGCAAATCAGTGTGTCTTGTGTTGCTGGACCAGCATCAGAATAACCTGCAATACAGACTCCTGAGCCATACCCCCAACCAACTGGATTAGAATCTCTGATTGTGGTGCCCAGTAATCTACATTAAGTTGCTCTCCAGGTAATTTAGAATCTAAGTTCAGTTCTCAGAACATTTTTATGAAGTAGGTGGATATTATAGCTAAGACAAAGTAAAAGAAGCATGTTATATCCAAAAAGATTCAACAAACCAAAGATGGAGTCATAACTGTACTTTGGAGCTCAAGCTTGGGTTTAGTGTCCTAGGAACTTCTCTCTACCCTTTATCGTCAGGTCTCTGGAGTCTTTTTGAACACAGACCCAGGTGCAGACATCCTCCACGGACTCTTTAGGAATCTGGGAGGGAGGGACTAATTCCATGGTTTGTCTGCATGTTTGTAAAAAGCGTATCTCAGGTGGCCTCCAGCTGGGTCCCAGTGGGGCTGAACTGGGAGAGTGCTTGGACAGGCATGGATAAAAGTGGTGTTGGAAAATGGGTGTAAAACTTATGATAGAAACACCTGTAACATAATGAGAACTTGGCAGGTAGTAGGTATTCAGTAAGTGTCAATTCCTTTCTTGCCCAATTTGGTGTTTTCTCAGCCCAAGTCAGAAACAAGGAACCCGGGATATACAGCTTATTTGACATCTCGTCCTGTATGCCTCAGAGGCAACTCCAATTTAACAGGTCCATTCCAAACTTAGCTTTTAGTCTTCCATCCCCACCCAACCGTCTTCATTTAATCTAGGGAAACACACACACACACACACACACACACACACACACACACACACACACAAGCCTCTCTTCCCCCAAATCCCAAATCCATGTAATCGTAGCTCCAGTGTAAGCTCTCTAGTCCAAGCTAACATCATTTCTTGGTGCAATGGCTTTCTTGTCTACCCTTCTTCCCTTCCAGTGCATCCTCCACACAGTAGCAAAAGTAGTCAGACATAACATAGGGGTTGAGTAAGGTTTCTTTCCTGCTTAAAACCTTTCAGTGACTTCCCAATGCACAGATGTGGCCCTTGCCTACACCCACAAGCTCATATCAGGGGCCTAAGGCTATAGCCCAAATTGGTATCTATCTGGAACCATCTCACTCCCTGCTGTCATGAGCCACTTGATGTAGCTTTAATTCATTAGACCTGCTGTTAACCTAAAGTGCTCCTGAGCTGCTGCCCCTTCCTGATGCAGGCTGCTCCACTCATGCCACTTTGGTACTTTTTCTCCCCTTTTTAGGATTTAACCTTTCTTGCAGAGATCTACCCCAATTTTAATCAGAAAGTCAGAAAAGAAGGTAGAAGATCCTTTACACTTCAAAATGGTTGTAGCACTGCCTCTCCCTCAAAAAATCCCAAATGGAGTGATTGTTCCCTCCAAGCCCACTAGTGTTTATGTTCTATTTCCTCTCCACCATCTTCTGGGACTTGTATTCTCATGGAGTCTCTCTTGCCCTTGCCCTACATTTACGCCATGAATGTCTACAGTAAGATGCAATTGAACTACACCCTCCAATCAGATGTTAGCTTAGCTGTTTTTATGTCTGTAGCTGTTTACAGTCTCACAGTTCTCATTACTATCACCCTAATTTAGGTCTGAATTACATATCACCTGAGCTGTACAAAAACTTCCCGATTGGTCTTAGAACCTACCTTCAGACTTAAGACAGCATGTTCTTTCTAAAACTTGAATCTTATTGTATTGCTTTCCAGCTTGAAGTCATGGTTCCTCCAATGTCTACACAATGTATTTCAAGCTTCTTAGAAGAGTATTCTTTGTCCCCAGTGGGGATGTCTTCCTGAATCCTGTGTAATGTTCTTGATTTTTTCCATTTTATTGGAGCACATTTTTGAGTAATTTCTTAGAAAATCTACATACAAAGGAGATATTTTCTGCATCCTTGCCTTTCTGAAGATGACTTTTTTCTACCCTAAGATTCAGGTGAGAAATTACTAATAAAATTTTGGGTTGCATATAGTTTTTCTTCAGAATTCTAAAGGCTTTACTCAACCGAGTTCTAGCACTCGTTGCTTTTGGTAAGACTGATATGATTCAGGTTCTTGTTCTTTGGTCTTTGACTTTTTTTATTCACTGGCAGCTTTTATGGCTCTCTCTAATTTCCAGCTTTCCTGAGATATAATTGATGTATAACATATATAAGTTTGCAACATGCAACATGATTATTTGGTCCGTGTATTTTGTGAAATGATTATATGGTACTCTCTTCGTTCCCCGTGTGAGATTTCATGAAATTATACTTTGGTGTGGATCTTTTTGCACTTATTGTGCTCAGGTAAGGGTGAAGCCTTCAGTCTGGATGGCTATGCTTTTCAGCTTTAGGAAAATTTTTGGTCTTCTTTCCAGGATAACTTACTCCTCTTGTTTTCTTATTCCCTCTCTGTAATTCCTAGTAAATGAAAAAGGAGCTTCCTATATTTATCGGACTTATCTCCATTTTTGCTTGTAATCTTTTCCTGTTACTTTTTATGATTTTATTTATTTAATTTTTAAAAAATATTTTATATAGTTATTTGACAGAGAGAGAGATCACAAGTAGGCAGAGAGGCAGGCAGAGAGAGGAGGAAGCAGGCTCCCTGTTGAGCAGAGAGCCTGATGCAGGTCTCGATCCCAGGACCCTGAGATCATGACCAGAGCCCAAGGCAGAAGCTTTAACCCACTGAGCCACCCAGGTACCCTATGATTTTATTTTTAAGTAGTTTTTATACACGTTATGTGGCTCAAAGTCACAACCTGAGATCAAGGGTCACATGCTCTACTGACTGAGTCAGCCAGGTGCCCCTTCCCTATTATTTGTAGAGTTTAATGGTAGAATTCCTTACTGTATCTTCCATCTCTTCTACTGAATTAAAAAAAAATGGAAAATTTTTTTCCAGCTTTATCAAAGTATAAATGACAAATAAAAATTATATATTTATAGTGTTCAGTGTGGTGTTTTGATAGATGTGTACATTTTTAAATGATTACCACAATTAAACTAATAACATACCTGTCACCTCACAGTTTTTTTTCCTTATGATGAGAACATTGAAGATTACTTTCTTAGAAATGTCAACTATACAAAATAGTATTATTAACTATAGTCACCATGCTGTACGTTCAAGCCTCAGACTTTATTCATCCTGCAAAGCTGAAACTTTGTACCTTTGACCAGTATCTCTCTATTTCCCCATCCCTCAAGCCTGGCAACCGCCAATTTACTTCCTTATGATGAGCTCAACTCATGTTTTAGATTCCGCATATCAGTGAGATCATGTAGTATTGTCTTTCAGTGCCTGGATTTGAATTTTTTAGTTTTAGTTTGATGAAAGCTGGGACTCTGCCTCTTCTGTTCACTGCCATATTTTTGGCACCTGGACTGGTGCTTGAAAGACAGAAGGTTCTGAATACATTATTGTCAAATGCATAGATACAGTTTAAGAGGAACTTTCATGTTTTACTTTCTCTCTCTCTTTTTTTCTAAGATTTACTTATTTATTTGTGAGATAGAGCATGCATGCAAGCTGGGGGGAGGGGGAGAGGGAGAGAGAAAATCTCAGGCAGAATCTGTGTAGAGCTCAGAGTCCGAAAAGGGCCTTGATCTCATGACCCTGAGATCAGGACCTGAGCCGAAACCAAAAGTGAGATGCTTGACTAACTGCACCCAGGCACCCCTTCTTTTCCTTTTTTGTAGTGTATTTGAGGAAGCACACATAATGTTTAGAAATGCTTTTAAATTCCAACTATCTGGATTTGAATCCTGGCTTCTGCACTTAGTATCAGTCACTGAACCCCCCCCCCCCTTTTATTTATCAGTTTCTTCATCTTGGGTTTGCTGGACAATAGCTAACAGTGTGTTCTCAGTAAATACCTATTGTTGTTATTGTCATTATTACTGTAAGTAATGTCTTCTCAGATTTATCTCAGATCATTAAATGTGGCTTTGTTAAAAGCTCTGTTCTCTGAAATGTGTTTGGTTCCTCCAGGCTCATTTCCACCCCCCTTGTTTATTTTGGTTTCAATTTTTCGTGTTATAAGCATTCTTTGGCTGGTGACCTAGGCTGCGTGTTCATGCTTAAGAATGAGACTGAATATCTGGTTGGGATCTTGTCTACTCCTTTAGGGCGATTGTGTGAGGGAGCTGGCTATTATGCTGTTGGACCCTAAAATGCCAGAATATGGAGGTCTCCTTTGTTTTAGTTTCTCAACTTCTTCAGAATAGAGACTTTAAATATCTAGCTTAGAGGGAAGGTACTCTTGGCCACTGGCATTTTGCATGAACAGGGCAGTGGAGTAACATTTCCAGATGCAGACCTTCAATAAATCCTTCTGTCTTTAGCCCCATGTCTTATTCTTGCCACAGGCTACACCCATCACCTCCCCATCCCACCTCTGCCCTTCAGATGTTCTGCAGGGCAAGGCAGCTTACCTCCAGATACATGCTTCCAGACTAGTACTCTTATATTCATCTTCCTTCTCTTCTGCCTTTTTTCTTTCAGAATTCCGTAGCTTGCCAGACCACCCATGTATCCTCATCTGTCCTCTCTGTCCTTGTGGATTTATGTATATTAAAAATTCCTTTCCCATCTTTTTAGGCTTCTCTTATGAGGGAGAAGAAATAAAAGCCTAAGGTTCAATGTATCACTCTTAATCATTACTTCGTTTAGCATGTATATCTGTGTAGGAACTTAGAACAAATACTCGTTGAGTGCTGAGTCAGCCAGACAACAAGACGACTGGACAGTTTTCCATCTCTGGAGTTGATGGAGACGAAGAGCCTTAGTCTAATGAAAGCCCCAAGCTCAACCAGGCAGGGCTCACTTTAAGTTCTTTGAAGCTGCATCTTTCCTCATTCACCCAAATTTTTATTTGACCACTTTGAATCCAGGATGTATTACTAGTGTACCTTCTTTTCTAAAATAAACGTTTTAAAATGAATTAAAAATAAATTAAAATCAATTAAAAATGAATTAAAAATTTTATTTTCAACAATAAAGGGATCCAAAATGATTTGTGAGTGCAGCCACATGGAGGGAAACCTACAAGCTGGAGGACTGCCCTCTCTCTCAGTGACTTGAGCACTTTCCACAAAGGGCTCATCAAGTGATGGGCACTGAGCCTCCTGAGAATTTGTCTCTCGCAAGTATTTAGTCATAAAAGAGAATGCAGCTGAGCTCAGCCTGGCAGCCAGTTGGAAGCCTAATTGTCTATGTCATGGGAACCATCTCAAGTTAAGTGTCTAATGAAAGTAACAGGATGTGAATTTGGAGAGGGTAAGATCTGCAGGGTTAAACACAGGGCAAGAAGATCACTGAGTTTGAATGATGCCAGGAAAACAAAAAAGAGCCAATTGATATTTGATGTCATAGGAAGAACAAATTGCTCCTCAAGCGATTATATACCTTAACATCCCCAAACACTGAAACAATTTGCATTTTTGTGAGATGCATTGTCATTATTATTTAAGATGGACCTTTGATGAATTCAGTTGCAATGGAATAAGCACTACTTAGCTTTGGTCCAAGTTATGGTTTGTTGTTGTTACTATTCTTTGAACACATCCTATGCTTTTCTATAAACTTGCCTCTGTTCTTTCTCTCATAACTCCATCTCTTTCCATTGAAATTCTGTTCCTCATCTGAAGCCCATCTCAAATATCACCTTGTTTAATGAGGCCTTTGCTTGTCACTCTACATAGAAATGGTATCTTGATTCTCTAAATACTTCTCATGGCTCCTTTTACATTAAACTTATAGTTACTCATGACATTTCCCCTAAATGTGACTGTAACCTTTTTAAAAGCAGAAGTTGTGTCTTATCCTTATAATATTCATGGAGTTCAGTAGGTGCTCAGTAAAATGCCTGCAGAATAAGTAAATGAACACTTTGACGAGTTTGCTTCAGATTGGCTATTTCTCCTTAGAAAGGAAAGAGAAAAGGGAAAGAGAGGATAAACTATAGATGGTGAAGGGCTGGGGGTTAGGACTAAAGCTGATTTCATTTAGGTCTAAAATTCACTCAGGCTCACAACTCAACAATAAAAAGACAAACAACCCATTTAAGTAAGATATTTGAACAGACACTTGGCAAAAGAAAAGATACAGATGGTTACTAGGTACATGAAAAGATGCTCAACATCATTAATAATCAGGGAAAAACAGAATAAGCCACAACTTTATAGCAACTAGAATGGCTAAATCAAAAAAGATTGACAGTACAATGGGTTAGTGAGTGTGAAACTTTCATACCTTTCTGGTTTGAATAGAAAATGGGATTTGGAGGGGTAGTATTTCCTACAAAGTGAAATGTACACCTATCCTGTGAACTGACAACTTTATGCCTAGATTTTTACATGAGAAAAACAAATAGATCTGTGGGTGCCGATGAAAGCTGGGATATGAGGGAAACTTTCTGGGTGATGAAAATGTTCCAAGACTGGACTAGGATAGGCCAACATAATTTTGCCTAAACTCATCAAACTGTTGTACACTCATACAATTGTATGTAAATTATACCTCATAAAAAATAATTTTGTCTAGGGTCAACCTAGAAAATCATGATTCAGCACACCTGTGGACCTCAGATATGCTAAAAAGAACTCTGACACCATTTTTCAGCCATCTAATAGTATGATTATGTATGATTGAGTAAAAGAAAGGAACATAAAAAGCTGATTCTTCTGTAAAGCAAGATGGCAGTGCCATGGCCTTTAGATTTTAAATGATTAATTTGATCAGCTAATAACAACAAAAGTTTATTTTTGTTGAGACATGTTCTACAAACTCAAGGATATTGTTACAGAAATGTCCTCTTTTTAGGAGATACTTATAATAGTAAGTGGGACTATTATAGTCATTTTCAATAGTAAGTTAAGTGCTTTTTAATGTGGGTTACATAATTTAGACCTTAGAGAACTCTGGTTATTATGGAAGGCATTGCATTTCAGTGTGTTCTTTCCTTTGGGAATATAAACACCAAGAGCCTCTCTTTCAAAATAAGATTAAAAGAAAACAAGATAATCAAAAATGGAAAGCATAAAAATGGAAAATGAGATTAACTATCTTGATTTAAAAAAATCAATAAGTAAAAAATATTAAACTCCTGAACTAAATTTAAAAGGCTTTTTATTTTTTTAAATAGCAGTGCTTGGAGAACAGATCTCACTTAGATGTTGCACCTGTTTTAAATTAGATTCTTTTTTGAGAATTGACCTTGAAAAAAAGATGCTAAAGTGAGTGGACAAGTTTTTTTTTTTTGACTGTTAGAAATGACTGTGTTCTTTCTTTGTGAGGCAGAAAGATGTATGCCATCCATTTCTATTCTCTTTAGTTGGATTTTAAGATTTCCCAAGTTTGGCTTTTATACAAATCACAGCCAAATCATGGCTATTTGGTATGAGGTTACAATATATCAAATATTTATTGAACACTTGCTGTTTTTTGAAGTGAGGGAATTACAAAAAATGAAAGACATAATCAATTTCCTTAGATCTTAAAATCTAGTTAATGGGGAAAAGGTTTGTGGGAAAAACAGTAAAAGATTTTGACAAAAATTCGAGACAAGAATTCAAGTGATGTAAAGCCACCCATGGTTAGTTTATTCATGCATTTTAAAACAACTGTGCTTGAAATTTGAAGAGTGAGATTGAGCTCTTTGTCCACTCTACTTTACTGCTACTGGCTTTTTGAATGCTGCCATCTCCATCTTTGCTTATAGTGCTTTGTGGTTTTCTTTTAAATTCAATTCTAATTTTCATTAAAATAATGTGTGGTCCTATTTTTAAAAAGCAGATTACACTGGAAGCTTGGTAACATAACAGCAGGCCCCTGTGCTATTTCTCCCCATAGTCTGCTTTCTGATGCCCCAGAAACAGCTACTTTTAACTTTCAACAGGTATTTCTTTCTTTAATTGTAAATATTTCTTGATTTATTGGTTTTTGATTCACCCACTGACTTCTTGCTATGGAAGATAAGGATTTAACTCTCTTCTGTCACCCCCAACACACATTCTCCTGACATCCCCTCTAATCTCCCAAGATAGTTTAGGACATATTTGGTTAAACCTGTATTTAGTATTTTGCTTATTACAACTATATATCTCTTGATTTTATTTCCTTTCTTTTGTAGCTTTCTTTACAAAATCTCTCTCTGTGTGTTTTATTTACATACCTTGGTTTGAGTGGACCGCTTGCTAAGTCTTATGTATGCTCTAAAGTTCTCTAAAACATCTACCAAAACTGTTTTTCATACAGTCAATCCTATGGGATTATCATAGCCTATCAATCTATTTTATTTCTAGAATATTCTTCTGTAGCTCTCCTTTAGCTCTGAGGTAGACTTCTTAGTCTAAAGATTCCCAGGACCTCTGGTCATCCTGAGAATTCCATTTCTTTCTTTCCCGTGTTGATCACTATTTCTGAATTCCTCGTTTTCTTCTTTCTTTTCTTTCCAAGAAAAAATGAATGGGAAATCAGGTTTTTGAGACTTTTTATGTCTAAAAATGTTTTTATTTTACCTTTATCCTTGATAGTTTGGAAAGCACTTTCCCTCAGAATTTGAGGGAAGAACTCTGTTATTTTCTATCTTTCAATATTACTGCTAAGAAAATTGATAGCATTCTGAGTATTTGGTCTTCACAGGTAACATGATTTTTCTCTTTAGAAGTTTCTAGGATATTCTCCTTATCACAGCATGTTCATAATTTATGATGTACCTCCATGAGCTCTTTTTCATTCATAAGAATTCATTTTTATTCTTTTTATTCTGAAAACTCATTTCCTTCATTTATGGGGAAACATCTCCCACAATTTCCTTTTTTTTTTTTTTTTTTTTCCCCTCCTAAAAGTTTGAACTTAGAATTTTCTTATCTTTTCTCTCCTCTATTCCATATGTTATTTTTGAGTGTTCTCTTTTCTGGGAGATGTTTTCCACTCTATCTTTGAAAACTGCTTAATTTTGTGTGTGTGTTGACTACGATATTTTTCCTGTAAACTAAATCAGTTGACAAAAAACAAAATGAGGAAAGGTACTTTCAAATGATAGCATATATATAGACAGTAACTATGATCTATAAATAACTATAAAAAATTGGGGGCAAGGAAGCATAAAGCCTATTTGGAAAAATGTGGAAAAAATAAAAACAGATATACTTAATCAGACAAAAAGATAGCAAGATGTCTAATTAGAGAAATGCAAAGTAAAACCATATATCAATTCCATATTTTACCTATTACCCACAAGAATGTTTGACCTTAAAGTGTACACAGTATATTTTGGCAAGCCTGTAAAGAAACAGACACACTAATAATTGGTTGGTGGAACTCAGACGGGTAAAACCCGTTTGGGGAATGGGCTGTCAAAATATTCCAAAGTTTAGGGCACCTGGGTGGATCAGTCAGTTGGGTGTCTGCCTTTGGTTCGGGTCATGATCCCAGTGTTGTGGGATTGAGTCCTACATTGGGCTCCCTGCTCAGTGGGGATTCTGCTTCTCTCTCTCTCTCAAATAAATAAATAAAATCTTTAAAAATTATATTCTAAAGTTATATATGCATTTACCTATGACCCTGACTACCATATTTTTCATTTCCAAGGACTCTTTCTTTCCCCCTGTTTTATTGAGATAATATAGACATATAGCATTGTGTAAGTTTAAAGTATATGACATGATGATTTGCTATATATACATACTATGAAGTGAATAACACAATAAGATAAGATAAGTTAACACATCCATTACCTCACATAGCCAGCATTTCTTTGTATGGGGAGAACTTTTAAGATCTCTTAGAATCTTTTAAGTATATAATACAGTATTATCAAAGTATAGTCACCATGCTGTACATTAGATTCCCAGAACTTATTCAGATTTTAACTGGAAATTGTGTATCCTTTGACCAACATTTCCCCATTCCCCCCACCTTCTGCCCCTGGCAACCACCAGTCTGCTGTTTCTATGAATTTAGCTTTTATAAATTCTACATGTAAGTGAGATCCTATAGTATTTGTTGTTCCTTGTCTGACTTATTTCACTTAGCATAGTAGCCTTAAGGTTCATCCATGTTGTTGCAAATAGCAGGATTTCTCATGACTGAGTAATATTCCATTATATATAATGTGTGGTGTGAGATAATACGTCATCTTTTCTTTATCTATTCACTCATTGATGGACACTTAGGTTGTTTCCATGTTTTATTTATTGTAACAATTCTGCAATGAACATGGCAATGCAGATATCGCCTCAATGTAGTGATTTCATTTCCTTTGGATACGCACCCAGAAGTAGGATTGCTGGATTATATGATAATTCCAATTTTAATTTTTTGAGGAACTTCCATACTGTTCTTCCTAATGACTGTACAGTTTATATTCCTACCAGCAGCACTCAAGTGTTCCTTTTCTTTCATCCTCATTAATACTTATTTTCTCTTCTCTCTTTGATAATAGCCATTCTAATATATGTGGAGTGACATGTCATTATGGTTATTGCATTTTTCTAATGGTTAGTGATGTTGAATACATTTTCATGTTCCTATTAGCCATTTGTATGTCCCCAAAACTTAACTCAACTTGTAAATGGAAATTGACTCTTACTTGTAGCTTTGGAAATATGCCTTTTCATGTTCTTTGATCATTTTTAAATTGAATTGTTTATTTTTTTAAATTGACTTGTGAGAGTTCCTTATATATCTTGGGTATTAACCTCTAATCAGACATATGATTTGAAAATATTTTTTCCTCTTTAGTATGTTGCCTTTCATTTTGCTGAATGTTTCCTTTGCTGTGCAGAAACCTTAGATTACTTTTGGTTTTGTTGCCTGTGCTTTTGGTGTCATATCTAAAAAATCATCACTAAGACTTATGTCAAGAAAGTTTTCCCTATGTTTTATTCTAAGGGTCAAAAGCTTTTCTTGTTTTCAGAATATTACTATATAAGAAGTTAAGTTATAGATGAAAAACTATCTCTTTGAAGATATTTGTTACAATTTTTTTATTAAAGTTTTCTGTTTCTTGCTTTTTCTCCATTCCATTAATGTTCCCCTCTCTGTTCCTGTCTCTGTTTTTCATGTCAACAGCTTTCCCCTAAGGTTTGGGGATCCTTGGATGCGTGTTCATGTTTGTGGGGGAGGCTTATGGAAAGCTCTGTGTATGTTGGTTTGTTGCCTGATGGACTTCACTTCAGTGTCTTTGGGGAAATAACAGTGAGCATTTTTGTAGGTTTTTTTCTTTTCTTGGGTTTGTCAGCCTCCCGAGAACTGTAATCTCCTATCTGGAAGGTATTAACTTTGATGACAATATTGTGTGAGTTGAGTGGGTAAGAAATTTGGTGGTCTTACATTTTAGTATGTGAACTACATAACCCTGTTTGCAGACAGTGCTTCACTTCTACTCTCAACTATGCCTATTATCCTTCAACTGTGGTGATGACATTTTAACAGAAAGTAAACTCTATTTTTCTTCTGGGGTCAATAGAAAGTAGTTGCTCACCTGTGCAGAGTAGGAGAGGCGATCTGGGCTAGGAGAAAAGGTGAAGTTTTTAAAGACTTCCACCTTCACTGTCGCCTATACCTCCACATGCAGAATACTTAAGATTTAGCTGATTAAATATTTCCTAGACTTAGTGATTTTGAATCAGCATGGTTAGCATGCAGTTTTCTCTCAGTTTTTAAGACCACTTACTCATATGTCACTTCTTCCACTCACTTTGTCATTGAGAATTTATGCTCTTTTTTCATAAAGTACTCCCATTTTAATGTTGCTTAAGGAAGGATCAGGGAAAATTACTTTGGTGGGGAGGGTTATCAGGAGTATCCATTCTACCCATTTTTTAAAAATGATTTTGTTTATTTATTTGACAGAGAGAGTGAGAGAGCACAAGCAGGGGGAGCAGTAGAAGGAGAAGCATGCTCCCTGCCGAGCAGGGAGTCTAATGCAATGCAGGGCTTGATCCCAAGACCCTGGAATCATGACCTGAGCCGAAGGCAGATGCTTAACAATCTGAGCCACACAGGTGTCTCTCCATTCTATCAACTTATTGAGAGTTCCTCTATACTCACATCTCCCATTACCACCTATATTCCAAAGCAGCTCAAATATATCTCCAGCCCTGATCTCTCTTGTTACTTTCACATCTGTAGACATCTCTGCTTGGATGTGTCACAGGTGCCTCATCATGTGACTACTATTTAAACAGTACAGCATTTACAGAAGTGTAATTCAAAGATTTATTGTATACCATATTAATTTTGTAAACATCTATTAAGCTAACACTGTGTTTCAGGCATTATAGGAGGAAGTAGAATTGTAGAAATAAAACAGACATAATCATGCCCTGTAGGAGCTCCTGGAGAGAGAGAAAGAAACTTATTACTGGGTCTTTGAGATGCATACACAGAAGTAATGGAGTAGAGAAAAAGAAATGTTTATTTTTACCTAGGGAGAAGAAGGGTGATTTCAGAGAGATGGAGATTTTTGCTTGAATGTCAAAGTGGTAGTAAGTGTTCATCAGACAGATAAGATTGTTGATATATTCTTCAAGCAGTATGAAAAACAAGAGTTTAATATAGTCACATATGTAGGTTGGAGCATTAGGGGAGCTCATATGGTTGGATCATTGGTCAGGGGTGTATAGTGGTGTGAGAGACAAGGCTGAAGATTATGAGAGCCTTGCATACCACAGCAAGGTCTTTATCCTGAGGGGTATGGGAGACAACGTTGCATGTTAAGATCCTGTTTTTACTTTAACACAGAGTTTAGGGAGGATGGAATTGAGAAGGAACAACACTGAAGGCAAAGGGAGATATGTGGCTCTTGTCATTTAGTCTAGTGCTACTCAAAGCATGGTGCCCATTGGCTAACTTATTCTTCTGGGTCCTTGACAAATGTAAGAAGCTTATAGTATAATGCCAGCCAACTACTTCATGAAGCACACTGTTTAGTTGGAGCAACTTTGCTCTCATGGGAAGATTTTATCCATAAAGGAAGCTGTATTTTGATATAAATTCTGGGGCCAGCCATTTACCTTGTAGCAGATCCCCAATTTGAGTGGTTGTGATCTTCATCATTGGTCTTTAAATTCTTCCTACGTCATATATTCACAAGTAAAAAATGTTTGAGTGTGTGCCTTTAACATATGTATATTTATGAGCTTTACACACATATTACTGCAATATATGTTATATACATTATAAAAAACACTAAGCATACATTTAAAAAGGATAAGATAAAAATAAATATTATTTTTAAAAATTTCACTGAGGTGAAGGCAGTATAATTAAATATACTTCACTAATTTTGAAAAGTGCTGTTTAATCCTTTCTGATATCGCTATTCCAGAGGTCTGCTTCTGGTTCAGTTTATTTTAGCTTTGGTTTAAATGACTGTCAATAAAAAAGTTACTGCACAAAGATAGTTGGTTCCTTATGCATTAAGGCAGGCTCGGCTGTACTTACTAAGTTAATCCAATTCAGGAATTAAATGCATGTTTTTATTGAAATGCATATTCTCAGATGTCAATCAGTTGTCTTTGTACACTAACCTAAAGATGTTTCATTTTTTTATATTTTATACACATGGATTTTAAGCCCCTGTAGTGATTATTAATTTGAAATGTTTTTCAACAAGGTAAAATTCAATTTCTGGTTTTAACAAGATGTAATTTTCATAAGTGACATTCACCATTCTCATCAAGAAAATCATATAACATGGAAATGTTTTTAAATACCTGTTTTTAATTGCCCTTTTCAAAGCACAAATTTCTTCAGAAAAACAACATTCACTGGTGATATCTCACCTTTATATTGAAGGAGAAAAGTTGTCTTTAAAAGTATCTTTAAGGTTAAAAAAATCAGAGAAAGGGTCAACATCTGTTTTTCACTTGTGTTTTTGTGGAAAGAAAAATGAATAATGCTTGTAAGTACTTTGCCATGAGTTAACAAAGAACCCCCATGTAGTACCGTAGATTTTCAGGATCACTCTGCCCTCTCACATGGAGTCTATCTGTTACGAAAATAAGGCCATGGATTCACTTAACTAGGGGCATTCAATCTGAAAGGGAGGTACAATTGTTAAAACTGAAAGAGTTGCTGATGTTAAGTCTGAACAGTGGATCACCCCCTGTTCCATGGGGATGCCTCCATTCCCTACTTGACACCTGAGGGACTACAGTCATCTATGTATAAAGTAGTAGCAAAAACTTAAGTATAAATAGGACCTCTATGGGGCACCTGGGTGGCTCAGTTGGTTAAGTGACTGCCTTCGGCTCAGGTCATGATCCTGGAGACCCGGGATCAAGTCCCACATCAGGGTCCCTGCTTGGCAGGAAGCCTGCTTCTCCCTCTCTCACTCCCCCTGCTTGTGTTCCCTCTCTGGCTGTGTTTCTCTCTGTCAAATAAATAAAATCTTTAAAAAAAAATAGGACCTCTAATATTTCTTCTTGCTTCTAATGGATTATCTTGTATTTCCCCTGGGGTGCTGTGTTCTGCTTTGGCAAGGACTTGACCAGATAGATGATCAATGGTGAGATTCTAAACAAAGGTAAAACCAGGGGATGGGAAAGATGGCACTGATAAAGAAACTTGAGAGAGAGAATTGACAGAACTTGATTACCTATTAGCTGTGGGAAGCAGATCAGAAAAATGCACAAATAGATATCTTTTCATGTTATTTTTAAAGAATAATTATGTCCCATCTTTTCTGGTGTTGGCAAATTTTACCAGATATGAATCAAACTATTTATGCTCTTCCCTCTTCATGCCAGGCATCCTGCAATTCACACTCATACACATTTTTTCCCTGCATGGAGTGTGTGCCTTCCACCTATTTGTAGATCTTGTGTCTCAAATTCTGCAAATAGCAGCTGCTCAGAAATGTCTGATTTTCTCCACAAGAGTGGACACCATGAATGTCCACACCAGGGTGACTTCCTGGAGGCTGCAGGATGGCATGGTAGAGTGGGAGACCTTCTGAGTCTCGAGGAACAAGGACTTTCTTCCAAGCAGTAGCCTATACAGGAGGAGCAAAGACTTTAGCCAAGTCTTTCGCGAAGACATCAATATTCCCTACCCATGAACATCAGCTACTCCTCTTAGTGACCCCTTCATTCCAAATAAAACAAAGACTGACGTTCTTTTGTATGTTTTACTCACAGCAAGGTTGGTCCACTGTACACGCCTCCAAATGCATCTTTGTCAATATCTGTCAAGTGTTTATTTTTGTTCAGGTAACTAGAGAGAGAGAGGGAGAGAGAGAGAGAATGAATTGAGGTTAAGCAAATTCATATAAATACGAAAGTGAAATGTGAGCATGATCTTCCTAGCTATTTATTGCCTTTTTTTTTCAAAGATTTATTTATTTATTTGAGAGGGAGAGGGCAAGCTGGGACAGGGCGGGGGGAGAGGAGAGAATCTCAAGCAGACTCCCCACCAAGCATGGAACCTGATGCGGGTCATGAGCCCATGACAATGAGAGCGTGATCTGAGCTGAAATCAAGAGTCAGATGCTTAACCAACTGAACAACCCAGGCACCCCTATTAACTGTTTTTTAAAAATCTGAAAAAATACCTTACCTTCTTCTGGCTTAAATACTCAAAACATTGTAGGTTTTAGTTGTGTAAGGTTAATACATATTAATTATGGCACATGTCTTTGGAAGTGAACACGTTTATGATATTTGCATACCTAGATTTTATATAAGTTGCCTAGTTCCCTATTTGCAGTCATACCTGAGAGATATTGCAGGTTTGGTTCCAGAATGCCAAAAATTAAATGAGTCAGATAAATTTTTTGGTTTCCCAGTGCATATAAAAGTTATGTTGCACTATATTGTAGTCTTTAAAGTGTACAATAGCATTATGTCTAAAAAACCAATGTACATACCTTAATTTAGAACACTTTATTGCTAAAAAAATGCTAACCACCATCTGAGCTCACAGCAAGTCATAATCTCTGTGGTGGAGGACCTTGCCTCAGTGTTGACAGCTGTGACTGATCAGGGTGGTGGCTGCTGAAGGTCAGGATGGATGTGGCAATTTCTTAAAATAAGACAGCAGTGACGTTTGCTGCATTGACTGACTCTTCAGAATAATTTCTCTAGCATGTGATGCTATTTGATAGCATTTTACCCAGAGAACTTTCAAAGTTGGGGTCAGTCCTCTCAAACCCTCCCTCTGGTTTATCAACTACATTTACATCATATTCTAAATCCTTTGTTGTCATTTTAACTGTCTTCACAGCATCTTCTCCAGGGATAGAGGCCATCTCAAGAAACCACTGCTCACCCATAAGAAGGCAGTCCTCATCCACTGAAGTTTTATCATGATGTTGCAGGAATTTAGACGTAATAATAGCGAAAGAGTTTTCAATGTTGTGAGAATTACCAAAGTGTGACACAGAGACATGAAGTGAGCAAATGCTGTTAGGAAAATGGCACCAAAAGAGCTGCTTGATGCAGGGTTGCCACAAACCTTCCACCTGTAAGGTGCAGTATCTGTAATGAAGACTGTCAGAGACTCGGATTTTTCCTGGGGGGTAAGGATGCCAGATTTAGCAAGTAAAAATACAAGATGTCCAGAAGAACAATGAATAATTTTTTTTTTTTT
>PITA01001576.1:0-144935 GCA_004023965.1 Spilogale gracilis
ACATGGATCATGGCCCCATGGATGGCAGTGGAAAGCTTGTCACAGATGATGGCCCCATGGATGGCAGTGGAAAGCTTGTCACGGATCATGGCCCCATTGATGACGGTGGAAAGCTTGTCATGGATCATAGCCCCATGGATGGCAGTGGAAAGCTTGTCACGGATCATGGCCCCATGGATGGCGGTGGAAAGCTTGTCACAGATGATGGCCCCATGGATGGCAGTGGAAAGCTTGTCACGGATCATGGCCCCATGGATGGCGGTGGAAAGCTTGTCATGGATCATGGCCCCACGGATGGCAGTGGAAAGCTTGTCATGGATCATGGCCCCACGGATGGCGGTGGAAAGCTTGTCATGGATCATGGCCCCACGGATGGCGGTGGAAAGCTTGTCACGGATCATGGCCCCACGGATGGCGGTGGAAAGCTTGTCACAGATCATGGCCCCACGGATGGCGGTGGAAAGCTTGTCATGGATCATGGCCCCACGGATGGCAGTGGCAAACTTCTTTGGACCACTTAACACCCAGGCCACAGTGTCCATTGTCATTTCCGATGGCAACAAATGCCTTGAACCTGGTCCACTGGCCAGCACAGATTTTCTTTTGCACCAGCATTGTCTTTAAAACCTCCTCCTTGAGGGATGTCCCCAGGAAAAAAGCAGTGATCTCAGATGCCTTGGTGGGCAGGGAGAAGAAATAGATCTCCTCCAAGGGCTTGAACTTCATGTTCTTCACTAGGTGACCCAGCTTAGTGACAGGGACCCACCCCCCTTGTCTTTGGCCCATAGAGAAGCCACTGTGGTCTCCTATTCAATGGCCCCTGGACCCTCAGGCCCACCTACAACATCATTATCATGTGACACTTGGTGTTTTCTCGAGAAGCAAGCAGGGCAGTTGTCTTTGAATGGATGGCGGTGGTGAGTGAGAGGGTAGCAGGAAGCCTGATCATGCCACTTACTAGCTGAGTGATCTCAAGTCAGTAAAAATAGGGAGGATATTGTTGTTTCTTAATGTTTTGGGGAAGATAAAATTACAAAGCAACTAGTAAACTAGGGATTAATTTACTCCTCCTCTCCCACTTCCTCTTCCCTTCTCTTCTCTCCAGGAGTCTGTCCCTCCTCTGTTCCCTCCTTTCTGTCCTTGATCATTGAATGGCTCATCATGGGCAGGTGCAGAGCCCCCTGGTGGGTGTGAAGCCCCCACGGTCCTTTGACCACTTGTTAGAAGTCATGGCCAAGTGCTTGGAGAAGAGTGTGATCATAGTAGACGATTCTCAACTTTTGATGGTTCAATTTACGATCTTTCAGCTTTACTCTGGTGTGAAAGTGACTTGCATTCCATAGAAACCAGACTTTAGATTTTGAATTTGGATCGTTCCAGGCTAGTGATATGTGTTAGGACACCTTCTTGTGATGCTGGGCAGTGGTAGCCACAGCTCCCGGCCAACCCTGTAGTCACGAGCATCAACAACTGATACGATGATGACCATTCTGTATCTATACATTCTGCTGTTCACGTTCAGTGCAGTATTCCAGAAATTATCTGAACTATCCAACACTTTACTATAAAATAGACTTTGTGCTTGATGACTTTGTCCAACTGTAGGCTACCATATTCTAAGCACATGTTATGATAGGCTCCGTGAAGCTATGGCATTCAGTAAGTTAGCTGTATTAAATGCATTTTTGACTTAACAGTATTTTCATTTGTGATGGGTTTATCAGGACATAATCCCACCGTAAACTGAGGAAGATCTGAATTTAAAATCAAATTGGTTGTGGCCAATTTCACCTAATTATGCTTTTTCTCTGTTCTGAGCCCCCCCACCCTGGCCTGTTCTCAATATATCATGATGCTTCATTTGGTGGCATCCTTGGAAAATGAGGAGTTTCATATAAGTGAAACCTTAATTTGTTTTCCAGAAAACTTAGGCCCATCTCCTTGTGAAAAATTATACCAGAACTTCTCTAGGCTCAAAGGCAAAAAAAGGAAATAGAACTTATAAGTGGTAATGGGACAGAAACAAGAATTTTCTTCTATGAGAGAGCTTTCCACATCTTCCCCCTTCAGGCCACATCCCAGGCCAATGACATGAGTTTCCAGGGGTGGCATGCAGGCATCAGTGGTTTTTCAAGTTCCCTAGGAGATTCTAACATGCAGCCCATCTTGAAACCCCTTCTGCATAGTTTTTTAACACCCTGAAGCCCCATGTTTTTGTGGGTTGTGTGTCTATGTTTCTATGAATTAAAAAGAGGGAGGAGGAGGAGAAGAAGAAGGAGAAGGAAACTACAATGGTGGCCACCAGAGGCCAATGCCATGGTCCATGAGGATGGGGGTAGGAAGTGCGAGTCGTGTCATTATGGAAATGAAGAAGACAGACCGGCTCCAGAAGGAGCCTGAGCTCCGGCCACAGCTCATCACAAACCATGGTACTGGGCAGGAGAGTAAAGAAAACACAAGAGAGAGAGAGGCCAGATGAGAAAGAGAAAAAAAAGCAAAACAAAACAGATCAGATTTAAAATAAAGGAGCAGATTGGGAGGCAAGACATTTAAATTCTCTTTGAGGGAGAAAACAGCCAAGGAAAGCAGATAAAAAGCAAAAACAAATGATAGAGATGATGGTGCAGTGATCATCTTTATGCAGCGTGTGTTTGTCCTTCCTGATTAGGGTAATTTTCTCTGGTCAAGGTTAGGTTTGGTGAAGGCAGAAAATAAATTGTGAGAATGGTCTATTGGGTGACATGTGATCAGCATCAGGCTAATGGCCCTGGGCTGAAACCTTGGGATTTGATCAATGTACTTATTTACTGGGCATCACACCTAATAAGAAGATACATAAATACTAATACAGATGGAAATGTGGGTGAACGAGTTCAAATGACAGGAGGTACTGTCACTTTGATTACCATGGACGAGACAGCAGAAAGTATGTGGCTTTTGGACACCTGGTTTACAAGTAATCCCCGCTCCTCAATGGCCTCTCCAGCTCCTTCCCATTTAACTTCCTCTCAACTCTCCTGCAAACACCGTGGGTCCAAACCACAACAAACATACAGGTTTGAGTACATTCTGTGGGATCAAAGTGATGGAAGGAAATACTTTGGGAACACCTGTGTCCCTTGGTGCTGTAATTTTCAAACTGTGGTTCTACAGTCTTGGGTCAAATGAAGTGTTACTGGGAAGGGTTAGAGAATTCAGATATATTTAAAACACAGAAAGGGTAAGCCAGTGCCTATTACACTTTTTCTCCTTGTATTTGGCCAAGAAGGAGACGCTGGATGAAGGCAGAGTTTGGAAATGATGTGAATATGAGAGTTGACACGAGTTTTCCAAGTAAGACTGGACAATCTACGTGACAGCTCAGCCCTTCCAATCCTCCCCTCTATATTTTCCCCTTCACTTGTTATACTGTCGTCGATTCCCCTAATCAATAATTTCTTTGGGTCTGGGGTGCCTGGGGAGTTCAGTTGGTTGATCATCTCCCTTTGGCTCAGGTCATGATCCCAGGGTCCTAGGATGGAGCCCTATGTTGGGCTCCCCTCTCAGCAGAGAGTCTGCTTCTACCTCTTCCTCCCCTCCCCAAATAAATAAATAAAATCTTAGAAAAAAATAATTCCTTCAGCTCCATATGCATCCTCTATCAGAAGCTTAAGTTGGACATAGAGGTCAAAGGGCTCTCAGTTTCATATCCATGGACATGAATTCAATAATACTGGCCTCCAGATTCCCAGGTAAGCTCATCTGCAGTGGGGTCATAGCATTGTACCAGTTGGGAGATGGGCAATGCCGGAGGAGTAAGATGGGAAATCCTATTTAGGTGTCCAAAGAAGCTTTGTGGGGCAGGTGATGGGTGGGCTCTGGAAGCAATGTTGGGGAGAAAGAGGAAACAGGTTTTAAAATATTAATACATTAGCCATTTTGTCTAGGGTCAATTCCATCTCAGAGAAGGGGATGACAAACTTATTCTTTTTTGAACTACGCTTCTTGGTTTCCTGTTCTCAGTCTCATTACAACGAACCAGAATTTTGCTGTATTATTTACATTGCTTTATGAGACAATGGATTCTGGGCTATAAATAGATCTTTATAAGGGATCTATAGCCCTTTTACAAGATACTGGCTTCCTGAAATGCATGATTGACTGTTTATCATGGAAGAAACTACATCTACAAAAACTGTTAATGAGAAATGTGGAAGTGCACACATTTAAAAGTTGCTCAGAGGTTAAATGTTCATACAGATGGGGTATCTCTGAGGGGCTAGGAGGAATCTAAGGCAGTATTAATGGTTCCTGTGATCCAAACTTAGTTGTTGCCATGGAAAGGCATCTACTAACTCTGGAGTGATTAACTCTGGAGTGATTCATCCCTGGGGAATCTGAGAATTGAATCCATTCTTCCCATAATATGCTTATATATACAAAATTTTGCATATATTTTCAGAGGACTCACAGAACTTACTGAAGTCTTACTGCTGTTATCAGACATGAGGCTAAAAATTCTTACTCTATTGAATTCAGGGAAAATACTAGTCCATGCATTCATTTTTATGAATAGTAATATTCCTATTTGGAAACTGGCTATAGGGTAGGGGTAGAGAATCCATCCCAGTGCTTCTAGAAACTAGTGTATTTAACATTTGAAAAGAGGATTTAGGAGCTTGTACAAAATGCAGAAAGATATATAAGGCATGGTCTTTTTCCTCAAGGAAAATTAGATTTGGTTAGACTCTAGTATAAAAGTTTTGGTACTAGTAGTTGTGGCTGGAAAGGTAGGCCAAGTTCAGACTAGAAAGGGCCCTAAAAGCCACATTAAGGAACTAAAACTTAATTCTGAAGGCCAATATGTTCCATCGTAATAGTCTTTCTTGTACAGTCTTCACTGTTTTGCCATTTCTATATACCAACACAGCAGTCAGATCATTTTCTTCAAATTGATTCTCCTTTAAAATTTGTGTTTATTTAAACTTACTCATGGTTTTGTGTTTTATTGTCATTATTTGTAACCTATAGGCAAATTAATACATGCCTCTTAAAATAAAAATAATGACTTGCTTTCTCTTGAAGTAATCTCCCAGGCAATCCACATTCCTTGCTTTGGCAAACACTGTTTAGGGCAATGGGAATATGGACTGGTGGGAAGTTGCGGTAGGAGAGTTGCTCTTTAAGACATGTCATTGGGCTGCTGACTGCCAGTTAGAAAGGACGGGCTGGTGATGGTGTGGCCAAGCAGAGACCATTGGTCAATACCAACATGGTGAGCCCCTGGCCTAGGAGGCAGAGTGGGAATGCATAGCGGAGGCAAGATGTAAAGTCTCTGAAACTCAGTCTCTGGAAAGACTGTCTTAGAACTGACACTCAAACCAATTGGTAGGTCAGTCAGCTCTTAAAAGGAATGTAATAATATGTTTATTTCTTGTGTATTTAGATTTTATTTACTGTATTATTTTAATTTATTTTTCTTAGTAAAAGAGTATTTCCTGTATTTTTCTAATGCCCCAAGTCCACTGACAACATTTGGTGACTACGGTTGGGAAAGGGCAGGCAGGGGTATTTCTGTGGGTTCTGAGACAGAGAGGGTGAGACCTCGATAATAAGGATGGAAGTCAAGTGGGCATCTTCTCTACACTTCTGTGGACCCCTCACATTTGTTTCATTTTTCTAGTTAGCTGAAAAATAGACATAATTCTTGCCCCATTGTCACACACGAGTCCAAATGACACAAGAGATGCAGCAGGACTTTGTCTACTATAAAGTGTTATACATTATATTAGATAAAAGGTGTTAGTGTCATTATTTGTCATCCTGGCCTCCTGGCAAAGAATTGTGTAAATGACATTTCCTTCAAATTCTTTTTTTTAAATTTCAGTTACAATTTTGTGAGAGGAACACAGGGCGAGTCAATCTCTACTCTGATTAAAATACTGTCCTGGAAAAGAATAATTTCAGTTTGCCCTTGAGGCAGAAGCATTGCATGGCCTGGTCACTGTGCTTACATTCTCCTTGTAGGCATGTGATAGCTGCTACATAGGGGAGGAGGGCATTCTAGAAATACCAACCCACAATGTATTCTTTTCATTCCAACATTCTTTACCCATGAGAAAATGCCAAGTTCTCTCTGTAACTCAGGGCCATAGAGTAACTGGGGTCTTCAGGAACATCTCCGACACGAGCTGAGAGCCTACCCTGCCCAGGACCACTCAGTCACCAGCCCAGGGTATTAAGAGTGACAAGCATCAAAATTTCCAAGCAAGGAACTTCTTGGACTTTGTGGTCCTTCCTTGGATATAAGGGGCCTGTTGGCAAAAGGAGATGAAACCTCTTCGGTCAGAAGTCATGTTTGCTTGGTTTTTATGAATCTGTAAAAAGATGGGTAGAAAGTTGACCCTCAGTTTCCCACAGGGGGCAGAGACTGTGATGGGATATTAGCCACTTTGTAAGTACACCCTCAGAGAGACACAGCTCTCCCTGCAGTGCAAGGTAGCGACCTTGGGCCTCCAGAGTCTCATCCGTAAGGCACAGACAACATTCCCCTGTTGTCCTCCCTTGTATCTAGGCGACACTCAGCAGTGCTGGGGCCTGGCCCTGTCAAGCAAGGACAGGAAGCTGTGTGAGTGACATCTGGATTCCGCTCGGTCTTGTCCTTGTCAGGGGGTGGATGAGGGCATGTGAGACCCTTGGGCCAGTCTTGATTGTTTGTTTATTGTAATATTTGTCTCATTGTGTGTGTGTGTGCGTGTGTGTGTGTGTGTGTATGTGTGTGTGTGTGTGTTTAAAGAACCAAGTGTAACCTGTACCAAGAGGAGGAAGTGTGGCTGATCCTAGAACACTAGAACACATGGGTATTATCATCGCTCCCCTTTGAAAGCGGATGGTCCTGGGGCTTCATGGCGTTAAGTCACTTGAATGATGAAGCCAGAATTGGAATCCAGGTTTGTCTGCTTCTTGAGCTTGCTCCTCATAAGCACCACACGGGCATATTGCCCGTCACTGAAGCAGATGGCCCTGAGTCAAGCCAGAGTCAGAAACCAAGTTTATGACTCCCTACAGAGATGTAACACTGCGGTAGTAGAGATTTTAAGGCATTTACAGATATTAAATACCTATCTCTCCTCATGAAGGCATATTCCACTGAATTCATTCACTCATTCATTCAAGATTTCTCGAGTGTCTCTACACATGCTGTGCCACTGAGGGAGGAGGGATGAATGAGCGCAGGGAACAGAATGATGAATCAGACACAGATTCTGCGCCTAGGAGCTTACGTGAGAAGGCAGAGACACAAATCAATGACTCAAGGTGCCAGTGATGAGTACCCACAAGAGAGTTGCAAAAAGAGGAATGCAGTGGGCATCCTCGGGCAAATACTCGTTAAAGGTGTGTGTGTGGGGTGTGTGCGTGTGTGTGTGTGCTCACGTGTGCATTCGTGGGCACATATGAGTCTGGCCATTGGGTATGGCTCACGAGAGAGCTCTAAGTTCAAACAAATGCAGGGAAAGAGGCAATAAAAAATAACCTCAAGAAGACTGGTTTAGTTAGCGTGCAGGGTCCATAAAGAAGCAGTGGAATTTAAGAGTGGAAGCAGAAGTAACACGCTACACCTTACATTAAAAGGAGGGATGCCACTGGTTCTGGGCTTCGGTAGGAAGTAGCTGGCATTACTGAGGAGCAGGGGCCAGCAAACCACAGCTCGCGGCCACATCTGGCCCATGGCCTGCTTTTCGATGGCCAGTAAGTAGGGCACAGCTTTGAGATTCTGAAGTGTTGTTTAAAAACAAATAAGCACACGAAGAAACTATGCAATAGAGACTTTCTGCAGCACACAAAACCTGAATGTCTGCTAACCCCTTGACATGCAGAATGGACTGGTGGAGGGTCCTGGATTAGGGGAGACCGGGTTAGTGGGGGACAGAAACAGTCCAGACAAGGAAGGTAAGGAGGGTGTGGGAGAGCCTAGAGTCTGGAAATGCAAGCTCCTGGCTGGATATTTGCGCATTTGGGAGTTGTCTCAAAATGAGACATGAAGAGAGGTTGGAACAGTGAATGAAAGAGGAAAGAGCCAAGGATCCATCTCTGATAAGTGTCTATTTATAGAGTGGGGAGGAAGAAGAGGAACGAGCAAGTCTGCTGAGCTAACACCATTGCTTCCATTTGTTCCATTGGCACGTGCTCTCTGCCCTTGGCTGTTCTTTGCCTCAGGGCACCCTCTCCCAGGGAGAATGTGACGACACCCAGAGGCCAGAGCAGGGAGCTGCTCCTTCAGTTTCGTCTCTCGGACTGTGTGTCCATCATCTTCCAAATACAGCTCAATCTCAGGGCTCCTCTACATCTCCCCAAGCTGCATCTCTGTGGTGTCCCTGGAAGCTTCTTGACTGATGAGGTTTAAGGACAAATCAGTTTATTTCCCCCGCTTGTACATCCTGAACTGAAGACCTGGATAAGGATCCTTAAGAGTCTAGTTGCAAAATTTGCTTCTAAACTTTAGAATCGCTATCGTGCAGGAGAGCTCGCTGTAGGAAAGGGAGCAGGAAGCTCCTGTGGTCACACCATAAAGACTGTGGCATGTATCACAAAGCCCCCCCAGAGGCCATCAGGAGATTACCAAGGTTTATAGCAACTCTGGGGAACAGGAGAGGCGAGTGATGTCCCTGGAGGCCTATCTGAGTGAGAGCCAGACGACTCCACTTTGGGAGTGGCACAGAGCAGCTCCGAGCCCACGGGCAGAGGGGTGGGTAGGTGAGAGGACCCAGGCAGGCACAGAAGGGAAACAGTCTGGACTCTCCGTGAGGCACAGGGCAGAGAAAACTGCCCTCAACTACACTCTGCTTCATGGAGATCATCTCAGAAGTTCGGACTCTGACTAGTAAATTATGGAGATGCTTGGTGTTCAAGTTTGAGGTGAACGAAGTGATGGTGATGAGTGGAGGAGGGAGGGAGGCTGTATTTGATGGGGGTGGGGGGAGCATGGATTTTAAAGTCCTGGATTTGAGACCAGCATCCATTCTGAATGCAGACATGATTCTCAGGTGTGACTGACAAGGGGGGGGACTGTGGCCCCTGTAGGCATGGCAGCTGAGAGAGGACAGCAGATGGGAGGAGCTGTCAGCGTGGAAACGGAAGGTGGCGAATGAAGACGGCTTGAGGTCCTCTTTTCCCTGGGTCCTGAGTTCTTCACAACCAGACCCCTCTTGAGGAGGAAGGGGGCAAAGGGCTACTAAGTGCTGGTCCCTTATATTTGCCCACCAAGGTCATATGCTGCTGAGAACAGATTTAATCTCTTTATTTTTTTTCTGCATAACTCTGATGGAACTCAGCTCAGAGGTTGTTTTCTAAAAGGATATGTCTTCTCAAAAGGTGACCGATTTTGAGATATTGTTTGGACCCAAGAGGAGAAGCAAATTTCTCCAAGAACAGTATGAAATAAATAGAAAGAATCAACACAAAAGGCCCACCAAGGGCTATTTTCCCTGAGGCCACATGGCCCAGAGACCCAAGTTTCACATGCTAATTGCACTCGCCTAGTGAAGTTGGTTATTACAGAAGTTACCACGATGCTGGGATGAGAGAGAAGTCAGATCAGTTCTGGAACCACATCCCTTCACTGAACTTGGCAAGGGTTAGACTGACCTCAGGATATTATATCCCACTTCATCTGTGAAGGGAATAAATGAAACCTGAAGGCAACATCTTAGAGGTGGCAACTTTCACCCCAAACCTGGAAGGCGCTGAAGGTTCTCACAAAAGTCATAGTGTGCTTTCTGGACCTAGGATGTGTTAAGCTAAGCGGCATGGGGAGTAGAAGCCGCTTGGGCTTTGCAGCAAGATAGTGCCCAGGGGACTCTCCGTGACTGTGGGCACCTCCCTCTCCCACCTCAGTCCCCTTCCTTGGTCCCCTCCAGAGGAGAAAAGCAATGCCTACCTCCTGTCCACATTCTTTATAGAGCATCTAGTACTATCTACATATATAAACAGTCCCTCCAAGAATGAAAATCATTTCAATTACATTTATGACTTTAAAAATCTTCATTCCTGCCCAGTTATGGAAATGAGGACAATATATTTCTTGTTAAGATTGCATTGCCTTAGGGGCGCCTGGGTGGCTCAATTGGTTAAGCCACTGATCCTGGAGTCCCGGGATGGAGTCCCACATCGGGCTCCCAGCTCCACAGGGAGCCTGCTTCTCCCTTTGACCTTTTCCTCTCTCATGCTCTCTCTCACTCACTCTCAAATAAATAAATAAAATATTAAAAAAAAAAGAATCATTAAAAAAAAGATTGCATTGCCTTAGCCATACAGTGAGGGATATGTCCCCTGTCTTGCAGTAAGTATCTGTCACTAAAATACAGTTGACCTTTTCAGCAGGGGCCATGATGAAGGGGCATAATGATTATTGGGTAGAATCCCAGGGAACTGTTTATGAAATTCCTCATTTGGAGAGGCCATTCACCTTCATTTGACTTGATGATTTCCAAGTAGTTCCTTGAATTTTAATCCTAACGGCCTTTCTAGGAAATTTATAGGACCACTGAAATGGAGAGTTCTGGTACGTTTTTATGGTTGGCATTAGAAAACAGTTGGCAAGCAGTCAGCAGGAAATCCACCCTACGGGTGGCAGGCTCAGGGGTTCACGCACTGCTCTGGGGCTGGAGGAAGTATTTGAACCGACAGTCTCCTTGTGGGCACCCGTGGTCATGGCTGTGAACCCCATGTGTGCACTGGCTTCTCTATACAACGCCGGACTACCTGGGTCTAAGGACACTCAAGGTCCAGAGGTGGCAACTTTCACCTCAAACCTGGAAGGGGCTGAAGGCTCTCACAGAGGTCATGTGGATGCTTTCTGGACATAGGTCTTGCTTACTTGAATCAAGTATAGTTTACCTAAATATTTGGCTTTTCACACTTAGAGATGGCCTCCTTTCCCTGCTCCCCTCCCTGCTGGAAATCTCAGTGAGCCCCCGTATGTGCCGGCCGCTGTTCTGGGCATGGGGACACCATCATGAGCAAGGGGAATCTGGTCCATGCCTGGAGGAGCGTAGAGTCTATGGGAGAACTGGCTGAAAGCATCTCACTCCAGCCCCTCCCCACCCTATCTGCCTCCTTGTGGTTGAGCCTTTCAGGGTCTGGCCCTGGTGTCCCTCTGGAAGAGAGGTGTCCCCTCCCCGGTGTCCCCAGAGATAATCACTCCAGATGCCCACGTGGACTTGAGTCGGTTCAAAGCCTGAGGGAGGCTTCTGCTCTGGTTTAAGCTGAGGTTTTAACTTCCCGTCAGCAGGCAGACTCAAGTGACCTTGGAGAACAGCCTCTGCTCACTGAGGTGGTCAGGGAATCTGCTCAGGGTGGGCTTCAGTGAGGCGATTTCTGCTAAGAGCATTTCCCACAGAACTGAAATACCGCGGTGCTGCGTCCTACTTCCTCATTTACGAAACAAGTCTGTTTGCATCTCCTCATCTGTCAGGTGAGGATAAGGATCCCACCTCCCTCCTTGGGACAGTTGTACAGATCGCAGGAATTAAGACATGTAAAGATCTAGCAGACTGCCTGGCACAGAGCAAATACTCGTTAAATGTTAGCTCCTGTTATTTCTGTTCACTCTAACAGAAGGTCTCTGCAACGACACCACATTTGCAAGACACTGCATACCAGATGTTAAGAAATGTTTCAGTCGTTACTGGAGGACACTTCAGAAGCTACAGAAGTTTCCAGTATTCCGCCGGCATGTCCCTCCCTTTTCTACCTGCAGCCCTGTGTCACTAAGATACTTGACAATAAGCCCATGGAGCGATTCCCTACTCCCAAGCACAGGGAAGCCCTGAAGGGAAGCCTTTTTCCAGGAGGAAACCTATTTTATCTCCTCAGCTCATCTGCTGGAGGCAGTTGGAAGTCCTGGGGTGCAGAAGCCTGGCTGTGCACACCTCACTAAATCCGGGCAGAAAAAGTAGTGTCTTAGCTACTGAGGGGAGGAGGCCACAGGAGCCGGTGGAGCCTGAGGAACGTTGTGAGCTTGGCTGGAAATAAAGAACAGTTGGTATGTGATTCAAGGAAATGTTTCGACGGATGAAGGGAATATGGAGGGCTCTGCGACTCATGGGGAACGGTGTTTACATACCAGTTCCTTCTTCTTCATGCACTCCATGAGGATGATGAACAGATGCTGGGCTTGGGTCCGAGTGTACGTGAAGGTCTTCTGGATGGTCACCAGCAGCTGGTCCCTCAGAGATTCATTGATAAGTCTGTAATTAGAAACAATGTCAACATCAGGTCAAGCCAGCTCCTCTTCAGTGCACGTTTCTGAGAAATATTCTAGAACCTATGAAAGCATTGTGGGGATTGAGTTCAGGCAGGAGTTATTTCTTCCTGTATTTTTCTTGCCACAGCTATTTTAACTGTGGTAATTAAAAACAACAACAACAGTACATTTAAAAATAAGTATCCATTTTAATGTCTCAGAACCTAAAAGAGTAAAGTTAGAAGATGAATTTGTTTTCTTTTCCTTTTTCTTTTTTTCTTTTATATGGCATGCATCTAAAACCCTCTTCCTTGAGTGCCGTTATCAAAAAATCCTTACTCATTAGCACCATGGTAAAACTTTACTGTATTACTTATACAAAGATTTAAATTTCAACTTCATCTCTAATTATAGGGGAAAAGCTTCCATCTCATAATTTGAGCACCAAAGAGGAGAAATGGGACTTAGTTTTCTTCTAAAATAATTTCCTGTAGATGGTAACTTCTCTGACCCATGATTCAGGTCATCACTTATGTTAAGCCTCGACGTAAGCCAACAAGAGTTTGATCCACAGCAGGCTTAATATGGACTGTTTCATTAAGAGGAAGAGCAAGTGGGGTGCATGATACTGCCCTGTTGCTTCTCGAAGACGAACCAGAGGTAACTTTTAACTCCACCCTCACTAACTGGCCTGGAGAGAACTGGGCTATCTTTACCAGCCATCAGATGGCAGGGAATGAAAAATCACTTTACTGTTCATAGACTCTGTCCAAAATCAGGAAGATAAAACTGCTTCCAAGGATCAGTGACAAAATTATCATACTTTGCCTAGCATTTTGTGGTTTATCATTTTTTCCATAAATGAAGAACCAGAAACTCCTACATACAACAGTTAAAAATTGTTTCATTCAGTGCCCATGGGATCACTGTAGGCAAAAGGTCTGTACAATTTAAAAGGGAAGGTATTTTAGCTGTAAGAGCCAGAGGCTTAAGGTCTTCAGCAAGTAAGTGCAGAGCTAGAACCAGCATCTAGGTTTGATTCCTTGTCCAGTACACTTTCCATTACACCACTGTCTCTCATTGTACCAAGTGCACTATACCATGACCTCTCTTCAGCACTGTGACTACCTGAGAAGTAAATTACAACATTTGTTTTAATGTAGAAGCATAACAAATTTTGTTGCTTCAAAGAAAGCAAGATGGGAGGGTTGAGGATATCCTTCTGTGCCCCAGGATTCTGTGAGGATTATCTGAGCCCACTAGGTTGGACAATTGAGGCCCTAAGCTTTGAGGAGGGTACATTCCTCATGACAGAATTATACCAAGGATCTTGGAATGTCATGTAGCTCAATGGAGGATTGAGTTATGGCTTATGCCCCCCAAGAAGATTTATATCATGAATATTTAGAAAAAGAGAATGATCCAGATGGAGTTGAAATGTAATATCACATCCTTTCAAGATTACTAAATTATTTTGGATGACTCTCTGGTCTTAGGTGTAGACCAACCTGAACCTTTCATTCATTTATTCATTCATTCAACAATTGCCTGCTGATGTCTATTTCATCAGGTAGGCTGTAGTGCCTACCAGGACATAGATGAGAGACATACATTCCCAGCCTTCAATGAGCTTATACACTGATGGAGTAGGAAGATGGGAACTAACAATTCTACTGTGATTGGCAGTGTTAAAGAAGTAGACAGCTTGTGACAGTTGAATATAATCTAACCTGGGGGTTACAGAGAAGACTCCTCTGAGGAAGTGCTGTTTAATCCGAGACGTGAAGAATGAACGAGCGTTAGCATGATTGGGTCACTGGTGGGGCTAAGCAAGAGTATTATTGGCAGCTGAAATGGTCTGAACAAGCCCAGTTTGGAGAAAATAAGGTCAGTATGGCTAGAACATGGAGAGCAAAAGAACAAGTGGAATAAGATGGTGCTACAAAAAGGGTGAGTAGGGAGAAGATCATGGGGGACTTTTGAGATGGTGTGAGAGGCTTTGGATTTTATTCCATAGGTAATGAGAAGCCGCTGGAGAGTGACATGATCCCATCTGTTTTGCCAAGTTTCCTAAAGGGTCAAGACATGAGCACTCTACTTGACAGGCAACCCATGTGGATGGGTCTAGAGAGTTCTGCAATACTCAGTATACATAAATGCTGTACATGACTAACAACACAAGAAGAGACTCTCCTCATTAGCCACTTGGTAGATCCAATCATTCATCTGCAGGTGTTTAATTTTGATAACTTGAGATTTGCTTTCCATTGCTAACCATCTGTAGTGAAATCCCAGTTCCTTGAGGTCATTAACTGTTTGAGGATCTGCCTGTTATTTGTATGTAGTCTATCACTTTGTAAAAACAGAAATCATGTGCAACTTATTTGATAGTGAGCTTTGTTAGTGAGGAGAGCTGAAAGACATTGATGATTTCTTTATTCTAGAATGTATAAATATCTTATAATTTTTAGCCCAGTTTTGCACCTGAAGTTCTGCCTTTGGTTAAATCATTTAGCAACAGAATCCCAGAATTCTAGTTCTAGAAGTAAAAGGATTCTCTAGATTGTGTTTTCTAAAGTGTGGGTTGCCCATCACTGATGGAGCAGAATGGTTTTAGGTGAGACAAAGATGATTTAGTCTTTCCAAAGCATTAAGCTATACTCATTAAACATCAAATAACTGTTATTCTGGATTTAGCTTTTTTTTGCCATCCTGATTGCATCAAGAGGAAAATCAACATTTTTAATGCATCTTTGGCTTTATTAGCTCATGAGCATTTGTGAGCACTCCCCTTTAGGCAAACAAATATAGATCCCATGCTTTTTGCAGAAAGAGTTTAAGAACTTTTAAAAGAAGATCCTCTATAATGTTTGATGTATTCAGAGCACATCATAGTTTAGGACATACGATGGGACTATATCCCTTGATTTTCATAACAATCTGAGAGTGGAGCAGGTAGTAATTCCATTTTGCAGAAGAGGAAACTATGGCTCCAAGGGACCAATGATGTGTACAAAGTTACACAGGTTGATGATCTCAGTGCTTGAGCTGAGCTTGCTGAATTCAGCCTTCCATCGTGGTGCTGCTTCTCCTGTTTGAAACGTCTAGAAATGTCTTTTAGTTTCCTAATCATCAGCATTGGAAGTAGAAATTTAAGTATATTTGTTTTAGGAAATTGTTTTTCCTTTTTGTGATAGGACATCTGAAGGAAATCAGGTGAGTGTGCAGAAGGTATGGGGAAGAGTGAGTACAATGGCAAAGTGCCTTTAGTATGCTGAAGATTCTATTTGCTTCTTATTTCCTCACAAGTATTTGCGATGCTGAACAAGCCATTTTCTTTTTGGCACAAAGACTTCCTCTGTCTTCTCTAAGGACCCTTTCTTACTTTTTGACCATATTCTGTAGGATATTGGGAAGCCTGCTTTCTTGAAATTATTGCTTCCCTAGCTCTTCTCATTTTTTTCCCTGCACAACACTGGACTTATTTAGAAATCTTGACCATGATATTTAATCACTAGCGAAAAATAGAAATAAGCCCATTTTAGATTTCTTTTTATGGCACTACAATAGTGATTGAGAATTTCTTGACATCAAAACATGGTCATAGTATTATATAAAATTTTCATTTTAGAATTGGGCCTTTGACCAAATGGTGCCTATTTATAGAAACTGTTAATTTGTGGCTCCATATGGGCCAATGCTATTTTTGGTGTACCTCAAATTAGAATGTTTCTTGATTTGGAAAGGGTAGTCACTGAAGTGAGGAAACTCTCCATACTATGGCATTTGTGTTTCCATTTAAATGCTGAACTTGTGATCTGGAGCTTTTTGGATGAGTCACAGAAATATCTGAAATTGGTCAACATTCATCCAGTGCTCGGACCTTCCCATACTTGGCAATTCCCCTTCTGTTCAAAGGTTAACAATACAACCGGCGTGTGCACACTCTTCTCAGATTGACTTTAATTACCCACCATATCTGAGTTTTGTTCCTCGATTTAAGAGTTAGAAAATGCATTTAGAATTCAATGGGACGTGAAGAGCTAGGCTTAGGTTAATGGCTTTCTTCAAGGAGCGAAGCCCTTTTCCTGCCCTCCACACACGCTCTCGGTTCATTTCTTCAGATACAATGTGAGAAAATTTTACCTGTATAAATAAAGATCATTCATAGTATCACAATTTGGTACTTAAAAGACATCACTTCCCAGAGAATCTCTAACGCTCTAAAGAAAAATGAAATTTTGTCATTTGCTTCATGCCAGAGAAAATCACTATAAATAACCCGAGCACACAGAAAGGTTACATGTCTTGCCTAAGGTCACACACACACACAAAAATGGCATTTTTCTTTTCTCTCTTCCTCCTCTTCCCCCTGTCCCTTTCCTCCTCCGCTTCATCCCCCTTCTCTTCATCCTCTTCTTTCTTCTCCTTCTTCTTGGTTAGTAAAAGTTACCCTTTCCTCCCAAATGTCATGACTCTAGAGTCACGAATAATAGCACGATTCTCCCCAGAGAGGTAGGACAACAATGAAAAAAAAGCATCCCAGTCACCAGGGTTAGGCTGTCTGGAGCGAAGCTATCACTTTCCAGCTATATGATCTCATGCAAGTTGTTGGGTCTTTCCGTGCCATGTTTTCCATGTATGTAAAATGAGAATTAGAAGAGTGCTTATCTCATAGACTTGTGAATATTTAATGAGTTTAATCTTTGTAGAGGACCTGATCCCTAGCAAGACCTATGCAAGCATCTGTGTTATTAAAACACAGTCCCACACACGACTCCTGGCTCACTGACATTCCTTCTTCTTAAGGAGTGTGGCCAGTGGCTGGGGCCTTTGTGTGCAATACACAGCTCTTTCCTGAGATCACCAGTGCTCTGCGTCCTTGCTCGGCTCCACAATCCAAGCTGGAGAAAGAACTTTCCCACTCCAGAGAGGTCAGAGATCACCAGTACTTTCCTACATTTGGGAAAGAGGAATACACAGAAGATTTAAGAGGCTTCATTATCATGAAACCTTGTAAGCACTCCATGTAGACTTCTGCACATCTATTTATTTATTCATTCAGCAAACAATAGTGGTGCCTGCCGGGCACTCTGCTAGGGGTAGAGAGATGAATAATATTAAGTCCAAGCCTCAGTGAACTCATAGGGTTGTAAGCCATATATTCTGGTAATCTATTAATAGATAACAGACCCCAAAACTTAGTGATGCAATGGATCTGTTTTTTTTGTTTGTTTGTTTGGTTGGGGTTTTTTTTTTTTGGCGTGCGTGTTGATGACTCTGTGGGCCAGGAATTGAGGCAGAGCACAGTGGGGATGACTCGTGGCTGCTCCATGATATCTGGGTCTTCAGCTGGAAAGGATGGAATGGCTGTATATGCCGACAGTGCCTCAACTGGCGCCATCTCTCTGGCGCTCCATTCTTCTCCACATGGCATCTGCTGGGGATGCAACGTCCAAGAGGACTCCGCTGCTCCTTTGTCTGGTACCCAGGCTGGGATGGCTGTCAGAATCGAGGATGGGCAGGCATTGTTCTCCCTGCTGGATGACAGGACAACTGGCTTCTCTCAAACTGAGGATTCCAAGAGGGCGTTCAAAGAGGCCCAGGCAAAAACCTCAAGACTTCCTCTGATTTAACCTCACAAGTCCCAGAATGTCATTTCCTTACATTCACTTAATCAAGCATGTCTAAGAGAAGCCTGGGTTCAGGAGGAGGGAGGTATTCTGTCTTGGTGGAAGGAAAGCAGGAATATACAGAGAAGGAATATATTGATGGTGGTCACCCTGGAGCCAGCAAATCCATTAAGAGATTCTGTTCAGATGAGACATTATAAAGTATCAGTGTTTTCCACAGTTTAATAACAAGCAGCCTCAGCTGTCTTTGCATTTTTTTCTTTTCATAGCAGATTATGAGAATCATCATTTTCCTTAAAATTGATAGTCTGACCACTCAGAGGTATTTTCAAAATGTTATTACTGATTTGAAACATAGAACCAGCAGATAGTTCCTCCTTTGTTTCAGTGGCCTGTTCACATCTATTTAGCATGTACTATGTTGCAGGTGTTACTTCTAGGTCTTGGGCATCAGGCCAGAACCTTTTGTTCACAGATATCATCACCGTACTTTGTTCCTATTAAGTATAGTGTGCAAGGGACATCTTCAGTCAAATGTGTGCATGCTTGGGTCAGCCTTAATGCCCAGCTTAAGTCACCATCAAAACTAGCGGGGTGCTTTCTTGGTGTCCTCTTCTTGCTTTGAGGTCTCTTTGGAGAGGAAAAGCAACAAAAAGCACCTGCCAAAAGCTAGAGAGAAATTCTGACTTACTAAAATATTGTTCCAGTTTATGTTATGCTTTTTTTTTGGAGGAGGGAGAGGCAGAGGGAGAAGAAGAGAGAGAATCATAAGTAGACTCTATGCCCAGCATGGGACCCGATGAGGGGTCTTGATCTCATGACCCCAAGAGCATGACCTGAAATGAAATCAAGAGTCAGATGTTTCACTGACTGAGCCACCGAGGCACTCCCAGTTTACACTGGTCTTGAGCTACCTTTGTTTGGGCCCTACTCAGAGGTACCAACAGACTACTGATTGGTTTCCTCTCTATCCTCCTTTAATCCATTCCACACATTTGATTCCACTATCCCATTCTACAAAGCAGGGATGATTCCGTCACATTCTTCTGAAAACCCTGCAATAGCTTCTCATCACCAGTAAGATAAAATCTCAATTTCTGACATTTCTGGAGTTTGTATTTAGCACATCTGAAAATTCAGCTGAGGGATTTGAACTTTGAGATGAATTAATGATACAATTTAGGAGCCACCGTTTTGTAGACGAAGAGTCTGGAGACTGTAGTGAGAAACTAATTTGCTAAAAATTTTATACCTGAAAGCATCAAAGCTGACCTTAAAGGATGAGAGTCAGGAAGGAAGAATCTTTGATAATGAACTACACTAACCTAAATATGTAGGCTCAACTCAGTGTGGTTATGTAAAGTCAGTGATTTGTTGTTTAATGACTAGATAAAAGGGGAGATTTCTTCTGTTTTCTCCCTGAGGCAGGATGTTCTATATCTTATGTGTGAGAAGACTGAGACTGAGCAACCTGGTTTTAAGGATCCACTATTTCCTCCAGAATTACTCCTGAGCTTCTCTGATGCCCAAAGTTCCTTTTAATTAACTAAGAGGCCAACAAATATTTTGCTCAACCATTTACAGCCCTAAGAGCAACTCTTAGGGTAAGTGATATTTCATGTAAAACTCACAGGTAACTAACTGACCGATGCTGGTGGTTTGTAGAAACCATTGTTTGTTAGACAGAAAGTTGGGGAAGATGTGAATGGGACCCAGGGAAGTGACCAACAGATAGGATGGGATGGGGAGGGACCCACTTTGCCCAACTCCAGATACAAATGGCTTCTATCAGCTAAGACCTGTGAAAATAGTACCTCTACTCTTGACTTAATATGTAGCTTAGAAAGGTGGTTCATCTGGGCTTTTCTTGAGGGTTTTATCCAGTCACGTGAGGTAGTGAGAATGATCTTAGAGAAGCCACCCATACTCAGGAAAGATGCACACTTGTGGATGCAATCTGTTCAAACAATTTCATTTACCAGTACCCCCAGAGGGGCCAGTTTTTATTTTGTTCACTTTCTCCTTATATTTTTTTACTTTTTAAAAATCCCTAGAATCTTGAGTTAGATATGGTAAAACAGAAGGCACAGATACACATACAGAAGGAAAGAGAAGGGGGCGCCTGGGTGGCTCAGTGGTTAAGCGTCTGCCTTGGGTGCAGGTCCTGATCCTAGAGTCCTGGAATCGAGCATCGGGCTCCCTGCTTTGTGGGAAACGTGCTTCTCCCTCTCTCACTCCCCCTGCTTGTGTTCCCTCTCTCGCTGTGTTTCTCTCTGTCAAATAAATAAATAAAATATATAAACAAATAAAAAAACACAAAAGGAAACAAGAAAGGTGATGCAATGTGGTTGAGGGTTGTAAAGAGAGACATTCAGTATAAGACCAGATCTGTGCTAGGCATTTTATGTTTGGCATTTCATAAAGACAGATGAATCCAAGAGAATCCTAACTGTACTAACTCCTTGGATGCATGGATGATGGCGTGTGATATTACTTATGTATTCTCTTTTCTGGGTCTTCATCAAGGATCAAGGTGCTGAGGACAGAAGCTTTTCCACTATCCCATTGCCTTCATTCCCTTCTCCTTTCTCTTTTCCAATAGCATATCACTTTCTAAAGTATTATTCAATGTGCTTATTAAGGTAACTACTTATTATCTATCTGACCCTGCTAAAATCTAAGTTCTGTAACTACATCTTTGTCTATTTTCTTGACAGGTGTATTTTTGCCAGTGCCTAGAACAGTGTCTGGAACATTGCAGGCCTTCAAGAAGTATTTGTTGAGGGGTGCCTGAGTGTGTTGGTTAAGTGTTCAACTCTCGATTTTGGCTCAGGTCATCATTATCTCAGGGTTCTGCAGTTGTGTCCCACATCAGGTTCCACGCTCAGTGGGGAGTCAGCTTGACTCTCTCGCTCTGGCTCTGCTCCTCCCTCAGCTCATGTGCTCTCTTGCTCGCTCTCGCTCAAAAATAAATCCTTAGAAAATATTTGTTGAATGATTGAACACATAATGTTGGTTGGATGAAAAAATGTAATTAAACAATAAAGGGAACAATGTCCAATAACACTAAAAATCTGTCAGACACTCAAGGGGTCCCCAAGCAGTGGAGCTCAATTACAGAAATATTACAGCTATGCCACCCAAAATGGAAGCTGTTAGCCACATGTGGCAATTTGAATTTAAATGAAGTACAGCTAAATAAATTTAAAATCCAAATCCTTAGTCACATTAGCCACAGTTCAAGTGTTCAGTGGTTATCTGACTGGGTCGAGGACATTTCCGTCATCACAGAAAGTTCCACTGGACAGCAGTGCTGTTGAGGTAGACAGGGCTTCCAAGCTCTTTACCTTGGGTAGAAACCAGCAAGACATGTAGGCAAAAAATCCTTAGCAGTGCTGGCGGTGTCTCTGGAACTTCTCTCCTTTCCTTCTTTTGGGTATGAACATGCCCAAGGGTGAAAACCATCATGTTGCCAAAGCATGCAGGGACTGCCACATGGTCAGGGAGCTTCTCTGCTGCCAAAGTTGAAGGGAAAACACGCCCTCTGTGTTCATTCCAAGTGAAATCCCATCAACAGCTATTGCATGCAGCCAGGCAGGAGGAATAGTGGGATCTGTACTGCTGTAGGCCCTCTATAAAGGACAGAATCAGAGCCGGACTTAGATGTATGAGCTTCTTGGGCAGGCAAAAACATCGGCACCTCTTCAACTGACAGGTTTTAAAGGTTGCTCCAACATGTATTCAGAGGAGACATTCACCAGCACGTGAGAGAAGGGGGGCAGCTGGAAGCTGTCATTCTGAATCACTCAGTTTTGGGGCCAGCAAGCCCCCTGCAGGTGCTGGGAGCCGAGCAAAGTCCCCGTGTGCCAGGACAGACCGCTCCAGAGCGGTGAGCTGCCGAGCAAACCTCCTAATCTTTCTGTCCTCAATATCCTTATTTATAAAATGGGGATGATGATCAGAGCCACCCCACAGAGTGGATGACAGACCGTGTTTAGATCAGGTTCTTGCATGTGGAAGCTTTAAAAACATTGGATTTTTCAAGTATGCTTTTGGGAAGAGGGTCAGAGGTATGGAGGGAAAGGATGGGGGTAAATCTAAGTTCTCAGTCTAAGTAATTTGTCAAAGATTTCTTCGAACCCCACATTCTACTCTATGAGATGTGGCAGCAAATATGATTTTATTTCTTTCAGATGGATTAGTGATGGATTAATTCCTCGCTGTTTTTCAATCATTCTTTCTTATAAATTATCCATTGACAACTGCGCAGATAATCTGTCCCTCAGTTTAGCTTCAAATAGTACCCCACAACAAAGAGCCTCTTGTTTTTGATATCCTATGTATTATGCCTGTAGGGAAGGACTCATTGTCCAACAGTTTAGACTGATGCGCTTCACAGTGTTGATGAAACGTTGACTATTTCCCAGACACCTTTTAGGCAGATACATTTCTTACTTTCCCCTTGGCTTCAGAACTCAACATGCTATTTGATGATTGCCTGGTAGTGTTATATAGGATTATCTATAGCACTGTGTGTTCATCCCAGAATAAAAGTGGCCACCCACGGCAAGTTGACTGTACATCTCTTTCTTTGCATCATTGTTAATCCAGCATGGAAATCTTTCCCCTGGGCCCAAACGTGGCCTCAGACTCAATCTCAACACAACATTTGAGGACGCTGATACTAGTGCATTGTTGTTGATGCTCAAGATGAAAAGTGTCTCGCCAGCATCAGAGATAATAAAATCTCAAATATACTATCAAATGGTGAATGCCAAGGATATCAGAGGGTTGAAGAACTCCAAACTTTAGGTTTGTCTCCAAGACACTGAACTAGGACTTCTGTGAACTCAAAGGAATCGATTTTTTACTGCTTACTTTAGGGATCACTGCTTATGGATACTTGATTTGCACTGAGTATCTCCAGAAAATGCAATAAATATGTATATCAACTCGAAGACAGTTGTCCGGCAATTACAACAATGAAAGAGAAAACTTATTGAAGAAAACTTAGTGAAGCTGAGTGGAGACTTTTCTTGACAACAGTAGTACAAATCTGAGTTAACCTTGGAATGCTACGTTAATGCATCTTTAGTGTGTCTCTGCTGGAAGAAGCTTTTAGAGCAGGTGGTCATTCCTCTATTTAGTTTTTACGAATCCTGTGGTCCATAATCAACAATGAGAATTGCGTGGGGGAACTTAATGGAGTTAAGAACATTGCAAACATCTATTATTATGATACCACTGGGTAAGATGTTAATCCACTCTATTTCTAGAAGCTGCAGGTTCTCATGTCAGCCAGGATGATTCAAAATTCATCTCCTCAAAGGTAGAGGGATTAAATACCAGGGCGCTTTATTATCTGAGGCTCCCTCAGACACATTTTCAATGTATTTGTGGATTTTGAAGTCCTCACGACTTCTCTTCATGGAAGAAAGAGGCTGTCTTGTAGAAGCAGGTAGGGACACATAGGTGTTTCCCTCCTGCTAAGGCAGAGAACTGTGTGGCAGCAGTGGGGAGGACAAATCGGTCTGGTTGTCTGGTGAATGGAAGGTTCGTTGAGATGGCCCTAGGGAGAGGCTGGGGCCAGAATGCAAAGGGTCTTGAGTCCAAGCAAAGGACTGTGTTCTTGACCTGTGGATTAATGGTCTTCAACTGGATTCCACAAAGAAGTCCCTCAGATTTTGAGGAGGTGCTCCAAAGCTACCTCAGAGATGCCTTAGTGGGTGAGAGTCAGACAGAGGAAGGCTCTAGACCAGTGGCTTTCACATTATGGTCCCTGAGCAAACAGCATATGCATATGCAGCTCCTGGATACTTCTTGGAAATGCAAATCACCTGGCCAGACTGAACTAGAAAATCTGAGATGGAGCTCAGCTATTTGATTTTTACAAGCCCTCCAGGTGATTCTGATATAAGATCAACACTTGAGAACCACTGGACTAGGCCTTCTACCCCAGCTTCACCAGAGTAAACATGTATGCATCTTGTCTATCTTATATATTGGACTTATGAGGTTTCATATGAGAAGGGATCCAAGGGCTCTCATAAAGGGAAATGCAATGTTACAGGCAAGTGGGAAATTGGACTCTTAAAGGATTGTCCCTTGCAGTTATACAGTCCTAAGGAAAATGAGCCAGGACCTTCTAATGCTGAACATAGTGGCCTTGAGGACTGTCCCTGGTGTCTCCAAGAGCAGAGAGCCGTCCTTCACAACTAGCACCATTTCATGTTGAAATACTTTTACGTTTCTCATTTTCTTTTTCTTTTCTCTTTTGAAATTGGGCATCCGTTTTGACCTAGTCAGAAAATCATTTTCTACAGAAAGAAGTGAACTGAACGCCCTTAAGAAATTCATGTAAATAAAAATATGAGCAGAGCAATCTACCCGTCTCGTCAAAATGAGCATTTCTGTGGCAAAGCTTTCTCTTCAAGGGAGGGATTTTCAAGTTTAAGAGATGTTTGGAACCAAGAACAGCTGTGATCAAGAACTAAATGAGGTGATTCGTGCTAAATAACTTTTCAAGTCAACTGGGTTCCAGAGACAAAAGTTGGCAGTGGGTACAAAGTGCTTGTGGTAACAGAGCGATGGCTGGCGTGCCCAGCATGCTCTTGACACACAGAAAGTGAGGAGGCTCTTTCTGAAAACGTCAGGGAAATACAAAGACAAAGTTCATCCGTAGACATATAAAAAGAGCTTCCGCAAGTGTGGTCCATGGACGACTCTGGTTAGAATCACTGGGATTTTTTTTTTTTTTAAGATTTATTTTTTAGAGAGAGAGAAAGCCAAGCCAATGAGCAGGGGAAGGGGCAGAGGAAGAAGGAGAGAGAGAATCTCAAGTAGACTCCCTGCTGAGCATGGAGACCTACATAGGGCTCAATCCCAAGACCCTGAGATCATGACCTGAGCTGAAATCAAGAGGAGATGCTTAACTGATTGAGCCACCCAGGCACCCCAGCCTCACTGGGATTTTGGTTTCAAGGACAATTTCCAGCATGCCAGCCCAGGTATACTGAATCAGGATTATTATGCCTATTTTCTATGTCTTCTGTGTAACAAATGTTACTAACAAGAAGTTAGGTAAGCAAATCTCAGAGGAACATAGTTAATTCACCCTTTGAAATCTTCACTTGGCATTGATGGGCTGTCAAAAAGTCATGGGATGTAGGTCTATGAAAGGGATTGCTTTATCACAATGGATTACTTGGCTGTGTTTTTTTTATTCTGATATTTGCTGTTTATATCCAAGGCCACACTTTCCCAATGGAGCTGAGCAATTCTAAAGCAAATTTGATCAATGTACAGAACTGACTGACCAACTGAGGTCAATAAAACTTTTCCTCTCACTAGTACTTTCTTCCATGAACGTTAGGTAATTGTTTTAAAGTCAACGCTTTATTCTCTCCATGCTGACACAACGTGGAGGGATCAAGTAGCCATATTTTACTTTGAATAAATGAAGCTACTCCAGCCTTCTGGAACTTGGGAGACAATGACACTGGTATCTATATAGCAATATCTGTAATATATTCCATGGAGGGAAAATTTGCAATGTAAAAATTATAAAATTATAATTTATTAATTACAGGCATTAGTGTATATATAATAAGTATATGTACCAATTATATATAATTACTTTTATTAAATTTGTCATTTAAATTGATTTCATTAAATTAAAATGTAGGATCTAGATATATAAATATATAACATATTAATATATAATCAATAAATATTAATATACAAAACAGACTATTAATATACAAAATACATTTGAATTATATTTATATGTCTATATATTATATATTAATATATTTTATAGTTAATACATATATATGTTATATTTAACATATAACATATTTAAATATACATAAATTTGAGTATATATAGATTCATTGTAATATGTACACACACTGACAAACACACTATCTTATAAAATTATGTTTATAAGAACAACACCTTCTATAAATAAAGCCCCCCAATATCCTTTCTCTGTACAAGATGTTTCCAACTTTCTTTCCTTCTGGGGAAGTTACAAAACAGAAACAAGTTCTGACATGCTAATTTCTTATAGAAAATTCTAGAAAAGAGACAAGGTAAGACGAAATTAATGGAAACTGAAATGGACACTTGAAGTCAGCTTGATATTTGTTTCCTTCTTTCTCACCTGACATTCCAATTATGTCTAAATCATACTGGGATACAAACTGCTGAATCAATTACACCCTTTCAGCAGACCTCATAGAGATAAATGATAGGGCTGTGACATCCTTCAGCCTTAGATGGAAATTTCAAGCAGCAGAAGAAAGCATTAGTAACCATCACATAGAGTAATATGCCCTAGGGAATAGAGACCACACCTGGACTTCTAAAATGGGTAGTTTTCTGACCACTTCCTCCTGATTTTGGTCATTTTGATGTGTACTTAAGAGAGAAACAAACTTTTGTTACACCTGTGCTAGTAAAATAATGTGAAGCCATGCAACCTATTTTTCCTTACTCATCTCCACTTTGTTTTTCATTTATGCCTTTACCTCAGCTAATCAAAGAAGGTAGGGACTTTTATGAAGTTCCCTTTAAACAGGGAAAATCAGATTTTTTATTTGATTCATTTGATTTTTTAAATCTACTTCTGTCCTCAAGAACAGGCCATTCCTCAGTGTTTTTCCACGATATCTAATACAAATTCTGTTGACACCTAAGAACAGCAAGAGTCTATTGGTGTCTTCCCAAAAGTTATCAACTGACTACTTAAGATCTTTAAGGCTTTCTGCGATCACAGGTTCTGCCTCTTGTCCTAGGCGCTCTAAAAATGCTAAATCCATATAATTACTTTTGGGAGAAAGACACCATAATAAATGTAAGGATTGGGAATAAAATCCAGATGAACAAGGAGCATTGTCTCAGAATGCACACTCATTCAGATGCCTTTTTCAAGCTGACATTTTTCATCTGTGCGGCTCTTTCTCACTGACTGATAAATGAAGAGCTAGACCACATTTCTCTGCAATGAAACTTAGGTTATGAATTTTCAAGCAATCTCTGACTTCAGCGGCAGGCACCGATCACCTGAAAGGTGTTCCTGACAATGGATGATGTTGGTCGGCTTGCTTGGTCAGCAGAAAAAGTGGAATCTTAGTATTTGAAAATGTAGGTAATTGAGGTGCCTGGGTGGCTCAGTTTCTAAGCGTCTGCCTTTGGCTCAGGTCATGATCCCATGTCCTGGGATGGAGCCCCGCATCAGGTTCCCTGCTCAGTGGAAGCCCGCTTCTCCCTCTCCCACTCCCCCCGCTTGTGTTCCCTCTCTCACTGTCTCTCTCTGTCAAATGAATAAAATCTTTAAAAGAAAAAAAAAAGAAAATGTAGATAATCAAATCTAATGGTCCTTGGGTGGCATCAATCTGTTTCTGTTTGCAGTGTTTAGTCATTCCTGATTCAGGAAAAAAAAATTGATTAGCTTTTAAAGGAATGAAATTGGGAGGGTGACTTGTGACTCATTTCAAACTATGCAGATGAGAAATAGAAAATCTAGTATGACAATAAGGGAAAAAGAGAATCTGGTCATTTCTTCTGGGGAGCTTGTGCCATGGAGCAGAGACAGAAAAAGGCAAAAGTAAAAATTGAATTGCAAATGCCTCCTAGTTTATCCAAACCCATTTGTGCTGGTATAGATATGGCCTATCTTCTACGTCAAGTAATCTCATCTACAAAAGTTAATCAGTTTTGCCTATTACAGTTTGCTTACAAAGTGATGCCCTTTCAAATTCATATTCTTGGAAGGTGGTTAATAACAGGAAATTTAAAGGCAAAATATCAAGTTCATAAAATTTAAACCAGAAGGTGTGTAAGTTTCATTTGCTTCTTTAAATTATAAAATGAATAGCTTTACATTTGAATATACACATTTACAAGTCCTTGGACCTGTATTACTTATTTAACCATCTGTAAATGAGTTTAAAACATTTTAAAGCATATTTAAATAATGAAAAAAAGCCCTGAAAAGTAAAAAACAATGATTCCAAACTCTGATTCAGGTTTACATGGTGTATGTGTTTTCTGTAATCAACTTTATATGTACAATTATATCCATTTATTTATGTTTGTTTATATGAACATATAGTTATATTTAAATTTATTTGTAGTGAAACATGTCCCAACTCTGTTGGACTTTTTGGGAACCAAAAAAAGAAATTCTTGGTGAATGAAGTTTGAGATAGGCTCATTTTTGTTTGTTTTTTGGCTTTTCTTTTTTTCTTTTTTTTGAATAAAGAAAACACACTCCTGCAAAATATTGTTCTTTGGAAGTGCTTTCTTAAAGCGGCTGCACATGTGTGGCTAGACAACTTCTTATTCAAGCTAAATAAACATGATTAATTCTGGCAGTTATTCAGATGACACAGAGACGTGTCATGAATTCATTTGATCAGGATAAATTTATAATTGCTCTCCTGGAGCAAGAGCGTACTTCTATCATAGCAGCCTACAAACTAAATAAATACAGATTTGTATATTTGGATTGGCAAATACAAAGTTTCTCTTGAAGTTTATATTTTCTTAATAACTGTTTCTAAGTGTTTCTTAAAATTTTTCAAGTTTTAATTTTAATATTCCCAAGGTAAGAAATTATATCTCAATTCTTTATCTTCATGCTAATTAATTCTCTGGTGACCAGCCATGGTTTATGCTTGCAAACATCCCATATAGATGATGCTTTTGCATATTTTGATCATAAAATAATCAGAACTAAAACTAAGCTTTGGTTTTAAAACTAGAATTGCCAATCAAAGTTAAAAGGGCATGGTACTTCTGACTCTTAATTTGGGGTCTGGGTCAGGGGAAGGAAAAGAATCTACATGATGCTGGCAACTAATATTATACTATGTGTTAAAAACTTAAAAAGTTCTTTTTAAAAAAAGGAAAGGGGAAAAAAAAAAAGGAACCCACACTGGTCAGCTTGGACATTGGTTTACAACCAGGAATGCACTGATTTTTATCTTTTGGGACTACATGGAATAATACAAAAAAAAAAAAAAGAAAGAAATTATAATGCAAAGGGGGAAGCTAAAGGGAACTTAAGTGCACTTATAGTCAAATAACAGTATCATTGAAGAAACATAAGAAACATAAAGGCACATGCCACAAAATCCATTTCAGTGAATTTCGGTAATAGACCAGGAAGAGTCCTGACCTGGGATCCTGGGCAAGCACACAATTGCTCTGTGTATCTGTCCCCTTGGTTCAATATTATAGAGTCACCTGTCCCTCCTGCCCAAGCTCTAAAGTGTGTACCATTTCTCCTATATATAAAACAGAACCAGGAAGAGCAACTGAGCAAAAAAAATTATAACATTTTCAAAGTATACAACCCATAATAAGGACAATATGTAGGCTCTGGGTCCAGACCTTCATTGTGTACAGAGCTAGAAAACCTGAAACACTGAGATCAAGAACTCACTTTTCCATGCATTTTCTGAAAAAGGAAATGTGCATTTTCAATGCAACCTTGTATCTACTTTGTGGAAACACAATACAATAATTACAAGCACTTGGAAGCCAGAAAGTGAGCCAAAGCTAAAAAATGTAAGTTCTTCAGGTATGTTTGTAAAAGGAACACATTGCTATATTTAAATGGATGAGAACTATGGATACATTTTTAATAAAAGCAAAGCACAGTTGAGGATCTTGAGCTCTGCTTGGTAACCAACATGGAGGCTTTTGGGCAATGTTCTTTTCAGTTTTTTAGCTGGAGAATGGACCAGTATTTATGATGAAAGGAGAAGATAAAAGTAATTTAAATTTGCCAGGAAGCAAACTCCAATTTCATGCTTACAAATACTGTTTTTGCTTTTGTTTTTGTTTTTTTTTCCATATTGAAAGCTTTAAGGGGGCTTTCAATCACTGTCACTGTATGCATTGCTAGCTGGAAGGCCCCGTGACTCTTATATTTACGTCCATACACTTACCAGAGTGGGGTGCTGTGTTAATGGCTAGCTGGGAGACAGGTGCGGCGGGGAGGGTCCTGCACTGGGGAAGCTCACTGGTCACTCACTACTATCATTACACGCCTGCCTACTTACTAGACTTTCAAGGAGCTCTTGGAGGCTAGAAAGAGTCATTATGCTTTTTCCCATCTTGGGGTGTGGCCCCCAGTAGGTGCTTTGAGTATGTTGTAAAAGGGATGAATGAAAGATGCTATCTCCTTTGGGGTTCCTTTCTCCCACCAGGTTCATGGGTTAGGAGAACTGATTAGGTGAGAAAATTCCTTATTTAAAAATACAATGACCAGAGGCACTTGGCTGCCCCAGTCAGAAACGTGTGAGACTCTTTATCTTGGGGTTGTGAATTCAAGGCCCATGTTGGGTGCAAGATTACTTAAATAAATAAAAACTTAAAAAAATAAAAATAAATAAAAGTTCAATGACTCCTCCTGCGTTTTCTTCCTTAAACTCATTCACCTTGGGATGAGCTACTTTGATCAATAATATGCAAGAGTGCTTGGATTTTTACCTTTCCCTGGGTGGGACTTCATATTGGCTGGGAAGTCAGGAAGGGAAGTCCTCCTTGGGTTAGGGCTTTGGACTGTTGAAAATAGCAACAGGGGACAAGCCAGACCAAGGAAAGTGCATGGGCAGGAGGCCAGAGAGTGTAGAGATGACCAGAGTGGTTAGAGGCTCTGTTTTCTGAGCTAGAAGGATCTGACAGCATGAGTCACCCAAAGATTTGGTAAAACCTTGGCCTTTGTAAACATGGAGCAGTATTCAGAGGATGAGCCTGGAACCTGCAATCCCAGCTTCTCCCAAGGTACTCACATGAAGCACAGGGTCTGGATTGGCTAAGCTTTATGTGTTCAAACCCAGTCCCTGCTTTTCCACAGCAGGAGGAGCAGAAGAGAGAAGAAATGAGGAGAAGGAAAGGATACCAAGCGCTATGACCCCTCTTTCTCTTTTGTCTTCCTATTTAGTCTAGTCTAGTGGGACTTTCATGGAATTTCTCACTTCATAGGACATCTGGAATGTCTTTCCTACCACCATCCCATCCCAGACCATACGTCTCCATCAACTGATACCATCTTTCCGAGCTTGGAACACAGGCTTTGTGCTCAAAGGTGTCTTACGGGGCCTGGAAAATTACCTACCCGCCTTCTTCTGAATATTTATGCCCAAAGGCCAGGATGTCAGATGCCCGTCCACTCCCATCACAGACAACAACGGGCACGGGAGGGGTGTCTCGAAGGTACTCCAAGACAATCGAGATCACATTGGGTCCTCCTTCCACAATGAGCGCCACCACCGGAACGCCTTGACCGATTCCTGCATTAAAAAAGGAAAAGAAAAGGAAAAAAAGAGAAAAGAACACAAAGCCAGCAAACCAAAGAAACAAAAAAGGGAAACAAAAAGCACAAACTAAAATTATTGAGCACAGGGGAGATCACAACATATGAAGGGATAAAATATGGAGCAAAAATTGAATCTTCCCACCAGAGAGTCTCTCTGACTTTGCCCTCTCCCCAGAGCTCCCAGGGTGCTGGGGCCGGTGAAGGCACCCACTACCTTACTTTACAGGGGTGGGGCGTGTGTGCATAGGGTGAGGAGGGAAAGGAAGGAAGGTTAGTAGATGAAGCCCTGAGCCAGCAACCGAACGACGGGAAACTAAATGTGACCTGAAGCAAGTCTCCTATGTACCCAGTGGTTCAGTTCCTTACGTGAAAAATGGAATCTAAAACAGGCCAGATCCCTGATATCATAAATAAGAAACATGACAACATAAATAAGGAAATACCTGAGTGGTTCTCGTATTAAAGACTATCAAAATCAGCTGGGGCCATATTTGCACTTGTTGAGTCAACTACTGGCTACATTAGGGGTCTATCTGTATCTGACCATAAATGATGGATCCACTTGAGTATGGGTTCTTAACAGCATAACTGTCATGACAAAGAAGCCAGGAGACATGGCATCGGCCATCTGCCTCTTGCCATTACTGTGCCCTTCACCACCGAGCAAGGCGCCAGGCACATGGTGGGTGGTCCCGAAATAGTTGCTGAATTCAGTTGTTGAATTCCAGGTTGTCACAGACCTTCTCCAAAGTATTTCAGCTACTAATGGTGAGCTAAAAGATGTAAAAATTGCCCTAACATCAGCACTCACATAGGGTTCAACCTAACATATTAAAGATGAGTATTAAAAACAAATGTCCATGAGAGATGATGATGAAAAAGAAATGAAGTTCATTTTCAAGGAACCTCTCAAGTGTCATCATGGTTCATCGAATAATTTTTTTTTTTTAAGATTTTATTTATTTATTTGACAGAGAGAAACACAGCGAGAGAGGGAACACAAGCAGGGGGAGCGAGAGAGGGAGAAGCAGCCTTCCTGCCGAGCAAGGAGCCCGATGTGGGGCTCGATCCTGGGTCTCCGAGATCATGACCTGAGCCGAAGGCAGTCGCCCAACAAACTAAGCCATCCAGGGCCCCCTTGAATAACTTCTTTAGCTCATTTTGGTATCCCACTGCATTTTCTCACTCTTCACCTTCCCAGAATAGTTAAGGAATTGAGCAGTACCATAAAAATGAGATGGTTTTGTACAGAGTAGTTATCTTAAAAAAGAAATAATCATGATTCTGTACCACTTCTGTAAATATGAACTAAAAAAAAAGCCTTTAGTCATCTCAGTTTTTCTTTTTCCCTTTTTCCCTCTTGCTGCAGTTTTTTTTTTTTTTTCACTTTTGTCCAGAAATTGCTGCCTGTGAGAAATAATAGTAAGAGGTTTGGTTTCTTGGTCCATTAATAAGAGATGGTATTTGACTTGGGTGACTTGTTACACTTCTACAGTATTATCAGTACCCTGGGGGCTTCTCTTTTCTAAGTCAGTGTTTCTCATGGTTTGATTTTTACATTAAAGGAATGGTCCAAAATGTCAGTTACACAAAAATGGGTGCTGTTTTTAAGTCGACATTTTAAAAATGAAAGAAAATGACAATTGTGGGCCCCAAGATTTCTTTTTTGTGCTCCAGAGGAATTAGAAGAGAGGGATGACCCTGGTGCCCTTCAATGTTTCTGTGGATGGAGAAGGTTTGAGAATGCCTCCTTCAGATCCGAGGAAAGTGAAGCGAGAAGTCAGTGCTGCTTCCCTTTGGTTCATAGGCCCTTAATGATTCAGACAAAATGTGCCTTTAAAACTCTATTTACATGTCTACGAAGGAGACATTTTCCCCACTGCTGGTCATGAGGATTAAATAAATTCCTGTTGAAAGGCTCTTTGAAAATTAAGGGCTAACTTGAAATGTTAATACAGCACACTTGTTTTGGAAGAGAACTTGCTGACACAGGAAATACCTACCCCTACATGGATTGGTATTTTAACACATGTTGGAAAAGGGTCTCTTTTCCAGTGTTTAAAATTTCTATGAGGTATGTCCCAAAGAACTGTGCCGTTTAATTTTTCCCTTTTCCTTGGACTAGCACATGCTGTTGCAGTACTTCATGTCAAGAAAGAGTAATATGCCGTACTGTCTGTTTTATACCAAATGATACATTTAGACTCATTCTAGGATCTTCCAAGACAGGTATTTGCCAAATTCTGATCTTGGGCACTGATTCTGTCAGTGGAATCTTGACTCCAAATTATAGACCAGTTGTGATCCACTCGAAGTCTTAGAATGGGCTTCTAGAATTTCCAGTCATCTACAATCTACCAGACAATAGGCAAGATGGCTGGAAACCTCTCTTCCCTTTGAGAGGATACATAGGTGCAAAGGACCAATTTTCATAGGATGACTTGAGAGCAATAAACTGCCAAATGATTTCACATTAGTGTATTTATCAATGTACCCAATTTTTGTACCCCCTAGAAACACAGATGCATTTTAGATGGTCAAATTTCCTATATTTGGAATGAAGCCATTATCAATTACAGTAATGAGAACAACTATTAATTTATATTATTGTCATTATTATGATATGATCCAGTGCTAAAAATTGGATGAAGTATCAAGATATCATCTCCCTTTTTAAAAGTACTGAATATATCTGGCCTCTAAATTCTCTTCCATTTCCTACAGTGATAATACATGGAAATTTGTTCCATAGACAACAAAAGCTCTTATAGTCTAAAATAAAGTACTTATAGTCTAAAATAAAGTACTCTTGAATTTCTTAGTTAGGAGGGAGAGAATGAGGCTATATCTAAAAATATCATGCTTTATGTAAACTACCAGAATATGGTAACATTAAGTCTTTCTGTCAGGAAACACACACACACACACACACACACACACACACACACACACACACACCCTGCCTTTGTTTCTAAGAAAAGAAAATGATCTCACATAATCAGTAATGAACAAAAGCAGTGGTTCTGAGCCTATTTTTTGGAGACAAGGGTCTCTGAATAATTTTATGACTCTGATGAAAGTTACTTTCTCCAAAAAAATAAACATATGGATAGTCAAAAAATGTGTCTATGCAATTTCAAGGGTTTATAGATCTTTGAGAGTGGTTCATGAAAAACCTATGAATGGATCGTTATAAAACTCCACCTGAAATTAAGCACATTGTTAGAGCTTCAAAGAGCACAGTGTGTGTTACTTTGTGAAGCTCACTGAGGCCTGTGAGAGAAGTTCTAGAATGGGTTTTCAAGCAAAACTCTATGTCCAAGGGAACTATATCATACTACTGCTGTCCAATTAGATTCACTGGCTAAACTTCCAGGGTAAACAATATGTATAGGACATCATCTTTCCCTTCATTCTTGCTCTCATTTTTCTTTATTTCTTCTGTTCACACTTGAGTTTCTAAGTTACATTTTGGACACAGCATATTAAAAATACCCTAGAGAAAGTCACAAATACAAAAATTAGACTCTGTAGTATATGGATGGCCTCATTAGTTAAAAAAAAAAAGGTTTTTAAACTATCAAGAACAGTACATTTTCTATTAATGACATAAAGAAAACATTTTTCTTTCTGGAATCTACGACATATTCAGCTTGATTCACATGGCCTGCTACTATTTTCTTTATGCTCATAACAAAATTAATATAAATTCCTTTGAAGATAACGGCAAAGTTATACCATGCTCAGCTAAACCTACTAGCTATTCACCAAAAAAAAAAAAAGCTGTTCAGATTTACAGTTTTAAAAGCTATAACTTCTGTTATTCAGAAATCTTTTTTCATTTTATTTATAACCCTCAAGGACTTTGTGTGTGTGTGTGTGTGTGTGTGTGTGTGTGTGTTTGAATACATTTCCTGCTCTTTTGGGGAAAAATAGGTTAATTTCTTAGTTGATCACAGTAATTTTTCATTTTCTACTATAACCAAACGCTTTTAGTAGTTCTTAGAGATTTCCGTTAGAATGTAATTTTAGAGTAATGTCAAGTTGCTTAAGCAGGAAGAGGCAAGATGCCCATCACACTCTTGAGCTTTTGCGATGTTGGAGCTGGGAGCACAGCCTTCAAAACTGTGGGCCTGGGTAAGGGATTGAACAGCTACATTCGACAACATTCCAGGTTCACCTAGGGCTTTCAAATTACAAACTGAACCCCAATTAACTGTTCTCTGCAGAAGATAATCTCTTGACCTTTTGCCACATTTTATTCTGACTGCGATGTCCTTTTGCTTGGGCTCCCAAGAAGGCAAGAAGTATCAAAACTGGCTTAAGCAAAAACTGGGTTGGGTGTTGTGAGGAGGGGAGATGGCAGGAAAAGGAGAATGTCTTAAAATTCCAAAAGCCGTCTCCTCCCTCTCTCTCTCTCTCTCTCTCTCTCTCTCTCTCTCTCTCTCGCTGCTGACTTTAGATCACAATCTATGGTCAGTTCAGACACTTGCGAAAACAGTCACAAGTTGTAGTGAAATGCCTGGATAACGTGATAATTTTGATCAAAGTAAATGTACACGTTGGTTTCATGTCAATATCACTACCTATGATCTAAAATGCCTATGGGCCTAAGAAATAATTCATTTTCTCTTCGGAAATGGTTCATATTTACATGAAGAGGCAGCATAGAAGGTTGATCTTAGGTAGGCTATGATGTAGGACAGATCAGGTGATTTTATAGTAGAGACCATGTAGAAAGAGGGGTTCAAACTTTCCGTGAGAGATGACTTCCCAAAGATCTTAATGCATTCAAGACTGAGTCTGTCAATGGTGGGCCTTTCTGTGAAGCCCCTGAAATTGTGTAGCAATAACATGAACACAGTTAATTCACCGGCCTTGCCACCTCTGGGATTATGTGACTCTGGATGATTTGGTAGTTTGTGTAGAGAATTCACATGCTTTGAAATTATGCACAGGGTAAGATTTTATCAATATATCTTATGTTTCACAATTTTAAGATGGCATAATTAAAACTGTCATAAAATTTTAAAGCATTGGACATGTCCCCTTCCTCCAACCTCTCACTTGAATCTCCTGGTCTTTGGTTCAATGGTGGACTCTACCACTAGAACACAGGTCACTATCTCCTCTATTTGGACCACATAACGAAGCCATAAAAACTCAGCAACTGCCTAAGATTTTGCATTTTTCAAACAGAAACTTGCACAGAAGCAGAGGGTATTAGTGATTACTAAAGTGATGGGAAAAGAAGCAGTGAGCTGTTTGCCTCAAATTAATGGACGCCAATCTGCTACCTACATGAGCAGTGATGACTGGTTTGCATAATACACAACTTTCAACCGAGAGTTTCAGAACGAGGTTCTTGATGTTCTTATCTATTTAGTGCACTTCTTCTATAGTTAGAGAAATTGTGGATAGATTTATGAAAAGTACATATACCTGGTAATCACTTATGTTCAACTGGAAGCACTTAAAGCTATTCTTCTTTATTGTTTATTAAAGGGCTTTTTACAATTAGGAAGATTCACAACATTTGAATATTCAGGTACAACTATAGACTATTATTGTCCAGAAAGAGAATATTTTAATATGCTGTATTTTGCAAAAGGAAACATAACTGGAAATCATTGAGCTATCAAGGAACAGCGCGAGTCCAAGAAAATACCTAGGGAATGACAAAAGAAAACATCCAGGGAATGGCATAAGAAAAAACATCGAGAAAATGACATAAGAAAACACTTTTTTCTTCTGAAAAGATCTTCTCAGTCTTCTGTGGAAGCAAATGTTTTGGATACTGCCTTCATGTTTTAGAGGTAGGATACACTCTCTACTCAAGACAACAGAACTCTAACTGGAATGTGCCTGGCCTTACTTGGAAATGGGCAATAAACCCAATTCCTTATCTGTTGGTGAATCCTGGTGATGTAACAATTGGTGAACGCTAAACCCACTGCAAATCACTCCCGCGCGCTGTTAGAATCACTCTATCCTTTTGCCACTATAATTCTGCACCGGAACTGATGCTTAGGAAAGCATTTGGAGATACAAAGTACCACACAAACTCCTGGGCAGCGAAAATAAAGCCACACACAAGATGCTTCACTTCTGGACGCTGATGGTTCTCAAGTAGGAAGGCAATTCCTGGAAAGATGGCTGGGGTCTTTCCTGGTGGTTGGGACTTCCCAGTGTATAAAGTTCCAATTCCCTTTAGGGGTAGGTAATGGGAAAATAATGTGAATTTCTTAAATGTCCTTTCCTGTCATCACCAATTCCTATGGCAATTCCCTTGCTGATACTCAATGTAACGGGTCCCCTCCCTACACGGTCCTTCCTGTTTACAGCGACAGGCAGCATGCCAGATAAACACACACGTGCATTTTATTTTGCCATTTAGAATCTCAGCAAATTTGACTGGAGTGGGTGGTTGTTAAGACACTGAAGATACAGTTCAAATTACAGTGAAAGCTTCTCTCAGTGATAAATGATTGAAACCTGATGCTATAGCCTTTCTTTTCCTGGGGACAGAGAAAGCAAAATCTATCAAATTAATGTGGCAAGACCCTTTTTGTCCAGCTTGTCTTCGATACTGTTGAACTCATCTACGTGATGCCTTAGCCATGCCACCAAAATTTTCATGGGAATTCTATACTAGTTCCTGCTGGCTGGCTTTCATCTTGGAGATGGTCTTGCTTCGATTTTCTGTCTGGCCATCAGAGGGCAAAGGACAGACTCGGAGGGTGGATGAGCGCATTAAGTGAGGTACCCTGCAGGCCAGTTGTGATACACTGTGGCACGTGTACTGGGAACCCCTGTCATGTCCTTCATGTCCACACCCCCCCATCAGAGAACTGACCCATCCACAGAAGGTTGGACTTAGTTGGCTTCTTTCAAAGCTCGTTGGACTGGAGTGGATTCCAGAGCTGTAGTGGGCCCCACTTGCCTTCCCAGAATTGGAGCAGAAATTCCTTGGCCTGGAGTGAGTAAGTGGAAGTGGTCTGGTGAGACGTGAAGCCTCTGTGAGCTGTGGCTCTGGTGGGATCATGACGGGTGCTTAAGCAAGCAGAGAAGAGCATATGTGGGAAGAAAGGAAGGGGCAGAGGGTACCATGGAGAAGAGGTTATGTGATCTCGGTGAGGGGACTGAAAGGGTGTGTGTAAGTGTGAGAGAGAAAGACAGAGAAAGGGAGAGAGAGATTTTTAATTAGTCATTATTCATCAAACACTTAGAACTGAGTTTGGCATTTGAGGACCGTACGGTTAAACAAACACATGTATAAAAATTCTTATTTATATTTATTAAGCTTATATAAGATTTCTACTTTAAATATACATAAATATTCATGAGGTGGAAAGAAAAATAATGCACTTCATATGTTTAGACCAAAAGGATGCTCTATGAATAATTTGAAATTTGTTTTTCCAAAGTTTGAATGTTCTCTCACATGGGCCAATAATACGCTTAGGAAGACACATTTTTTTTTATCGTGTATCCAGAAGGCTAAAACTTTCTGGTTTGGGGTAAGGTGACTCTTTCTGGAGGGGTTTTAGGTGACTTTTTGTATTACTCCCCAAATGCCTTCTACCCTGGGCCTCTCCTCGGTGCTTCAACCAGCTTGGAAAGCCTTTTGAGTTCCGTGGGTTGGACAAAGAGTTCTGTGGGTAAACGCCAAATAAACTGTAAACCGACTCCAAGTTATATTACATGCTAATAAAGGAACTTGGCCTTTGACTTCGTCAATGGGAAACAGTTATCCCCTCATGGCCAGCCAGCTCTGATTGAAATATCCTATTAATGTTCGCATATTACCAGGACATCCAAGTAACATTCTATGTGAATCGTTTCAATAGAAAGGGAACAGCCACTCCCAGGGGCTGCGGTGCATGTATTACTTTAATAAAGGGAAAGAGCCAATGTTTTCTTTGAGGCCATTGTTTGCAGGCTGAATGTTTTACTGTAATTGATCTAAGTGTACAAGCAAAGTCGCCCAAACAAAGCTAGAGTCTTCTTGGTTTCTACTCTGTTCAAAACCCACATCAAAACACATCCCTTGTCTTCTCAAATGTAAGGTAATCAGAGTGGTTCCAACTCATTTTACTTTACAATACTTTGCCTATCCTCCCCCATAAATGTGCCAGGATTTAGGTCCACAGCCTAAGTTCCTCGGCTTCTTGCTACAATTAGCAGGCAACAGAGCAGCCCAGGGAATTATGGATTGAACAGAACATGGAAAGACCCAGTCTCCAGGGCAGGACAGAGCAGGGAGGAGAGGGAGGCAGTAGGAAAGAAATGTTGCTGGTAATGGCAAAATGGGGGCAAGTGTATTAATTTGCCCTTCCCCCACCCCAAAAAACCTCTTTGTATTAGTTGAGACAGGCTGCAATTACTTCTTCCTTCCCCAAATGTGAAGAGGTCTCTTCTCTCTTTAAGGAATGCTCTTTTTTGACAGTCTATGAGAAACTCATACTCATCCTGCAGTTCTCAGGTTCAAAGATAAGTATTCTTGAGCCCCTTCCCCTCTTAGCCCACTGGGCAGAATTAACCGTCCTCGCTTGTGTTGCCTTATCATAGCATTTGCTTTTGTTAAAAGCCCATGCCAATGAATATATTTCATAACTTTGTCCATCACTTACTTTGTTATAAAAACATTCTCATAGCACCTTTCATCCTTGAGTTTTATTTCATTAATGACATCTTTGGGCACCTCTTTTCTCTATTGGGTAGGTTTATCTTTGTGTTGCCTGCATGTCATACAGTGCTCTACACGGGGTAGTTGTTAAAACTTGGGGTACAGAAGGGAGGCGGGATGGTAGGGCACTGCATTTCCATCAAGTAACTCCTGATTTCTTAGAGGTTAAATGACAATGTCATTCTTTCCACAGAAACTTCTTGATGTTTTCTGACATAAGCAATTTCCCCTCAGTCAACTGGCCTGAGTTCCAGGGCACTGAGATCTGATTTACATTCTCATGAAATGAGGAATTACTGCAAATGCCCGTTCCCGACGCTCACTGGTATGCTCATTCCTGTGGACTACTACAAGTGCATCCCAGTTTCCTATCACCACCAGCTGGTCAGTGTCATAAACACAGTCTTCTCTGAAGCCCTCTTTCTGTGGGTTCCTGTTGCCAACAGACAAAAAGCCCACACCTCCGTGACAGCAAGACTCCCCCAGCTCTGGCCCCAGCCTTCATCGGCAGTCCCATCTCCCTCCAGAACCCTCCACCCACCCCAATTCTGGTGTCATCAGACTATCGTCATGATCTGTCATCTAGGATTCCTAGCCACACTAATTTTTAGAGGAGACTCTCTCTCCCCACTCCTAGTTTCTTGAAGAAGAATGAGGTCTCCCAGCCTCTCCAGGGGCTGCATGGGAGTGGCGGTGAAAACTCCTTGTGGGATGCTGCCTGATTTGGGGGAGCCATTAAGCCCACTTGACCAACAGACTTAATGCCACATCTGCTAACTTGCCCAACAACAAAAATTGGCATTTGGGGCCCATCAAGTTCTTTTCTTATTTCTCATATTGTTCTGAATTTGGATGAGGAAGACAAGTGCTCTTTACTGTGGTCCCTCAGAGACCCCCAACTCCATCCTCAAAGTCCAGTTCAAATATTACTAATTCCTAAGGCACTTCCTAGCTCCCTTGGGGAGTATTAATCGTTCATTCCTTTGTAGTCCATTGTTGATTTGCTTTTCTTTTATATATCTATTGGCAACATTTTATTCTGTCTTGCTTTAATTAAAGTTTCACCCACTAGATTTTAAATTTCTTGGGACAGAAAACCCCTACTCCCATCCTCTTAAGCAACATCCTGGTTTCCAAAGTGCTTCACACATAGAAAGTAGTTTAAATACTTGTGAAATAAAACAAAATTAAAATGCACAATGTCTGTGGTCTAGACCTTGGGACTAGCACAGCTAAAGAGACAGGAATAAATTGGTGGTTATAAGGGGACCGAGCACCTTATTTCAATTCTATGGATGTGTCCTGCTGACAGTAGAGATGATAGCTATAAATGGCTTAAAAGTGGCCTCATGCTGGCCTTTCATAGGCCTTAACTACCAGGACCCAGCAGTAGTCAGAGACCTAGAGAAGAAGGTGCTGTGCTGAGTCACCTGGGTGACTGCTCACATTTCACCTGTCTGTTTGGATTAGGTCTGGACGAGTCCAGATTCGTAGCGACTCAAAGAGCCAATTTCAGTTCAGCTATTTTGTACTTTTAAATTGAAGGCTCACCATTTCTCAGAATTGGACCCAGCCTGAGTGACAACATGCTCTGGCCATGGAGGGGGAAAGACGTAAACAAAGGTTTACATCCTTCCCTTTGCTGGAACGATAGCCATGAAAGCTATTATTTCCTCCAGATGAAATGAAGAGGGAACTACATGACCGAAACGACAACCTAATTCTGTTCCCTCTACGATGACTGCTGTGATGGAGCAGCTGATGTGCTGCGGGCTAGGAGTGACCTTCATTACCGCCAAGGTCACTAAAATAACCCACTGCCCTATCATATGAGACCAAGGAAGTGTTCTGATTATTTGGGATCTAGTAATGGCATTTAGTCCAATTTCTGACCAGCAGTTGGGAGAAACAACACACTTTTATTTGATTATTTGGGCATCTTTTCTACAAGATAATATATCAAGTCTAATCAAGTCCTTATTGTGACTAAATGCTCAGTGAGAAATATGAATGACAATGTCGTGAGGAACCATCTTTCTCCTGCTTTTAAGTTTCTGTGTGGATGGAGGTCTATTAGGGTAACACATCTAGCCCCTTGTCCTTCCCTTACTCCTCTCCACATATAAAACTGAGCAACTTGATTGGTGGTGATTATCTGTCCATGTTTCTCGGGTAGAGAGACTAAATCTACTAGAAGTCTTCCATTGAAGAGAATTTAGTTTCTTTCTTCCTCCATGGACCAGTGTCAGTCAGTGCTGTTAGGAAAGGTGTCTTTTGTAGACACAAATTTCTTCTCTGGTTGGCTGTCTGGAGGCCAAAGGGAGTGGGCAAAGCCATTTGGCCCTCACACTAAGTCATCACTTCCAACAACTTCACCATTAATAAAAATGATATTTTGATCTCCATCTGCCTGACTCTGAGGTCCAACTCTCAGTTTCAGTCCTGCCCCATCAAGGGCGAAGTATAATTTATTGGGCTTTCTCGAGCTCCAACACCATGAATTACAATACTGTCATTTCTCTTTCTGGCCTTCGCTTTGCAGCACAGCATCTAACAAACTTGAGCCTCTGGTTCAGACCTGTGAATGTGAAATTATTTTTCAAGTGTAAATCTGGCCTTCTCTTTCAGACAATTTTTTATTTGTTTTTATAGCTCCTCAAAAGGAAACAACAATTAGAAAAACACTAAAAAAAAAAAAAAAAACCAAAAAACCAAAAACCCCAAACCCAAAAAACAACCTAGATGCAAATGGAGCCCAAACAAGGTTGCTTAGGAATTTCTGAGTTGCTGCCAATGATCTCACCTAGGGGAGTCCACTCTGCCCAAGGGCTGTAGGCAGTTTCTTTTCTCTTAGGGGAAGGAGCAGTTGCTGAGCTACTACTAGGTACGTGCATGAGCCAGGAGGGCTGCACTGGCTTGCTCAAACTGCTCAACAATCCTATGATAGAGATATTATTAACCCCATTTTATAGTCCAATAAACTGAGGCCTGGAGCGTAAACTGCCTATCTGAACTTGTTTTCAAACAGGGCCCTGTTAGGAAATGCAGAGTCTGGACACTGTACTCTTCTGGGTTGTTTCTCACAGGGGTGACCATATGACTAGCTAGCATTCAAAGGTCAGGACACATTTGCAAGGGAAGGGGTCATCAATCATTAATAGTTTTTCTGGGATGACAAGCATAAGCCAGAAAACTGTCTGCTCTGGAACAAGCCAGTACATAGGATCATTCTATGGTTCTCATGTCTTAGTGTCTCAAACTCGTTTCTGGAAGATTCTAAACATGGATGCCACCCTCAGATATTTAGAAAAGGGGCCCGAGTCTGTTCACTGTTCCTTTGCTACATCGCTTCCATCGCTTCCTGGCTTAATCAGGCAAGGCTCACTGTTGTCCCTTTCTGATTTCCTGGGATCGGGTTTCCAGCTCCTTCTAAATCACAACTATTCACTGTCAGAGATATTCCTTCCTGTTAGGTACTCAGAGGGAAGAAGCTCCAGGGAAGGATTAGATCATTAAGCAAAGGAAAATAGCATCTACAATCTGGCAGGACCTGCATAAATCCTGGAGGGGGAAAATATCGTTTTAAAAGTTTTTCTCATTCTAGCATATCCTTGATGGTGCTGCAAATAAATCCCTTCTACTTTTCTCTTATAAATAAATGCCTCATTACATTCTATCACTTAAACCCGTTGGAGTGTGGGGATGAAGAATCGGCAGACGGTCATGGCCCAGAGGCATCCGATGATACCTTGGGTCCTTAATCACTCACTTGTTAATCCTACACTGTCTGGCTTATTCCTACTCTGCCACCAAGAATTGTTTGACTGCAAAGTAAGTGCCAATACCATCATCCTAGAAGGGGTGCCATGCTAATGTTATACATAAGAAAGTGGCTCTCCAAGGACTGTTCTTAAAACCCTAATGCTAATGTACAAAGAACTAGCTTGTGCATTGAAAATTACTACCAGGAGTAGTGTGTAGAAATGCCCATTTCCAGTCCTTAGCTCTTTTGATCAGTGTCTACTCTAGCACATGGCTTTTGAGCGTAGCATGCATCGGAATCACCCAAAGCTTCTAAGTAGGTCTAAAATGCAACTTGAGAATGTGCATTTCTAACAAGTTCCCAAGTTTCTGTTGCTGCTGGTCCACAGACTACACTTTGAGAACCACCGTCCCAGCATCAAGCTCTAAGTAGATGAGACTTCCACTGGTGAAAAGAAGAGAAATCTAAGATGTGTCCCTTGCAATAACTTAAGATGAGAGCCCATGGAGTAGGACTAAAACACCCATGCTATGTTTCCAGGGTCTATTTTAACGTCCAAACTAGGGTCAGCAAACTTTGTCAGCAAAAGGCCAGATAGTATTTTTAGCTTTGCAGGCCAGACGGTGTCTCTTTTAAGTCCTCAGCTCTGCCACTGTAGCATGAAGGCAGCCGTAGGCGGTACACAAAAGAATGAGAGTGGACATGGCTATGTTCCAATAAAGCTTTATTTACAAAGACAGATGGTATGCTGGATTTGGCCCATGGGCTCTAGTCTGCCAACCCTTAGGTCTAACTAATGCGATAAAAATGACTCCTATGAGGCAACATTTGTTAGTTTGCCAAGACTGAGTATGTCTATGATCAATGAGAAACTAACCAAGCTGGAAAGCTGACCGTGTAAGCCAAGCCGTGACATCCAGTTGAGTTGTACACGATTGATAGAACAAGGCCCTTACTGGAATTATATTGCTTTTCTTGCCATTCAGCCCCTAGAACTAACTATTTAAAGACAATGGCTTCCCACTTCATCATTTGTTGAGTTACTAATTAATTCACTTTTGTTTTCCATTTGTTTCTCTTTTTCCTTCTTTCCAAAAGGGCCCACTGAGCTGTCTTTCCTCAGGGAAAGTTGGCATTGCTGGACTGAGGATGACCTCACCAATGGCTTTGGTTAAGAACCTAAGCTCACTACAGTCTTGAAGAGAAAGAGGAGAAGGCAAGTGTCTCTAGTGGGGACAAGTGGGAGCAGATGGGACAGAAAGAAGGGACCCAGAATGTCCCCCAATGGTCAGTTGCCATGTCTCTTCTGACTTGACCCAGTTGGCCATTCCTTCCTCTTGGAAATATGTTCTTCACTTGACTTCCAGAGAGCTCCCTCTCCTTACCCTGCAAGCTTCTCCTTCTTCATCTTTGCTGGTCCCTTCTCATCTCCCTCACCTCTGGGAGACAGTCTTAGGAATCAGTTCTTGGTCCTCTGTTGTCCCCTTCACGCCTCTCTTCACATACTCCTTGGATGATCCCACCCACGCACATGGTTTTATATACTGGCTACACATGGACAACTTCCATATTAACATCTCCAGACAGAGTATCGTCACGGATTTTAGTCTGGCACAATCGTGCTCCTCTCAATACCACCACTGTGAGATGTCTCAGATCAGACAAGCCCAAAGACAAGCTCCTGATATCATCTCATACCTGCCATTCCCATCCCCATAGTCTTCCTCACCCAAATAAATGGCAACACATTCTTCTAGCTGGGCAGTCCCCCCATAATTGGACTCATCTTTTCCTTTCACAACTTGTAGGTAAGTGGCAAATCTGCCCGCTCTGCCTTTGAATTATAGCCTGAATAGTATACTTCTTACCTCCTCAATTGCTACCACCCCCAGTCTAAGCACCACCAGCTCTTGCCTAGATTACTGCCATGGTCTCTTGACTGGTGATTCTGCTTTCACATCTGCTCCCTGTGTAGCCGACTCAACTCAGTATGTAAGGTGATGCTGTTGAAACATACAAGAACACTTATTCCTTTGCTCAAAATTCTACAAGCTACTATTCCATACAGGGCAAACATAAAAATCAAAGTTTTTATGCTCCTTCCTGGATTTGGCCCTTGTTCCTTGCCCGGAGCCCTTTCCTGCTCTTCTCCTCCCTATTCCGTCCACATGACCATCCAGGCCTCCTGATGTTCTCCAATCATGTTGCCCACATTCCTGCCTTCGTTCCTTTTCATTGCTGTGCTGGAAATGGTCTTCCCCAAGATGTTCCATAACTTGCTCCCTCCCTTCCTAAGGTCTTTACTCAAATGTCTCCTTTCCAGAGAGGCCTTCTTCATCACTCTGTTTAAAAATTGCAGCCCCTTCCTTGCACTCCCTTTTTTGGCTTCTTCACCTTATTTCTCTCCCTCACACCTATCACTATGCAATATACTACATATTTTACTGATTTTTTCCCATTTCCTTCACACAAATGCAAGCTCTAGAAGGGTGCAATGAGCATGGACCCCTGACCTGAGGGAGACTGCCATGAAATGCACCTGGGGCTCTGCTCAGCACTGGAGCTCCAGAGCCTTCTGCCTGGAAGGGACCGCAGGCTTGGGTGGTTAGGGCAGCAATGGTGACCTTGGCTGAGGGAAAGTAAGACGGCCCTTCCCAATTTCCCAGGTACACTATAAGCGTGAGAGAGGGAGAAGACAGGAAAGGAGGGAGGAGAAGGAGAGAGGTAGTGGGGGGGTAGGCTGGGGAGAAGAGAGAGAGACCTAATAAAGACTGAGATTGAATTCACCAAAACTAGATGGAAAGAGGGCTTGGAATTGGATTTATTTGAATTAAGGAACATTTTTATGTGACACTTCCTACATACCTAAGTTTATGAGGCACAATTCATAGTCACTACAACAGTTCTTATTACTTGAATAATGGAAAGAAGTAAGTCGACAGAATAAGCCAAATCGTGCTCAGTGCACGCCATGAAAATTGAATCTAGGGATGGAAATACAAGGGTGAAGAGAATGTTCTACCTCTCCCCCAACTCCTGATGTGGGCACGCCATGCTTACTTGTCTTTTTCAGAATCTCCCCCATGATTTCCTAATAAATTCTGATGTGCATCTGAGTCAGTCCTCACTTCCTGTGTTCTCCCTCTGGGTGGAAGCAATGTGCCTAATGAGGAGAGGTTCAGCTCAGATCTGTTTGATGACCAGAAAAGCTGACTCTTCAATCCTCACTCCCCTGGCTGAGCAAAGGAGCATCCTTTTTTTTTTCATCCTCCCTCACTTCAGCAGGAATTGCCCACAGAACCCCATGTGGACGCCAAGATGCCAAGGCTCATTAGCCAACAAGAGCTGTTGATTCCTCTGCCTGAGACAGGACCTCAGTGTTTCCCTGCAGGGCTGTGGCATGTGGAACTCCACGTGGCTTTTGAAATCTGGTGTCCTCGCTGAACAGGGACAGCCTGTTCATTGAGGGGAAGAGCTGCTTGTTTGTTTCAGCTCTGGATGCCAAAAAAGAAAAGGAAAAAAGAATCAACTGTTTGCCTATTTGGCTGGTATTAGGGCATAACATCCCTATTTTCCTCCCTTTTTTCCTTTTCCCTTAGGGGTTAATATCTTTCGCAGAGGGTTCAAATTTAAAGGATGTGTATTCTGTTACAGTCTCTGACAATTTTATTATTGACACCTTGGGAGCCCTATTTCTGGCCATTTTTTAAGCCTACTTGAAATCAACTTCACTTTCGTACCCATCAGTTTCAATGGTTTGAAATGATCCAACTAATATTCGAAGGGAGAAGCAGGTTATTTTAAATTCTGGGAAGGTGCTAGAGGGGTCCTATGACAAATTCCCTGGCCTTACAAGCAAATTAAAATCTCAGCCCACCTTTTTTTTTTTTTTTTTTTAAAGGCCACTAGAGAATGACATACCTTATCCTCTAAATATATTCCACTGCAAAATCGTTGATTATGGCAGAAAAGTTCTCAGTCAGCACAAGTTCTGCCATTTATTTCATGTTTGCCTAACTTTCTAAAGTTAGCTATGCATTTCTACTAAATGGTGGACCGTAATCTAGACTGAAAAGCAGCCATGGGCAATTACCACTTTAAATAAGTGGGGGAAATCAATACTTATTTCTTTTTCTGTGTAAATAGAAATAATGAAGCCACCACGGCATTGGCTGCTACAAAAAATACACATCCTTTGCCTCTCTAAGTTCATCCAATGGTCAGGATTTAACAAGAATCACGAGCCAACAGGAGCACATTTCAAAGTTTCAGGATAAATGCATTCATGCTCATGACCATCGGAAGTATTCACCACGGTCTTTGCCAGTACGCGCTCCTATTCATTTCTCTTCCCTGAGTCTGTCTCTGTGTTATTGCTTTATTATGTGTCCTTCCTTTGTAGCTTTTATGTCAGGCTGGACACCAGAGCTAAAAATAAGGCCAGAAAAACATGGATTGATGTTTACAATAAACATTTATTCCGCACCTACCTGCCCGTGCCAGGCGCTGTGCTAGGGGCTGCTGGGTGACAAAGACAAGTAGGACTCGGGGCTCTGCTGTGAGGAGCTCACAATCTACAGGTGACCAGGTGACGGAGGACAGGGCAGGCAGGCAAATGCAGAGAAGCGCTCCCCCGGAAGAGACAAGAGGCACTTACACAGTGTGGCAGTGGGGTTATGGGGTAAATAACTGAGCCCACAAGAATCACAGTGCACTTGTGTGTCTGTTATGATAAGATTTCACAGAAGAGAAGATTTTCAAGCTGATGCATGGAATGTAGGTTTCTGTCAATAACTAGAGTTGGAAGAGGTTGGAATTTTAGCAAATGTCAAAACAGGAGAAAAACATTCTACAAGGTATGTCATGATGTCATTTATGAGAAAGTGCAAGTAGCTTGGAATGGCCGCAAAAGAAGATCCACAATACAGGATGGAAGGAACTAGAAAAAGAACAGATGAAAAGATATGGAAAGACTTTCCTTTAGCAGTGAAACCAGAAGAGGGTGGGAGGCACGAGGAAGGCCTTTGTTATCAAGAGAGTAACTTATTAGATCTGACCAAAAACAGCAGATTGTGCTAACAGGGAGGCCAAAATGCCAACTATTTGCAATGCAAATCTTTCTAATCTGAAAAGAGATCTCAGAGTGCTTCCTTGAACTAAAAGAACCTAGGAGATCTTATGGGAAGGGTGGGTGGCTAGTTCCCCAGTGGGACTCACTAGTTTATTGGAATTGCCCCTGAACAAGTCATTCTAATGCTAAAGGCAGTGCTTTCCTAAAAGAGAAAAGGCTCCTAGCTTGAATTGGAAAATGAATCAGATAAACAAGATAGGCCGCTACCCGGAAACAGGTTTTTCTAATGTTAATTCCACACCCCCAATATTATTCTTTTGACTCCACTATTGCTTCATCGACAAAGGCACTTTTTAGTATTGAGCATGACAAACATTTCACTGACCGCCAACTTGTATCTGGCCATTTTGAAAGATGAAGAGAGGGCAGATGTTTACATGGCATTGTCTTTGCCACAGAACCTATTCTTTTAGAGGGAAAATTCTGTAAAAAAAAAAGGCAGAGAAGCTTCTAAAAACATGGTTAGCTGAGAGCATCTGAAAAATGACAGGTCATCAGAGTCCAAAGTTAACTGGTTCTGAATTTGATATTTGTATTTTGGATGGTCTTTTACTTGGTTGGTTGAGTCTAGAGGTGGTAGAAAGTCCGATTGGCTGAATGGGTTAGAGCATCCACAGAAGGCAATGAAATGTCCCTGAAATACATGTGACCCTCCCAGAGGAAGTTTAACATCCTTTTCAAGTCCTGTGGTTTGAATCCAGGCCTGTCAGTCTATGGGGATATAAACTCATTATTTCTTACTTTCAGGTCTCCCTGGAGGAAGTTCGGCTATGGCCCTTCACCCACGGAACTCTTACTGATCTCACGGAACAGTTATGGGCTCAATGATGGAGATTTTCATGTCATGGTTACCCCAATGCATCTGAAGATGGTGCAATGATCAAAAAAGATGCCAGTGATGACAATTGAACGTCCCTTTGCCTTCCCAGCCTCCTTCATATATTCTCAGGCATAGGATGACAAAGGGAAGTCCACGAGTCACAAGAAGAAAGACTGTAGCCATGGGTACACGATCAGGAGCTTCTCTGTTTCTCTTCACTCCCCCTCATGTCATCACCCCACCCTACTTCCTCCTCATTGTTGCTCCTGTGAATTTCTCCACCATCTTGCCACTAACACCTGTCCTCTGCCCACAGTTCTGCTGATGATGAATTCCAACTGAACCAATGTTCAACCCATGTGTGGCACGGAGTTTATGTTCCAATAGTTATTGAAGGAAATAATAACCCCAACACCCTCCAAGGCAACAAGATTGTAGGGGCGTGTCTTTTTGAATGAAATAATGCTTTCTTACGTGGGGTGAAAGGAACAAGGGTTCTGGAATCACATCAGCCTGGTTTGTGCCACGCCCTGCCACTAAATGGATTTAGAATAAGGGCTTAATTACTCTGAAATTCTGTTTCATCACTAAATAAGGAAGATAATAATCCCTTGAAAGGTTGCTGTGAGTATTAAAAGAGATAGTACATGTGAATGCTTTAGCATACTGCCTGGAAAATACCAGGGCCTCAAGAAATGCGTATCTCCCTCCTCCCTGTTCTTCTGTGGAATTTTAGGATGATAAATAACAGGGAGTAACTAATCTTCAATGTGGCTGGAAGTCTAAGAAAGAGATAAACGGCAGTCATAGGGAGAGATAGGATTAGGAGATTTTAAAGGAAGCGAATGGTTTTTATGGTTAATTTTCTTGGTTGGGGTTTAAGAGAAGATTCACGATGTCCATTAATCATACTTACCAATTGGGTCTAATTGGCAACTACCCCAAAATGAATAAAACAAGCGGGAGTCAAGAGAGAAAAACGGCAGGCATCCTGTCAAAAAATAAAATCTTTGAAATTTCTACAACCCAATGGTTGAATATACATTGTATTAAAGCAGACAGACTCACCCAGTTTATCAATGTGTACAAGTGATGGGAATCTAAGTTGCACATTCAGACTTTCACAAAGCCTCAATAGCCTTCTGTACCAGCTCTACTGTGTCTCATCACTCCTTCACTTGTTGGGTCCTTCAAATAAGTGTCCCGTGTGCTGGAGGAAACATCCCTCAATTCTGTTTTAGCCTAGGTGACTGCTCTGGTGGTCAAAGGGTCAAACAAGGCACTCCTTGAGTACTTGTAAGAATGCTTAGCTCTTGGTAATCTTCAAGAAATGCTAGCTCTTGTTATAGTAATTCCAATAATAACTATGAGTTTGGTTCTATGTTTTCCAAGACTGAGCAAAACTGGATTGTCCCCTCTCTCCTTTTAAAAACACTTTTCTTTTTGTAGCTACGTGTCCTGTTTTCAAGTGACTGGCTTACTTTTGACCTAAAAGAAATAAAACCCCCCCATTGGCTAATGTAATTAATTTCTTTTCCTTTTAAAGAAGAATTGAAATGAATGCTGATGTGTCACTCAACATATCATTTACTGAAAAGATTCCCCTGTTTCTCACCCTTTTCTTTCTCTCATTGCTAAGAAATAATTGATTAGATAGATCCAGACATATATATATTATCTATCCATATCATATATCTACTGCTTCCTTCCTTCCTTCTATTGTATGTACGTGAGTATGTATCTACAGAAAAAGTCACCAAAGCATTTCATTATAATAGGTTTCTGTAATAATTTGGCTAAATTATCCCAAAGTGGGAGGTAAATTTAATTGTGCCTCTGGAGTTGTTAATTGACTAAAGAAGCTAGCTTGGCTTAAGATGATTCAGTATCTCATTTCAAATGTAGGCCTCAGAGGAGAATCCCACAACTAGCTATTTCTGCCCCTCTTTTGTTCCTTTCCTAAAAACAACACTTATGGAAGCCCCCGGAGCCTCAAGTTATGTCTTCTGGCCCTAGCTTCCTAGGATCAAGCCAGATTTTTAGAGCAGCCTCAGCTGGAGGTAGTGGTTGGGCAGGGGGCAGTAGTCAGTGAGAGATGCGGTAGGGTCTTACCCACTTTTATGGAATATTACTTGGTGATTCCTCATTGTCCACAACCTGGCTGAGCTGCCTTGTCCTAAGAAGTAGCCAGTGGGTAAAACACAAAGCAATATCCCTCGAAGCACAAAATGTAAGGGTTGGTTCCTCTGGACTCTTAATAGTTTGTAAAATAATAAGCCAAGAGTAACTGCTGAGTATTTTCCAGAAAGTTACCAATTAGCATGTTTCTGAGAACATAGATTCAAGTTGGGAGCATACGCCTCCCCCGGCTGCTCTCCCACTGTGTACAACAATTAGAGTGCTGGCTAAACAGGATGAGCAAAGCCCCAAATAGACAACAACACAAGCCCTCCTGGATATTTAGCACAAGCATTTGTTTACAGGACCCAACACAAAACTGGCTTAGCTCTGTCTTCCCTGCAGAATGAACAGCACCCTGGTACTTTCAATTTGTTTCTTTTTTCCTTCCAGTTACCAAACTCTAACTAACAAAAGTTAAAATGGCATTTTAGTGAAGATTAACCAGATTCTTTGAAGATTTATTGCATGGTGGAAAATGGAAATGTCTAGACATCTGGCATTGGTTGACTGTGATCCCAACTGTCCCATTATTTCCTTGATTACCCTTCTGGGCCTGGTGGAAACAGTGGTTTCACGGGGAAAATAGGGACATAAAGGGCCAAGGATTTTGCTTCCAGTGAGGTTGATGCCCTAAGCACCATGCTTTCATTCCTTGCTAAGATGCATGAAGAAACTTTCCTAATGTGAGTTCCCTGGTGTTGCGTTAAATAGAGTAAGGAAAGTACCTCCCAAACGGACACAGTGAGCAGCAGACTAGAAGTGTGGTGTTTTGAGCTGAGATCTGTGCCAGTTAATACACCAGATGAAAAGAGGTAGGATGTATGTTTCCAAGGGGGCTTTCTTATCTGGAAAATGAAGGCCATGAGCTAGGTGAAATATACGTATTTTATATATATATATTTTTTTTATATAAATATATATTTATTTATATAATAGTGTATATATACGGTTATGCAGAACGCATGAGCATGAGTAGCTTTGCACCTGCCCATCCGTACACCTCCATATATGTAATTATATCCCAGTGATCATACAGCTTATTTTTATATCCCCCTGTCGAGGAGTATGTAGAAAAAGAAAACAATGAAACATCCTTATCTTTTACTTATGATCTTGCTATTTGTCTTTCCCTAAAAAACTAACCCCGGTTCACATGTACACCTGGTTTAGACTTGCAGCTAAAATAATGCAACCAGAGAGGATAAACGATTTCATGCGAGCGGAACAAATTCAGTTCGGCCCCATGGAGGTGCTCAGCTTTCTGGATGTTTAAAGCTTTCACCCACGTGGCTTTTAATCCATCACTCACATTCCACCCCTCAAAATCTTACTTCAATACCTCCACGACTTAGTCCCTTGGACATTCCAGCCAGGACACTCCATCCCACCCAGAAATACTCTTCCTGTGAACGGCTGTACTTCATCTCGCTCAAGGGCACTTAACACTTGCTGCTTGTGCTAATGCAGCTGTCTCCCAAGGGGAAACAGCCTGCTGGTGGGGGCTTGGAGGCAGGCGGACTTCTTGGGTTGGCCTCTTACGGCCAGTCTGACATGGGGGCCATCACTCGACCTCTTTTTGGTCAGTGGGGATTATAAATGGTATTCACTTTCTAGGGCTGTCAAAGGAGTAAAACATGATTTCTTGCAAAGTGTTTAGAATAGCACCCAACTGAACACTAGTTATGGTTCACTGATTTCGTAAAACTCTTAAGTTCTCCAAGTGCCGCAACTACACCTTCCTTGTCCTGCAAGGCCTGCAGTGCTTTGTATGTTACAGCACAGAAGCCAATACCGGAAGAACCACAGAGACACCGTCAAGGGGAAATGCAAGAGGCAGAGTGATCACTATTTATTGTAAATGACAGATATTTGGAGTTCTCATTTTGCTACATTTTGAAAAGCTAAAGAACTTTAAGCCTGAGCCACTCTTCTTACGTGGGCACCACGGATGATCTCTAACACAAAACAGCTGTTGGAGGTACTGTGTGACCCATCTCTATCTCAGGGAGGAAGACCCTGGGAGAGGGGAGCTGGACTTTGGGGCGGCCAGGAGCATAATGAAACACAATGAAAATGAACAATTCCCGCTCTGCTGAACTAGACTCACAGTAAAGATAGAAAAGTAGGACATTTTCAGGAGTGCCATTATACTAAGATGCCTGGCTATGGCTAAGGCTTGGGAATAAATTTAGGTTGTTTTATCATTCACTAAGTCCCAATAGGGAAGATAAATTTTGTTTCTGATTTCAGCTACTGTTAATATAGGCATCAAATCTGTTACACTGGCCTCATAATTAAAAAAAATTTATTTATTTGAGAGAGAGTCACTGAGAGAGAGAGAGAGAGAGAGAGAGAGAGAGAGAGAGCACAAGAGCCAGAGCAGAGGGGATGGGGTAGAGGTAAAGGGAAAAGAAGACTTCCTGTTGAGTAGGGAGCTCAGTGAGGGGCTGGATCCCAAGACTGCAACATCATGATCTGAGCTGAAGGCACACGCTTAACCAATTTGAACCACCCAGGTACCCTGGTCTCATAATTTTTATACACATCCTTTATATATAATTGGACATATTATTTTCTATGATGTGTCCTTAACCAGCCTCTTTTCTTAGGTTTCCTGACTTGACTCTTTCCTCTTGTCTTAGATGAAGCAGAAGATCGCCAGCAGGCTGAGTGAGCGAGAGAAAACATGGTGGAGTTGGCTTCTTACCCAGAGGTCAAGAATGATATATATACACTTGAGGGAGGAAGTTTCTGAACTCTATATTACATGGATAGGCAGACTACTTCCAAAGGTTGTCTTCCTCCTTCCTTCACTCCTTTCCTTTCCTTCCTTCCTTGCACCCCTCCTTTTCTCCCTCCCTCTTTCTTCCTTCTTTCCTTCCTTCCATTACAGAAGCTGTATTTGCTCATTGTAAAAAACAACATTGAGAAGTACTTAAAAGATATATGTGGAACACATCAGTTCTCATCCTACCTTCCCTACCTCAGGTTTCACTATCTAGAAGCTATGACTGATAATTATTCATCTATGTCCTTTCAGATATTTTATAAGTATATACAAATATCTTTTCACATTATTATAAACATAAATATAGTCACAAACACACAGTTGTACTGTTTTACAACAGGTTTTTAACTTCAGATAAAAATATACCCTTGGGGAACCCTCTTACACTGTTGGTGGGAATGCAAGCTGGTGCAGCTGCTTTGGAAAACAGTGTGGAGATTCCTTAAAAAATCAAAAATAGAGCTACCCTATGACCTTGCAACTGCACAACTGGGTATTTACCCCAAAGATACAGATGTAATGAAAAGAAGGGCCATATGTACCCTAATGTTCATCGCAGTAATGGCCATAATCGCCAAACTGTGGAAAGAGCCAAGGGCCCTTCAACAGACAAATGGATAAAGAAGATACGGCCCATATATACAGTGGAATATTATGCTTCCATCAGAAAGGATGAATACTCAACTTTTATAGTAACATGGATGGGACTGGAGGAGATTATGCTGAGTGAAATAAACCAAGCAGAGAAAGTCAAGAATCATATGATTTCACTTACTTGTGGAGCATAAGGAGTAACATGGAGGACATTAGGAGAAGGAAAGGAAATGTGAACTGGGGTAAATCAGAGAGGGAGATGAAGCATGAGAGACTTTGGACTCTGAGAAACAAACTGAGGGTTTTGGAAGGGAGGAGGTAGGGGGATGGGTGAGCCTGGTGGTGGGTATTAAGGGCATGAATTTCACGGAGCACTGGGTATGGGGCATAAACAGTGAATCTTGGAATACTGAAAAAATAAAATAAATTATTATTTAAAAAAAATACCCCTGGATATCTTTCCATCTGAGCCCAAACAGCTAGTGCATTATTCATAAATTCAGAGTATTTCACTACACACTTGCATAAAATTTAATTAGTCACTTACTCATGAATCGTTGGGTCAAAAATACTATAACAAATATGACTAGAATAAATTCGGAGCAGGAAAAATATATGGCCAAAGACTATGTACATTTAAAATAGGGGTAGCCAGGGGCACCTGGGTGGCTCAGTTGGTGAATCAACTGCCTTCAGCTCAGGTCATGATCTCAGAGTCCTGGGATCGAGCCCCACATCGGGCTCCCTGCTTGGCAGGAAGCTTGCTTCTCCCTCTCTCACTCCCCCTGCTTGTGTTCCCTCTCTAGTTGTGTTTCTCTCTTGTCAAGTAAATAAATAAATAAACAAACAAATAAATAAATAAATAAAATCTTTAAAAAATAAAATGAAGTAAAATAGAGAAGCCAAATTATCTTCCAAATAAGGTTGCCCATACTGGCACACACAATAATGCATATTTCAATAAACACCTCTTGACAGCAGATATTTGTAAACTTCTTTTTTTTTTTTTTTGTTAACTGATAGGCTGAAAACATTTCATTGTCTTAATTTTCATTTCTTTAATTTCAAATGAGGAAATTTGTGCTTTCTTCCCCGTGATCTTCTTTTTGATATATTTTGTTCATTTTTATAGAATTTTTCTTTTGGATTTGTGGATATCCTTCGTTTATTAAGGAAGTTAGTCCTCTGTCATGGTTGCAACTATTTGCTTTGCTTTGTCATTTGTTTTTTGAGTATTTTCTAATGGGGCTTCTAAGCACTGAATTTGTTTCCTACAGCAACTTAGCTTGTGTGAATGGGTGAGTCATGACAGCTCTGAGTTTGGTATTATAAGAGAAGAAGGGAAAAGATACTAGGCTATGTAGAAATAAGGGAAAGTAACTGTTCCACATACGGAGTATCCAGAGAGGAAAGGTGAAGTCTGTTTTCAAAGCACCTGCCTGTGGTTTCATTCCATCTGTAAGGCATTAGATCCTCCTACCTCTATTCATTTAGCAAGCTACAAGGGAAATTCTGGCTGTCTACAGCTCTACCTTTAGGGTTTTATTGACTAACACAAGCTAAAATCAAAAGAAAAACTAACTACAATCAGATGAACAAGGACGTGTGTATCTAAGTCTCTAAAACAAGGTGACCTAATTCACCATTTATTACAAGAAGCTTCATGAATTAATCCTGTAACCATCCTTGCCAGCAAATACTCTCAATTCTATATTTACTGGCATTCAAAACATTTTAGGAGCCCTTCCACTGTGTCTTGCCAAATTATTAGTTATCACGCAGGGGTTATTAAAACACAGGTATGTCATATTGGATAACTGGCATAAGAAGGATTTCAATCCCTGAGAAACTCAGCTGCTTATCAGGTCTCCTCAAACGTTTCCTCAAGAGAGTCAAGGGGGGGGGATGGAGAGATTTCTCTTATTCCCTAAGGCAGCTCATTTGTCCTTTTCTCTCAACAGGGCTTTGAGAGGCTGACCCATCTCCACGCTCCTCCCTGCCACCAAGATGACAGTCATGTGTCAGTCACATGACAATTATTTTCTAGTATTTGTCTTTGAAACATTCGTATCAAGAGTACTGCATCAGGGAAACACGAAATCTTTCTTATTTATTTTTAATATTTTAGAATTTAAAATGTGACCAAATGACGTGTAAGAAAATATGTGATCCATTAAGGATCCATGTGGGATATACGGGCATCACACACAGCACAGCATCTGTAGTTACTCTAAGACTTAGAGGATCTACCTGAGATAAACTTAAGAAGTTAACAAAACCAGAATGGGCCAAGATAATCTATATAATTCTAGACATCTCGTCTCAGTCCAATTGCAAGTGGAAATGGCAACTTCCAGAGCCAGTGCAAGACGCTGCAACTGCCGCTCACTGAAAGACTCACAGGTGCAGAGTGAACGAGCAGGGCACCAAGCCTGTGTCCCGGAAGTGTTAATGGACAAGACTTCCCAGTGAGCACACCGGAACCATAACAAGCATATCTCACCTATAAGTGGCAGACAGGGGTTTTCTCTCCCGTGACAACTCCAGCCATTCCTTAACAATAATCTGGAACACTACGCTGGAAAGAGATGGCAAAAACTACTAGCTATACCCCAGTATCTATTTTTCCTTTCCTTCAAAGATTTTAGCTTGAGGATGTATCTGTCCAGGATAAAGACTGTATTTTCAAATCCCCTTTTATCTAGGTGTGAACGTGGGACCAAATATTGCTGTATGGGATGGCCGAAATGGTGTGTATGACTTCCTCATGGTGACTTTAAAGAGAAAGGATATGATTTTCCCTTGCTTATTTTTCCTGATTCTTTTTGGCTTGAAGGTAGAAGAGATGGTCAGCATCCACTGACCATGAAGACAGGGGTGGGAAGAGCAAAAGAAAGAAGGAATATGAGTCCTCAACACTGTGAGGCCACTACATTAAATCTGGACTCTTATTCAGAATAACACGAAAATAAGGAATGAACTCCTGTCTCCTTTAGGCATTCAGTGTTTTGAGTCCTTGTTACAGCAGCAGAACACATGTCCTAATGGATGCAAAATGGTTCTGAGTTGACTCAAGGCTCAGTGGGAAAAGTCATCCTAGGTTTGCAATGCCAGCTATGGGCAAGGGACCCAGTGGTCTCCTACCAACTCTAACCTCTTATGGTATGGATAGCTGACCTACTCCCAAATGGAAAACTCTCAAGACAAAACAACAAAAAAACAACTTTCATGTCACTTGTACATTATAGTTTTCCTTGGTCATATGCCTGTCTCCATCTCTGTGCTACTATTAACCACTTTAGGCTTAGCCTCTATGTATTTGGTATAAATACAAAGAAATGAGACTGACTTAACAATCAAAATAAGAAGAAAATAAGTAATATGTGCAGTATTTAGGATAAACTATTTATTTATATATAAATGACTACAATCCTTTTAAGTAGCCTCCTGAAAAACTATATTCTTACTTTAATAATGCTGCCATTATTAAATATTTTTGGAATGATTTTGAAATTGTAAGTCCATACATTTCTTATAATAATAGGACTGGACTAAATCACTTACATTTCTTTCATGCCAAAACACCAACTCTTTATTGAGCACTTACTATGTGTAACATCGTTAGTTTAGGTGTCAGAGATGTTGGTTATCAGTTGAGGATGTCAGTGGTATTCTTCAGACAATCTATGTTAAATTTCCTGGATAAGAGTGCTTCATAATTTAACAATAAAATATAATACATATAAGGAGTCTACTTAGTCCAGGGAAATGAGAAATACACACCAGAAATGAAACAGGAATTTTTAAAATGCTCTGCTTCGTGAAGTTTTATATTATGAATTTATTCATTCACTCAAGGTTTGTATTACTGCCCTGCTCCCTTACTTCCCCTCAAGTTCTCAGTAATTTATAGATTAAAAATTAGAGTTCTCTTTGTATTCAATTCCAAACTCTTTATTCTATTAGAACCTTGATTTATTAAAGTATTCCCTGTGCAATGCATCCTACTGAGTAGGCTTTCCAGGGGTAAAGCAACCCCCTCTCTGTCTCTGTCCCCACACCAGCTGTAGGATTTCTCTAAGTATCAAGGACTCTGACAGGACAGCTCCTAGCATTAAGCACATTTCTGCAGTCACTGAGCCTGAAATGTAAAGCCACAGTGCTCAGAGCGGGTGCTGCTGAATTGGAAATATTGACCTGATTTACTTTGTGAGTCAGTTCTGCCTGTTAAGCATGTCAGTGTGTCTCTTCAAATGAAAAACAGCTTCCTAACAGCCATTAGGGCAGAAAGGTCAACTCAACCCACTTACAGTTTTCAAATATGCCAAGAACTCAGACTTAGATGATGAGTTTGGTCCTTGCCCTGGAGAGAACAGAGTCTAAAGGCAATGAAGTCAGACAGAAGGAAGAACTTCCCAGTGGCAAGTGACATTAGGATCAGAAGGGCATGCCAGGGCTGACATCCAGCAAATGCTGTTGGTTTAGGAAACCAGTGTCTCACTGGTTGTTAAAGATGTTAATTCTCATTGCTGGTTTGCCATTGCTGCCTTTTCTGTATGCCTTCAGACTAGAATCGAGTATCGTGGGTATGGCCTTGACAAATCGGTGTGGGCTATTGGAAAGATTTTGAAAACAAAACAAAACAAAACAAAACAAAAAACCCAAACAAACAAAAAGAAAACTCATGGAACACACTTGGGAGTAGTGTTTCTGGAGGGATGCTGTTGGCCTTTGGGCCAGGCAGGTCTTCATATGAAACTGCTCTGCCCAAGGCAGAATATTAACATTCCTGCCTCTTCTGTCAAGTCATTCAGGAGCACCAGAAATTGTGTCAACCCTGAGGCCCCCTGATATTTTTAAATGCCTCATAGGGGAGGTAGGGTCACTCTAGTTGTAAACCACGGCAGCCATGTTTAAGAACTATCACCCACAATGGTGGTAAAGGAAGTGGGATACCAATGATGTGGTCATGAGTACTTATGTCTGATTATGGGAATTTCATGGAAACAAAATGTTTTAAAGTGATGTGTATCATGTCATAGAGATGAACTTTTTAAAATAAAATCCTCTGGAGCCAACTGGACTTAATCAGTATTGACTCAATTTGGGCATTAGACTATTCTGTGGCTCATGTAGCCTATGGAAAGGGCTTATATCTGCTTCCACAATAAGGCATAATTTATTAGGGATGACACCCTGTACTGTTGGAAGACATTATTTTCATTATTATTTTTGTTAGTTTGGGGGAGTAAGCATACAATCATATAAAAACAGGTGTTGCCTTAGGGATAGCATAATAAACCACAGATTTTTCGTAGAGACTTCTAAATAGCAATACCTCTAAATACCAAATGGGATTATGCTTTATGAATTCTGCCATCGTTTCAGCCACTTGTTTACTCAGAAACACCAAGCCCGTTTTTAGCTGCTGCTTTAGAGAAAGTACACTTGGTGTCCTCATCAGATGAGGCTACGCTCAAATTTCAGTCATTACTCTGGGGCACAGAAAATGCAGAGAATCAAATTCTCTGTCAAGCAAACCTTGACAGTAGCAAAAGTATTGGTTATGGAAATCTAAACCGACCCAGACACCCCCATTAATTAATATTGCAAAATAAACGTGTCTATGATGGCCATCATGGGGATATAATCCCTTAGGCTGGATTTAGTCTGACACAGATTTCACTTTATAGTATGGACATGACAAAGTCAGAAATTTCTAGCCTCATAACGAAATTTCCTACAGCCGAAACTGATGTTCACAATATAATTAGATATGTGATCTGAATAAAACTTTGCATTTGGGCAAACCTAAAATAAAATCCAAACAACCAAGGAGTAACATTTTAATCAAATAGAGCCCAAAGTTAACTAGATTTCTGTCCTCTTCCTTCAATGCCCTTTTTGAATAAAATGGTAACTTATAAGAAGAAAATGTAAAGTGTAAGATATATTCTGGGCTGATTCACAGTTAGCCCCAGTTCTAACACCTCCCCCAAGCACAATAGTCAACAATCCTAACCGACAGTCACCGTGATCGCTCCAAGACACTGGAATAGTGGCCATCTCTAAAGAAAGAGGACATTTTCTCCTTTATGCTCTGTTTCCTCAGGCAGGAGGAACAACTACAGTGTAGAATATACTTTCAACAATATACAAAAAGACAAAAGGGTTTTCTGGTTATTGCTGCAATGGTTAAGATTTTAAATCAATTACTCTTCAACAAATCATGTCAACGAAAGCTTGATGATATGTTCCAGAACATAATTTTGAGCCCTCATTTTTTTCTCTTTGGACCTTTTCAGTAACTACAGACATATATAGTCTCTCCTTAGCAAGGAGAGCCAGGTCTGATTTGTGGTAAACACACACACACACACACACACACACACACACACACACACACACACACATTGTGATGAATACCCTTGACTCTCCTATGTTTCAAATGAAAGAGTCTGGTCTCGGGTTGGAACCCATGGCAGACGGCAGCCAGGCTAAACCAACACAGGACAATGGTTCTCCGCGGAGGGACCACTGTACCACCAAGAAGGCAGGAAGGGAAGCAGTGTTTCTGGACAGCCACATGCCAGAATCCTTTCATACATTGACTTATATGTCAGCTCATTTAACCACGGTTCACAGATCCAGAAACAAAGTCTAAGAGAAATGCTTTGATACTGGAATATTTATGGTTGAAATGATATGCTGTCTGGATTTCCTTCACAATTATCCAGAGGAAGATGTAGGTGGGTATATATAGGGAAATTCTAAGCTTGGCCATGGGCTGGAGAAAGTAGAGGCTGGGTGATGGTCATGGTAGGTTATTATAATCTTCTCCAAATTTTTTATGTGAAATTTTTTAACAATAAAAATGGATGTACAAGATATGCTTAGGATCTTAAAGTCCCATGAGGCTGCTTGTATGTTACTTTCTGGAGCAGCCCCTTGGTATCTTTCAGCTAATACATATTTCCTGAGCAGCTACTATGTTCCCAGCAATGTGCTAAGTTACTTCAATTTATGTGAATGTGTGCAGAGCATAAAATAAATATGAGGAATTCTTGATTATGTACTTTTTTTTAACTTAAATAGTTCAAACTTAGTATATGGTGCTCGGCCATGTTAATGAAAGGCGTGGGTCACCTTTGATAATTCCCTTAGTCACGTCCCTGCACCATGGTCTGATCTTTGAGGTGAATGATTTTATGTTGTTGTGAGAGTCACACTGTTGCTTTCATCCACAGACTCTGACGATGCTTCTGGAACATAGGATTACAGAGTAGAAACAGCCTCACTCCCTTGCCTCTCCCTCCCTCTTACTTGCAAGGCAAAATTCCACCAGTTGCTTAACCCAATTCTAGTTGTTCTATCGCTCCAGCTCAACATGGCTGCAAAGAAGAACATACAACCCGAGTGATCCATGGCTCTCAAAATTCACGACCTAATACCCACTAGGACCAGGGTGCTGTGGGGTAATGCTACATATCCCTGGTCTGGTCATTCTCCCTGTCACTACATTAACTATAGTCCCTTCTGCTCCCAAATCTCCTCTACTTCCTTGCCTTTCACAGTCTTTGCTGGTGACCTCCTGTATTCTCTTTATAAAGAAAACTATCTACGGAGAAGTACATGCTCACCCCAGCAGAAAATGTTCCATTCTACCCATGTCTGTGCCCATACGCTCTGCCTTCCCTCCTGCTATGCAGGATGAAACTGTCCACATCCGAAGGCCGAGTTCTTTATTTGTGCACTAAATCTCATCACCTTTGTTCCAGTTCCCCCAGAGATTCCCACCCCCCTACTTTTTTCCCCCGCAAAAGTTTACTCCTTCAGGGCTCTCCTTAGTCCTGCCCCCTGCCCCAGCCATTTTAAGAATACACCAGTGTTGCTAAGAAAGGCCTCACAGCTTTAACTTGAGGGGTCTACTCCTCACCATGAATGCCCAATTCATTAGCAAGTCCTCTTGAGCTCTACCTGCACAATGTATCTGAGGACCACTATCATATGATTTATACGAGACACCTAGAATAGGAGAATTCATAACGATATAAAGTAGAACAGTGGTTACCAGGGGCTGAAGGGAGGGAGGAAGGGGGAAGTTAGTGCTTAACGGGTGCAGAATTTTAGTATGGAACGATGAAATGTTCTGGGGATGGACAGTGGTGATGGTCACACAGCACGTATATGTACTTAATGTCACTAACCAGACCCTTAAAAAGGGCTCAAACAGTAAATTTTATGTCATGTATACTTTATATTTAAAAAAAGCCTGGTTTAAGAAAATATCTATGCATATGTTTGAATCCGACCATGTTTTACTTCCCTGACCGCTGCCATTCTGTTTCAGACCGTCCTCACTCCTGCCTGCATTGTTGCCACGCCCTCCCAAAGCATCTCCCTGCCGGCGGGCTTGCTCCGCCTCAGTCCCGCACACAGCAGCCCAGTGACCGGCGGGCTTGCTCCGCCTCAGTCCCGCACACAGCAGCCCAGTGACCGGCGGGCTTGCTCCGCCTCAGTCCCGCACACAGCAGCCCAGTGACCGGCGGGCTTGCTCCGCCTCAGTCCTGCACACAGCAGCCCAGTGAGCTTTTGAACCAGAAAGGAGATCCTGTAATTTGCCAGGGCACAATTCTGTTAGAATAAAACCTGGCTCTCTACAAATGCCTTGCTCTTTCTTGAACACCGGGGCTTTTGTCCCGACTTCACTCCCTTCCAGAATGTTCTCCCCACAGTGAGCTCCCTGACTTCATTCAGCTCTCTGCTGCCACGTCGCCTCCGACAGGGGCCCTTCCTGACTACGGACTCTACACCAGCCTTTCAACACACAGGTGTGCATGAATGCAAACCCCTGGCACGTAGGTCCAGTCCTATACCTTCCTCTCTTCTCTTTTTCTTAACAGTTCTTCTTACTACAGACATCATATATTTATTTGTTTCCTTATTCACCTATGACTCTATCCCTCTGGAGTTAAGCTCAATGAATTGTCAACAGCCGCTTCCCCAGACCTCGGCCACCACAGGGCTGCAGCAGGGGTTCAAGAACCATCTGTACCCTACAAGGCTGTGCACGTCAGATTTGAAGTTTGGTAAGTGGCAGATGCAAGAGTGTTCCCAAGCAGGTCACTGCTCAGGTCTGAAAGGCTTCTCCTTTAAAAACAAAGTCCTTTAGGAACCAGTGAGAATGCTTGAGAAGGGACTGCTGACAGCAGGAATGAGTGGGGGGCAGGGAGACAAGAGATAATGGAGGCCAGCGTGCAGAGAAATTGAAGGCACTGGTGTCTGTGATACATTATCATTAATAATTGGCATTTTGTTGAGAAAGAGTTAAAAGTTCTCTCGAGCAGGATTCATTTAATATTTTAGGAAAATATCCTTCAGAAGATGATGCCATTTAAGTCTGAAACAGACTTACTGAAAGGCTACCGTGGTAAGCAGGTCACCCCTGAGTGATAAGGAGGAATGTCACGTTAAAGAGAAACACACCGACTGCATTCAGCGTCCCGGTGTCCCCGGAGGTAGAAGGGGTGACAGGAAGTGTTGTTATGGGGTGGCATCTCATTTTTGAGAGACCACACTGGGGCCCCAAATTGAGCTCCACCATTGTCTTTTAGGTTTCTTTACCTTATGAAGAGGGAGCTATCAAAGTAAATGAGGTTTTTAGAATCAGTTATATTTTTAATAGGAAGAACTACATTACTGATAATTATAATACAATAAAAAGAAATAGTGCCCACATTAGAAAACAGAGTTGCTGTTCCAAGCTATTGATTGGGGATTGATAGCATTAAAGGTTTGTATTTTTACTTCTGCCATTTCCTATTATAATCAGGTAAGCTTTTCCCCTAGTTAGTCCTGTTCTGCCCGCTTCTTTGTTCTCAGTGGGCACTTTGGTCCTAACTGAATGAGGCCTTAAGGTCTTGCTCTACCTTTGGTGGGGGAGGAGGGCTTGGGTCATTCCTTAAACTCTGAACCCTGCTTTTTGGGGTGAATGCAGTGAAAGAGAGAAGGAGACCTAATGACTCACAAGTCGCTCACTTGGAGGGTGATCTGCAGTCTTGGTCTTACTAGGTCTTAGGGAACCAGGGGACATGGGACTTGTAGTGATAAGTCGGAGACACTCTCAAGCACCTGAGACAAGTTGACCACCCTCTCAGATTAAGTTTAGGGACAGAACTGGTGTAAAAGGTAACTCGCCACGGGGCGCCTGGGTGGCTCAGTTGGTTAAGCGACTGCCTTCGGCTCCGGTCATGATCCTGGAGACCCTAGATCGAGCCCCACATCGGACTCCCTGCTCGGCGGGAAGCCTGCTTCTCCCCCTCTCACTCCCCCTGCTTGTGTTCCCTCTCTTGCTGTGTTTCTCTCTGTCAAATTAAAAAAAAAAAAAAAAAGGTAACTCGCCATGTCCTTCACTACAGCTTGTGGGCAAACTGACCCTGAGCACTTTTACTTCCTGTGACCTCAGAGATCTCCTCTGGGTGTCTTTAACCTCCTCTTCCCATTTAATTACTTTTACTTGATGGGAGCCTGTGGTTTTCTGCAAATCCTCAAATAAGTATCTCAAAGTAGGGAAAAAAACCATGTTTATAGATTATGATAATTCCAGTGACCGTGTGGCTCCCCTGCCCCCACCTCATTCCAGCTACCATCACTTAACTCTGGGGGCTCACCCCTTACCCATACCTAATCCTATATGTGAACTTGGAGCAGTTTGAGAGTCTCTAGCCTGCTTCTCTGCTCTTGTGCCTCAGCTTTGCACCTGGTGCATACTGCTCTCCTACTTTTTACCCCAGACCCTTACCTGAGTCCGCCCTAGTCAATGTTTCCGCATGCTGCTACCTGCCTCAGTAAGCTAGCAAGGGTCCACTGTCTCTATGAATGGCGTGAGGCATGTAGAGGGGTCCCGGGTCTTCCAGCATCCCTGACATCCTGACCAGCCTTGGCCTGCTCTTTGACTCCATGCTTTTGGGCTCTGCACCTCATTGTGGCCAGGTCACCATAAGGGGCCTCTCTGGGCCCCCTGTAGGGTCATCCACACGGATAGCACCTCTGGGAATTTTATGAGAAAGGTGCCCCTTCAGGCATATAAATAAAAAGATGTTCCCTCTAGGAGGACCAGTTGGAAAAAAAAAGCATCCTTTCCTTGGCCAGTCTGTAAGGCACAGAGCTTAGCAGACAGAGCCTTGGCAGGGTTTTGATGCCCCCCCTTCCCCGGCATCCCCGAACTGGGAGTATAACTTATACCACCACATATCTAGCTCTCCTCCTCACCAGTGACCAACTGGCCCTGCTGCCACGGGTGCCTGGCCCCATGACACGCTTTGCTGGTCTGGACATGTTTCGCCTCATCAGAACCCTGAATCTGACCTTGAATTTGCTCTTTGTCTATCCTGCTCCCGTCCTGCATCTTTCAGGTCACTTCCGTTGAGGTTCTCATTCTTAACCTAATGGTGTATAAAAAGTCAAAATCTAAATAGATATCATTCATAACATAACATTTTTCCTTTCTATCCACTACTGTAATACAATTCAATTTTAGTATTACAAAACCTACTGCCCATTGGTTAGAGTGCTTTGTTATATTTGATCTCTGCTGATTTCTGGATTGATTTTCTAGTCTAGAGGTGGATGCTCTCATTTTTTTTTTTCCCAAAGACATTTATCTTGGGATAATCCTGTTTTTTCTTTCCAAAGACATCTGGGGATTCAAGGATAGAAGACAGTTTCCTAATGCAAGTTGAAAACAGAGGTTTCAACTTTGGCCTATGCCAAAATGTACTATTCCAGAAACCTCTGTGAAAAAGATAAAATAGGAGTAGCTCCTAAGAGTTGGGACCACAAGTATATGAAAGAGAAGGTGTGGTCTGATAGGGCCAACATTCCATTTCTGGGAAGAAGGTGATTCTGGCAAGGAAAACTCACCCGGACAGATACAGAGAAAATAATAGAGAGTAACCATTTGGATAAGCTGAATCACAGCACACTGAGCATTTGGAAACTTATCCAGCCAAAGACATCTTTCGTTACTTAGAATTGCAGGCTTTGAGTGTTGGATCAATTAGATCCAAGTTGCCCTGATGAGACGTACAATTACCCCTAAAGTTTGAGCCTGCCAGAAATCCTCCTCAAGGTTTACTTCGTGGAAACAAATGAAAATATTGGGAGGGGAGATGGTAGATGTTACACTTACCGGCAAGCTATTTAGTGATTTGGGGAGCACCACTATTTTCACGGTGTTCCCTTTTCATAGTTAACTGTGAGCACAGTAAATACAGCATAGAGTTCACGAGGACTTAAGAGGTAATTTCAGTGTAACCACCACAGACACGTATCATGTAGTGTGCATAAACATGCACATATATCTAAATACATATATATTTAAAGACAATGAATGAATACATGCATAGAATTAAGACACAGAATTAAGGTTTATGAACATGGGTACACAGAGTACTTTTGTTTAGCGAATACCAGCTGCCTTAAAATTCCTAAGCATGGGCAGATCTATGCTAAAGTCAAAACATATATATATAGAGAGAGATAGATATATATAATTTCTGGCCAACAAAAATAGTTTAACAAATAGAAACAATTTCTCTAGGGTGCCTTTCCTCCTTAAAGTACCATGTAAAGGATGTAGGAAAGTCTAGAAAGAGAAGTGTATTAGCACGCATACACCCTAGATGGAGTTGAGTGTCTCGTGTAGGACAAATGAGGGCTAATCCACACTAATCATGTAATTCCTTATCTTCTGTGTCCAGTCTTCCTCCCCCAGATGACGTCTCAGGTTCTAACCACTGGCCCAGCAGACACATAAAGATTCCTGTTTGAAAGTTGCTTCAGTTCTTATAATATTGCCACATGGTACACTTGTAGTTATTTTCCATAGGTTTTCTATGAGGCCTGGCAGTGGGAACAGTAGTCTACTTACTTGTGTTTATCTTCTGGAGAGAAATATGCTTTTCCAGTTGTCTCCTCAGCTTCACCTCGGCTCCATATTTCCCGGTGGTCCCATTGTCGGCCAGAATGAAGTGGGAGTGCATGCTGTTGAGAACAGTGAGCTTACTCATGGGATCGGACATGGTCTGATATGGCCGGACAACCTGCAGGATTTCAAAAGGAAGAGGTGGAAGTCAGAGAAAAAAAGGGCAAAATATGAAAAGGAGAACCAGCCAGAGCAGAAATACAGAGAGAAGGATAAATCAATTCTTTGGCACAGTGGAAATAGAGTTTATATCCTCTTCCTAATACCACTGTGGGGAGCAAGTTTTAGAGTCAATATTCCCCAATTACAGCAAGATTATACTTAAAGAGTAATGTGTTTATTTATATGCTGAGTTGATAGAGAAGTTGGAGTTTGTGCTCTCATCACACTCAAAAACTGACATGTGAAAGACTGTGTCATTGTGAGGTCGATCTTTCATTTGCTGATGAACCACAAGTAATTTTAATGTTTACTCATTTTGTTTTTCTTTCTCCTTTCCACGATGTCCATACTCCAATGGACACAGCAGAGCAAATCATGGTACTGGGGGAGGGTTGGGAGAGGGTGGGGGTCATGGAGATCTTTTCAGTCAAGCCCATTCAGTCATCTGAAGGTCTGTTAATTCAAAAATCAATGTTGTTCTTATTAGATACCTTACTTAAGTGGGAAATGTTGACTGTCAAATATGTGTCTCGTGAGATGAGTGCAAATCATAATGTTCATCTGTCTTTGTTTGATGTTGTGTTATTTTAATTTTGTGGTGAATTATATTACCCAAAACAGAGTCTTTCAGATTTTTTTATATCAAAAGAAAAGCAAAATCTATTGTGAGTTTGAGTTGCTAGTTCTAGTTGCTTTACAGACATTATATTCCTTGCAACAATCCTGCCAGGTGGGCGCTCCATGCTTATCTCATAGATGGAGAAATGGAACTGGAGGTATAACAGGTTTTTCAAGAGATCCTTACACACAAAACCAGAACTGACACTTGGATCTTATTCCAACATCTGTACTTGTTCCCCTCTCCACACTGCTTAGACATGATGGAAACAGGATGATGTTTTAGAAATCTGCTCCTAAAATATTTAGGTAGAGACTTCACTCAAGACCATGAAAAGGAACACTCAACCAGCTCACTGTTACAAAGCCCGGTACAGTCAGCCCTGTACTGAATCATCAGAATTGACAGGACAGAAGGAAACGCTACTGGGTTTTTATTTCCGTGCCTTTGTGTGATGTGTACATTCATTATGGAATTGAGACACTCTCGTTCATTTTCATCATGTAATAACTCACCAGGAAAAGCTGTAGTAAGATTGAGTAGTTTGTTAAAGAAATTACAAAGTGATTTAGTAAGGGTAGTCTTTAATAGTAGAGATCTCATAAAAGTCATTTTTTTTAGATCTTGATTCCTATTTCAAATCCATTTCTCTGTGCCTGGCACAAAGAATCTACTCAATACATAGCAAGTGAATGAACAGGAAAACTTGGGACAGGCATGCTTTTGTTCAAAATTGAAAAAAAAAAAAGGACCCTCTCTTATCTGAATTGTTTGGAAGTTAATCTAATATAAATTTAAAATGTGTAATTTTGAGCTTTTGAAATATCCTTCATTCCTTTTCATGTATGTCTTATTTGTTAATGTAGCAGTAATATAACATTAATTCATAGCCCCATTTTAGTTGACTCTTAGTGATAAAGGAAGCTCATAACTCTTCGATTATTGTTTCCAGTAATGGATGGGATTTTTCCCAGTAATGGAGCAGTATTCAATTACTCCTTTGTCTAGATGAGTGCATGAGGGTCCTCCAAAATACAGAGACAGTGGTTTGCTAAGTCCATCCTGAGTTCTTTATCACTGGATGAGTGGGTCGCTTGTGGTTGAAATTCCCATTTTGTTGTTATTCATTTTTGATCATAAAACATTCATTCCATAGCAGAGTGCAAGTTAATAAATATTAATGCTTTGTTGAAAGAAAAGAGGCTTAGCAGAAGGACTTTGTCCTATCCTTAAAGTGCCTCTGCATTGTGCTTTTGGACAAAAGAAAATGTTTTAGTTACTCTTCTCTGTTTTCTGAGCAGGTCCCCAAGGCTCCATTTCTTTGAGAGACAGGGGACAGTGGATTTTCTAGACGTTAAACGATGTGTGATAGTGAATTCCAGACGCTTGTTCTAGCTGAGACATGAGAACACATTTTCTAATTCCTGGGAACCTAGTTAAAGACCATCAGTGAACATAAAATTTTCAAATAAATAAAGTCATGAAAATAATTCTGGGCCCACTGACATACTTACCGCAATTCGAGAATAACAGAACAGCATTAAATCATCTTACTACATTCTGTGTGTTTCCTCCTGCACAGGATTCTAAGGACAGCGGGGCATCAGTCTTCTGAGTTTGGACCTTCTTTTCTTGTGAAACATGGTGCACCAGCTCTTTGGAAATACTGTTCCTTGGAATCAGTCATGGCAAGAGGGTCAAGTTTATAGTAGCACTCATGATTTTTAATTTCTTCTTCTTACTACTCCCTATTTTGTTTGATCATATATAAAGGTAAGTTAAAGGTGGTCATATGTAAAATGCCCTAATTTATTTTCCTGTCATCACTGGAGGAAGGTCTGCTGAACCCTCGAGAATCCTGGAAATCTGTTTGAGTCCTGTGAGTTCTGCCAGCAGCTGTATAAATCTGAGGCCCACATTTTTCACCTGTAAAAGGGAAGTGAGACCACTTACCTCATGGGGGTTAGATGAGATTATAGGTACAAAGTACCTGGCACTTTGCCTCATTCCTAGCAGGCAATCTAAAATGTGAATTCCTTCTCAAGCTCGGCTTTATTCTACCAACTATAAACTGATTTTCCCACAGCAAGCTAGTGACCAAAATGACATGAGGACAGACAAATCACGGACTTTTGTTTTCACAAGAGATTTGAATCAAGCAATTGAAGTAAAGAAAAAAAAAATAGCAATTACATGGCAAAACATGCCATGTGTTTTTACTTCGTCACCTCCTCTCAGGCCGTTGAGGAGGGCGATGCTCTGGAATTATTGGTGGAGTAGCTGCAAAGTTGGAAAGAACTTCCCAAATGCTTCAAGAGGAATGCATGTTGGTCTAACTTGCCTCCAAAATCCACTTAATATTCTTCATAACAAACATACCAGCAGTCTATTCTTGTTTGAGTTATAATTTGCATATCTACAAAAGACTTGCTGATCTTCCTGTTATGTTTCTCAAGTCAGAAAAAAAAAAATCATGCCCTTGTGTCACATGAATACAAATGAATTCTTCCCTCTGACAAAATTTTGGAGGTAATGTATCCACTTGCATCGTTAAGAGCTCATAAAAACGGGCTTTTTGGAAATGTGTGTGTGTGTGTGTATGTGCACGTGAACCCGTAGCAAGAACAACTGTGACATGTTCAGGACTTGCAGGCATGTTAGATAGCTCTAGCATCTCAGCCACTGTTTTTTGAGGGAATCAAACTGTAATGCCTTACATAATGGATCACCTCTCCTAAGAATATAGGATGGTTCAGGTTATATACCATTTTTGAGGGAATTAAGAAGAGAGTCACTCAAATAATTTTTTGTGTTCGTATTTCAGATGAGGAATCTGGGTTGATGAAGGCTGAAGGGCATCTGAAAGGCCTACATATCACGTGATCTTTCATTATTGGTAAATACGGAATTATATATATCTAGATGGGAAATTTGCTTAGAAATGGATTTTAGATACTTTATATTCTTTGGGTATCATAGGCCAGTATACCTCTAAGTAAATGACATTTCTGCCCCCTTTCCTGTCCCTCAAGGGGAGATGGGAGAATTCTGTACTCTTTAATACATCTACACCACTTTGTACTGGCCGATTGGTAAAATTCTGGTTCCAAGACCTCTGTATATCTTGATTCTGAAACAAAGAGGCAATGAAGTAGAAATTAATGTTTAAGAAATTAATGAAGGTGGGGGCACCTGGGTGGCTCTGCTGGGTAAACGGCTGACTCTTGGTTTCGGCTCAGGTCATGATCTCAGGGGCTGTGGGACTGAGCCCCAAGTTGAGCTCTGCGATCAGTGGGGAGTCTGCTTCTCTCCCTCTCCCTCTGTCTCTAAAATAAATAAAAGTCTCAAAAAAAAAAAAAAAAAGAAGAGAGATTAATGAAATTGAAGGCCCTGGATCTAATGTACTTGTAGCGTCATTATCTTTGCCAAGAGGGGATTGAACTAGAGACATCATGGAAAATCGGAACCTTCTTACATGCTGGTGCTGGTGTGCTATATTTCTTATCCTTGGATAGGCCTAAGTGAATCATTTAGGAGTTTATATAAGACACCTGCTTGAGTTTTCCTAGCTATTTTCATTCATGTTCTAGTCTCAGGAATACTTCGTGGGCAGTCAGGAGATAGGCAGGGGTGGAGGCAGAGACGGAGGTGGTGGCATTCACGTTCCTCAGGCTACTAATTTGTGTCCTTGGGCAAGTCTTTCAACTCATACCTTCCTTCCTCTAGTTACACATTAAGAATGTCTAGAGGAAATGTTTGTGGTAAGTATTATGCTGGCCTGAGGAGACATATAACCTTGCACCTAGGTAATGTCTTTCACGGAATGTTCAAATTACAGGTACGGAAAGACACTTTTTTGGATGGTAGATTCTCATCTATAAAGTAGAGGACTTGACTGTAGTTTCTGAGGGCTTTCTACCTCTAAGATTGAATCTGGACAGCCTGTGTTGGTAAGAACATTTGTTCCTTCTAAGTTAGTTCCCTTTCCTAGTGCTTTCTACAATGCAAGAGCAGTTGGCTCATCTGCAACTCCTTTCCTGAACAGAACTGAATTGAGCTTAATTGAGTTTCTGAGTCATCAATCACAGGCCTTTGGTAATCCTTGAACTTACACCCTGGTGAGGTAAGTATCAACATGCCCGTGGCAAGTAGCAGGCGAGGGGAACACCGAAGCTCGTTCCCTCATAATAGCACTCTGGTTTTAGTTTAGGTAGGAAGAAAATTAGGATTTACTGTTCACTTATTCTATGCTGGCACTGTGATAAACACTTTCCCATACATCAATCCATTCTGTGCTTACTACATAGGCAAGACGTGTCGCTCAAACACTCTTTCCTCTAAATCTACACAGCATGTAGATCTTAGATTCCTTTTCAGGCTGGGAGACATTTAGAGGGAAGATGGAGGACCCAGCCTGATTTTAAATTTATAAAGGATATGATGATTGGTTTTGCTGCTGGACATTTTTTCCAGTGGCTCAGCTAAGCACTGAAATCCTTGTGACAGCTGATCAGATTATTTCCAGATGAGTCATCTAGAAGTGTAGAGTATGCCGAGGTCACGAGAGGCAGCAGCAGCCGCAAGAGGGGGTTTGCACTTTGGAGAAAGAGACACAAAAGGGATGGGCAAGGTTCTCGAGGATCAGGCCTGTGTTTCTGGGAGAGATAAGGGGATATTGCTGAGATATGGGCAGCACTCTCTATGTCTGAGAACAAGGAACACAGAGACTGAGAGGAGGAGATGAAAGCTGAATAGAGAAAGGCACCCTGTGTCCCAGTAATCCCAGGGAGGCCTGTGCTAGCAGGGATACTGGGTTGATTAGTTCCCATTCAGCCATCTCGGCTGCAAGTCTAGGTACAAAGCAGGGTCCTATGAAACCCAGCTGCTACCTCTCTGCCCAGCAACCCAAACAAGAAACCAGCAACCCAGGCATCCATCCCAGAGGGTGCCCAGGTACCGCAGCATCATTCATGCTAAAATCCAGGGGTGGGACAATTATGTCTTTCTGCAGCATTTTGAAAATGTGTCCCTTGACTCATGGGCTTGCAGAGGGTTATATCGTCCGCATTTCAGGCTCACTCCCTATGCTGGGTTCTGAGGGAAGCCACAGACTATCCAGGTTCAGGGCCTACTTACAGTGAGTGGAAAAAGGCCCTTAAGTTCTAAAAGGGGTTACTTGCTTTAGAAATCACCATGATTTAGAAATCAGTGGGGTGGTTTTAAAATATGTTAAAAAATTCTTTGAAAATCTTCCCTTCCAGTCTGTAGTCTTCAGTGACTCACATCAAAGAAATAGAATAGAACAGAAGTGGTGGTATGTTGACTTGCAAAAGTAGGTCATAAAAGGGTTCCTTTTAGCTCTCTTGGATCACTTTCTCTGGGGGAAGGCAGCTGCCATAAGAAAGCAGCCTTCTGGAGAGGTCCACATGGGGAGGGACCCCTACGAACAGCAATGTGTGTGAGTCATCTTGGAAGATGGTACTGTACCCCCATTCGACCCTGTAGATGATGCAGCCCTAGCTCATATCTTGACCTTAAGAGAGACCCAAGCCAGAACCATACAGATAAGCTACTAATACATTTCTGAGCCACAGAAACTGTGACACAATTGTATCAAGCCTTGACAACTTGTGTCAAGCCATTAAGTTTGGGGGTAATTTGTTCCACGGCAGTAGACAACATAATAGTGTATTATTGGTATCTTGAGACTTCAAAATGTATTCTTTCCTCTCTGTTCTGGATTTGCTGATGCATGATAATTTTGTGCCTTCTAGTGCCTTCCTGCCTCCTTCCTGGGCTCCCGTCTGCTCTGGTTCCTGCTCTGCGCTGAGGCTATGGCCGCCATCCTCTACTCTCTCACTGTACATGCCTGATGCCTCATACTGTCCTCCTCAGTGGGCAGATGAACTGACTCCCACACCTACACTTATACACCGGCCAGTCGGGTGACCCAAAGCAGGCTGCTCTCTGTGTCTCAGCATCTCCATATGTCAATTAATAATTAATTAATGATAATTAACCAGAGGTAGTCTACATATTAAATGAGATATAAAATGCATGTCCCAATGCACATATGAACTCAGATAAATGATCACTGCCATGATTATGGAGAAGTCATATTGCATCACAGGTAAGGATGTGGTCTTGGGAGCTGAATGGTGTAGGTTGAAATCCCAGCCATGTGATTAATTAGTCATGTAACAATGGGCAAATTACTTAATCTTTTTGTGTTTAGTTTTACCATCAGAGACACAGAAGGATGACAGTGATACTAAAAACAACTTCACAATGCCATTGTGAGAATTAAATGACTGTCTGTGATATGTGCTGAGATTTACTAAGCTCAACAAAAGTGTTGCTATTATGATTATTGTTGTTATTTATTATTATTACTTTAGTAATAAATGATAAAACCTCCAGGCTGAAACTTCAATATCATGCCATCAACCCTTTGCATATATACTCTTTCCTCTTCTCCTTCAGTTCTAAGGATACAGATGATTCTTCTCCCCGTTAGATCTGGACCCCATCACCTCAGGGCCACCCTAGGACTCATTTCATCAATTCTCTTCTCACTATCCCTATTTTCTCCCCTATCATCAACACAGAAACAAACTCAAGTCCCTCCCTTTTTGAAGAAAAACCCCTCAAATTACGGCTCCCTTCAGCTACTTACTTCTTGTCACAGCCAAACTTCTAAAAGGTTGGTCTCTACTGGCATCTGTACTTTTTTCTCTTCTCCCTCTTCAACCCATAGAATAGTGACCTGCGCCTTCATCATTCTGAGACCGTTCTGACTAGTGATGCCAGTGGAATGAACACTTCCAAGTCTTCCTCCTCCTCTGTCTCTCAGTTGTACCGGGCATTACCCTTCACGCCATCCTCCCGAAGCACACTGTTTCCCTGGCTTCCACATACTCTCTGGTTTTGTTTCTACCTCTTGGCCCTTTTTTGATCTTCTTTGCAAGCTGTTTTTCCTCTGCTCAACTATTAAATATTGGATAGCATCACGATCCTGGTGTAAGCCTTCCTTTCCCTCATTCCACACACACTCGCTTGGTGATCCCACCCACCACAATGCCTTTAAATGCCACCTATACGCAGATGTCCCTCAAGTCTCAATACATAGCCAGATCTTACTCTTAAGAGTCCACCTCCAAAACTTACTGTCCTGCTCGACACTTTTCACACAGATATCTCAAAGCAACTTTGAAATCAGCATATCCGAATCCAAACTCAATGATAGTAACTGCTGTGCTATCTTTACTGAAACTGCATCCCTATGTCACTGAATGCTGCCCAGGATTGGAATGTGCTCTAGGGTTAGCTAGAGTAGGCTCCTGTAAGACTGTTAGAGATTTGGGTGAGTCTCCTTGTCTCTGAACTTTGCTTCTCACAGCCTCTGGAAACATCTTATATCACCTAAACATGGAAGTCCAATAAAGTCCATGCAAGAACCATTACTGGGAAGTTTTCTGAGCTTACGATATGAAGTCATATTTGGCTTGCTTTAGAAATAGGTGCAAATGCACTGAGTTGATAACTACATGAGAATTATTAATCAAGTGCCTTACTGAACTTGATTTTTCTTGGCTTAAAATATAAAGATGGCATTGAAAGAATACTTTCCAATTAAATATAAGAGCTCTTAAAGGTTATAAAATTCTGAGAATAAATCTATAGGTTAGGGGAAAAGAGAAGATATCATTTACTATCATGATAATGTAATAACCACATAGATGATGTGCTGGAAATCTTCCCAAATACAATTTTCATCTTCAAGTGAAAATGAAAAGTGCTTTTTTTAAATGATCATGCCTGGATTTTTAATTTGGCATGTGTTTTGTTAGTCTAGAACTGGGAAAAGACAAATCATAAAGGTTTCAGGAACTGCTCAGTTACCTGAAACAATTCTGGTCAGTCTGTTTTCCAAGTAGAAAAATCTAAGGCTACAATGAGTCATGTAAAAATTGTAATTCAATTTTCTGACTTTTCAGTGAGGGATACTTTCATCATCTATCCAGATCAAGATTCTCTAGGGACAAAGAAAAGGGTTCTGGTCATTCTCAGTCTATTTTCTTAGTTCAATTTACAGGTGTAAGATATTTGTCAATTAACAATAAAAACATCATTAATTATTTTCTTCTATATTACTTGACATACTACTAGATAAGTGTATGAGCTTTGGAGATGGTACACCTTGATTCGAGCCCTTATTTAGTTTCCTTACATAATAATACATACCTTATAAGGCTAAGATATGCAGAGCTTCCTCAAATAGGAGCTCAATAAATTGTAATCACTACTGTTATGACTGTGCTCATACAAGGTATATAACGATACAGCAAGTGTTTTTATAGTCCACTTAGAGATGAAGGAATCAACTCTCACAGAGTTTTAAGGCACATGCCAGTACTCATGTTCATGCAAAGTAGTATATTAGTGGTTGACAAAAACAAAGAAAACAATTTAATTTCTGTTTTTGAGGAACTTTTACCTAAACTGGGGAGAGGATCATTGTAGGAGAATTATAATCAGGGATATGACATTATGGGTGATATTAATCATGGAAGACCAAGTCATTGTGGTGGAAGTGAGCCTTGAGCTCACTTTGAAGAGTAGATCATAGCTTGTAATAAAAGAATGGGGCAGTAGGAATCATACGGAGAAATCACAGAGGAGTAGTAAAACTTTCACATTTCATGGCAGAGCGAAACTTATCACCACCTCAGTATTCATAACATTATTTCTCACTAAATTCTGTTATTCTGATCTAGTAATTGAAGGTCTGATTAAACAGAGTAGAAGATATTTAAATTTAAAGAATCAAGGCTAGTTCATTACTCATTTGGGTGTATCATGCATCTCTCAAAGGGGTTATGGAAAAGCCTATTCTTATTCCACCTGTATTCAACAGGTAGAAACTTCACCACCTTGAGCTAACCCCTAAGAAAACAGTTTTGTCTTTAGATGCTTGATTAAAAAATGCTTTCATTATAGTTACTAAAGTAGGATCAAGCTTGGTGAACATGGGTGAAGATAAAACTGCGGTAAAGTCGTGAACTAGCTAAGATGTATTGTTACATTTTTTTCTGTAACATTAATTTTCCTTGTAGCCTGAATTTCATCATACCCATTCTGTCTTCATCGGTATTTCCTAAGCACCACCTCTGTGGCTCTAAGTTGAACTCTGAGAAGCCAAAGATACATGCCCAATATTTTTAAAGTCTCACCTGAAGTCTGGCTAAGAGTTAAGACTTGAAGGGAAGTAGGTGCTTCGGAATATCCAGAAGTCAGACCCAAGGGAAAGTTAACTTTTCTTTTTTATGCGTAGGACTAGTCTTTGCTTTTATAGCGCCATTCCAAAGGGACAATCAGTGCTAGGAAGGATAGTAACTGCTGTGTCTACCACTCCTACCAATAAAATAACTATAGAACTACTTGATTATTTGGCTTCTGAAAGTGCTCATTGGAGACTCATCTCCACAGAAATGAAAGGACCTTTATATTCTATCAGTTTGGAAATAAATCTACTGTAATAGAATATTAGGCATAAGAAATGGAGTCTTTCTTTTACCCTTATATTTTTATTTCAAGTAAGTTTCTTTGATTTCCCTTGACATTTATTTTGTGTTGCTTCAATCTTATTCTGGAAGACAGACATAGGCCAACCAAATACAATCCTTTTTTAAAAATGAACGCCTTCTGATAGAATTCTGAAATGGTAAAGATTTTTAGTAATATGTTAGTTTTTTTCCTCTGCTACCTGATGTCTGATGCTCTAAGATTTATTTTCTTGATGTTCATTACCATAAGTTTGATTACATAAAATGGAAGGAAAAGTACAGAAGACACTAAATGAGGTTAGCTATGAAAATTCTTAGAAACGCTTGAGAAGTTTACCACATAACACTTCTACTTCAATGATTTTTAGGCATTCTTTCAAAAATGACCACTAATACTGTATTCAAATACTTTTTTTGACAACTTGGCACCATATTCCTTTTTAGTTATAACATTAGAATAGTAAACACATATAAAAATTTCCCTTGGGGCACTTGGGTGGCTCAGTTGGTTAAGTGACTGCCTTCGGCTCAGGTCATGATCCCAGAGACCCGGGATCGAGTCCCACATGGGGCTCCCTGCTCAGCGGGAAGCCTGCTTCTCCCTCTCTCACTCCCCCTGCTTGTTTTCCCTCTTTGGCTGTGTTTCTCTCTGTCAAATAAATAAAATCTAAAACAAACAAACAAAAATTTCCCTCAAGCTATGTCATAAATCCTGCACACCAAAAACAGGACTTTTAGTCCAAGTAATTTACAACGTAAAGAACAAAGTCTATTGCTATACAGAAGCCTGAGAAACCCTATGCATATTCCAACTCCCCCGTTTGGTAGAGGAGGGGGCATCGTACAGAGTGGTTGAAATTCAATAGCTTTTGGTAAAAGATTTATTGAGAAAGTAAAAGGGAACTGTTTTTCCTCGTGCTTTTTATAATCTGTCGATATCAATCCTTTTCTTGATGGTCTCTCTGCAGGTGCACTTGGATCTTTGTGAGCCAGGGTTTCCCTCTATTAGCCCCCTGTGAGCAGGGAGAATAAATGTGAACATTTTACTGAGCACAAGTGGCTCCTTCCGCCTCTGCGTGGGGATCAAGACTGTTTTTTCATTGGGAAGTCAGACGGAGCAACTCAGACCCACTGGCACAGGCCTACGTAAGTTCCTACCGGCATGAAACTGGGAAGAAATATGGGTAGAAAGAAATGAAGAATAAAAAGGAGAAGTGCAAGAACAGGTGAAATCAGAGGAAAGGAGCTCAAACTGGAGGAAGATGAATCCCGGGTTCCTCTTCCAACCCATTAAGGCAAGTAAATGTAATGTGCGTACTGTCTTTCTGTACTCACATAGAATTTCTAAGACACACAAAATGACACAGAAAGGCAGTAGGTCAGAATTCTCTGTAAAGGCCACGAAGATAATCATTTGTTACTCTATCTTGAATAATGCAATCATCAGCTTCCATTTATTCATAGCTCATCTGAATAAGAAAGTTCCAAAATGGTTCCCCTCCACCACCAAAAAACCCTGAATAATGGTAACTGAGGTTTACAATAGAGATCCTGAAGCAATGAATGCTTAAAAATGACTCCTGAATCAATATATTTTTAAATAGCTAAGTTGTTTGTTAATAAAATGCACTTGTTCTAGTTCATAATCAACTTCAAAGCCAACTTAGAATCTGAGGCAAGCATTAACCCAAGTACACTGTTCCAGATACTCTAAGAAAAAAAAAATGAGCAATGCTTGTTTTTCCAGCCAGTTCTGCCTCCATATCACTTTGGAAATTGCTGCTTGAGATAATCAAGTTGTGTGTGATGTAAAACAGCCAGTAAATTCTACTTAAGAGACTATTACACCGATAAAATTAATATTTCATTGCTTACCTCAAGTTTTCTAGAGAAACTAGTGTTTCTACAGGTAATTGTGTAGCATCGATACGGATACTTCTTAGTCACTTAAAAGTCCTGAAGGAGGGGCGCCTAGGTGACTCAGTTGGTTAAGCGACTGCCTTCGGCTCAGGTCATGATCCTGGAGACCAGGGATCGAGCCCCACATGGGGCTCCCTGCTCCACAGGAAGCCTGCTTCTCCCTCTCTCACTCCCCTTGCTTGTGTTCCCTCTCTCGCTGTGTTTCTCTCTGTCAAATGAATAAGATCTTAAAAAAAAAAAAAAGGCCTGAAGGATTTAGAGTATTTTATTGAATTTCATGATGTTTGATTTTTTTTTTCACTCAGAGTATTTTTCATTATATTAAAAATTGCAGAGGCGTTGTTGTATTAAAATAAGATGGTTTCAATGTATTGCTACACAATAGAAGAAGCAATTTAAGACCAGTTAATTCTCAAGTTCTTAGATTTTTTGGCTCAGACAGACCTCATGGAACTTGGAAAAACTACTGAGCCCATTTGTTATACCCTACAGCAGGCCTTGATTAGGAAGGGAAGAGTATATTGACCTTATGTAGAGGTGCAATTAATTACGAAAATTATCAGGGGAAAAAAAGCAGTGAATAAAGTATGGCATATATATATAGTTTAACTACAACCATCAATTGAAATTTTGAGAAGTGTTATATAGGGGAAAAAGTCTGGTGGATAGTAGGAAAGAAAACCCTTTAAAGAAGGCTGGGGATAACCTGTTTGTGGTAAACAAAACAAAACAAAAACGCGACTCTAGAAGAAACAGAAGAAAGACGATGACTCAGAAAAAATCAGATAAGTTCTCTGGCAAAAACTGACTGATCAGTGAGCATGTGACTCTGGACCTAAGAGAATGAAAGAGAGGTTGGCAGCTTGCTGAGTCTGGTCAAGGATTTCTGAGGAGTTTCTGAGTAGGAAATTGAGAATCCAACTGTGCCCACTCCTTACCCAAGCATTCAACAAATGAAAGGTCAACTGAGGAAACCACAGCTTGAATGGAAAGAATCTTCCCCTACAGCTTTCCTGAGCTAGCTGGAGAGCACTTAAATAATAAAGAAGCTGGAGATTTGGGTGGGAAGGTCCCCATTTAATGTGGCAGTCAGTGAGCTCATGTTGCTTTATGTGGCCTGGTGTTAATTAATCTCAACCGAACTGTGCCAACAGTACTCGCAAGATTTGATGGGCGAGGAAAAACCACTGCTTGATTCAAACCGAGAGGGTGAACTAGTAAGACTTACTTAGGATCTTTTCTGATCATAAGAATTGATGTTGGAGTTTATATAGATAGATTCTGGAAAATACATGGTCTTCCAATAAACTATTCCTCACATGAATTTCATTTTGAGAGGTGGGGACCAAAAGAGTATTATAATATGTAATTTTGCATTCTAATTTTATTTTACTCTTTTGATAGCCCCCCTAAGAGAAGCCACAGAGGGCAGTTTCTAGGACTTACATCTCTTCCAATCAGGTCCTCTTGGTTTTCCACAATTCCCCAGGGGGCGATGCCTATGGTACATATCTTCCCTCGAGACTTGGATGCATGGTCCTTTAAAGCATCTCCAACATGACGAATAACACCTACGAGGAAGAAGAAGTAATTATTCTTCCTTTTAAAGCAATTACTCTCCATTGTGCCAAAGGAAATGGTGATAAATGTGTCTTACAAGATTAAATGCACTGAATATAAAATTTTGACACATTTCTATGTAAATGTGCAGAAGAGATCATAAATTTGTGGCTCTAATGTCAGATACATTTGTAGGACATGTATATGAACTCTAGAAATGTTTTTTTCATTCAACTTATGTTCTTTCTTGCCTAAGGAAAAAAAAAATTTTTAAGTATCCAATGTCTTAAAAAACAAAACAAATACAATTCTTTAAACTTAGGGAATCTTTTTCTTGTACTGTAAGTATAATGATATTAGTATGGCTGAAAACCAATACCATGAGGATAGCCAAAAAAAGCACCATATAGAATATTATATAAAAGTTGATGCCAGAGTTTGTGTCTGAGTGAGGGTCATTCAAATAGAGTAGTTATTTAGATCAGATTTTGTTAAACTTGATTTCACCTTCCTATTTATTGACACATCATGTGGAGATCCTACTTGTAAGGAAAACCTCGGCATATCTTTGGAAAATTCATGTTGAAAATACAGAACTACAGCTTTTCAGCTTCATCATTCGAATTGTTTTCCTCTTCTTTCTTAATGGCCTGCCCCATCACCATGGCCTTCCTCACCATAGTTAAAAGTGAAAAAATTCAGATTACAAGATGGCAGGGAACCTATCTCTTATATTTCAATAAAGATAAACTGCATTGAAAGAAGATGCACTTCCTAATCTACTAACCTCCCTCTTAAACGATTTTTATAGAAGATGTAAACCATCTTCTCTAAGGAAACTTCTGTCTCCTTAGTCTTCAAGGAAACATTCACAGCTAGTGCCAACTCCTATAGGAAAGCTGAGTTGGATTTGACTTTTTTCTTCCCGTGAGCAGGACTGCAGTTTGTATATCTTGAATCGCTCAGTATGTTATGTAACAAATTCTTCTGGGAGCCACAATCACGCGTGAGGATAAAACTCCCTGTGGGGCAGGCTGGTGGGGGTCAGAACCTTACTCCACTGTCATGTGCCTCAAGTGCTAGCACCAAGTAAGGGCCCCAACACTGCAGGCAATGGACTAAGCACACCGAATGCACCAGGCAATTTCTTCATGGGAGAGGGGCCACATGTGTGAATCACGCCATTCTGAAATAGTCATGAGATCAAACAGAAAGACCCTCCTTTAAAAAAAAAATAAATAAAAGAGTGTAATGGCACAAATCCATATTGAGCCATGCTGGCCGTATTGATAAATAAGAATATGAATTTCACTAGTGAGCTTATCTAGGGATCTTGTAAAATAGAGTAATGGTAAAAGAAAAAAAGAAAAAGTAAATACAAGAGTTAAACTGGGAATATCAGTGTCCATTTCCCCCCATTTATATGCAAAACTCCTTTCAGGGCCCAATAGGGACCAGTTTACCTTCACAGTATGCCCTCCTTCAGCCACAATCCTACCCCCTACTTTTACCTCTTATGCAACCTGAGACACTTCCATTAGAGCTTGACTTTGGGTATTGGACCAAGTGCTAGCCTGGGGCGAGGCGAAGATGAACTCTGGTTTACAGTATTCATGCTGTAACTTCTTTTGATACTGGGTGCATTTCATAAAAGAAAAAAAGTAATGCAGAACGTTCTGAGTTCCCATCAACAGAAGATTGTTAAGAGTTTCTTTGGAACCTTTAGAAACCTTGGAGAGGGTCTGTAGTGAGGCTCAGGGGATGCCAGGAGGGCAAAAGTTCAATGATCACGCGTGAATGAGGCCGCTACCCTGAATGAGAGCTGGAGCCTAAAGCCTGAACAGCCACTGAAAGATAATCGCTCTGTAGATAGTTGATGACTACCAAATAAACAGTAAGAGCTGACTGGGCAGGTCACTCTACGATCATGTCAGTTGACAGACTGAGTCAGGAATTCACAGAACAATGACGAGCATGGGCAATAAGCAGAGTTCAGGGCTGAGATGCGCCTGCGGAGGCGCAGGCTGGATGTTCACAAATTCTAGGTATTGGGGAGAATGCTGAGTTCAGGTCTTGCTCCAATATTACCCAAAATGTTCACAAATGAATACACAATGCGGAGATGACATCTCATTTAAAATTAGTTGGGCCCAGCATTATGCTGAATCTTCCTCAACTCTAAATATGTGCGGGTTGCCCAGACTTAACCTTGAACCAAGTTTAAATGAACGTCCTGTAATATTCTGTGTGCATTTCCGATCCGCCCTCCGACTCAGGCGGGGGAAATACGGCAAAGCAATTTACAGGCATCCATTCGAGTACCTGCTGTACATTAACAACGTGCTACATGTAAGCACTTAACTGTAAGTGGGTTTGTGAAAACTGATTTGACAGCCTACCTGTATCACAATATAGAGAAACTCATTTGTCGGGAGAAAAAATTGTTTGGAATTCAGAGTGTGATATATGTTCTATTGGTGCAGAGTTGATTTAATAAAATATTTTAAATAATAAACACACGGTACTCTGGACTTTGCTGTCACAATTTATGTCCCAGATGTAATGGACATTCTACAACAATTAAACCTATTTGCCTCTATCTTAAAATCACTTAAAGATCAGATGCCGAGCTTCCAATTTAGGGTAAAGGTTATTCTTTAGAAAAATTACTGGATGCTTATCTGGCAACCTGAGGGATTGAAAATATCCTGTGAAATCCCTTAGTCAGGTGTACAAATTCTGTAGAGTCGAGTGTTAAATATCCCAACCTGTTTCTCCGGTGTAGGTGATTCCTCTCGGCTGAGAACTACCTGTATGATTATCATGGCGGTCAGAGTGCCCTCTGAAGACTCAGCGGATGGAGAACCAGCCAATATGGACACACAGGATGAGAGATGAGGTGGGGGAGGAAATGGTGTAGTTACAGCACGCTTGGGGCCTCTAGTTGCCTTTCCTGTCCCACTTCCAGTTACCTGTGTTAACTCCTCCCGTGAATATCCACGCTCCGGTTGTCATGGCCGCTTTGATGAGACCCTTCCCAAAGACTTGCTTGAGTTTGGGCTGGAGTTCAAAGTTCTGCAGGCCCCCATGCACGGAGATGAGAAGCTTGGGAAGCTCCAGTTGCCATTCTTTTGTCATCAGGTGCAGAAGGAGGTCAGGTTTGGTATCAAAGGATACTCGCACATACTGGAAGAAGAAGGGCCACGGGTTAGGGAGACAGGGCTGTCTGGGGGGCTGCCCAGCTTTACCGATTGCAACTATGGGGCCAGTACTTGAAGAAGGCCTCTCACAGGAAACCTGACTTTTGAAAAAAGGCAAATCATTTTCTCTACCACGAGAGTCTTCATTTGATAAAGGGATTCACCATTTGTAAAGGTTTTCTTGAAGTTGTGATTCATTACAAACTTTCTAAGTGTCGATTTTCTGAAACACAGCGCGATGCGACTTCCCCACTTACACCGGCTGGGCTGGGATGTCACTGTTGCTGTGACCCTGACACTTTGAGCAGGTTGGAAAAATTCTGCAGTTCTGCCTAATGTAATGAGACTTTTAAGACAAGGTAACAGCTGATTACATTTATTTAATCTATAATAACTGCATACTAAATATTTCTTAAAGAAGGCAAGCGACAAAAGGCATGCCAATCATTCTTGTAGAATAAAAAAATTAAAGTGATATCAAATTTCAAGGTATTTGCAGATGCACCTGGAAAGAAGTATACTAAGTATATATAAATGAAATGCTATAAATACATATGATGATAAGCATGTATATAATCATATGCCTACTCATTTAGGTCTCAGTTTAATTATGTAAAGACTTCCATCTTTAGCTGGGAACAACAGAAATACAGGGCAAATATATTTGAAAGCCTTTTGAAATGCATTGCTCAGTAAAGAGCAGAAAAGAGCCAGTATTCAGACTCCGAAACAAAGCAGAAGCTGGAACCTGAGGAGACAAAGAAGGACCAAAGCAGGCTTTGGACTTGAACATGTCTCCTAAACCCTGGCAACTGTTTTACTGGCTTATGCAGTATGGAGATGTTTAACAGGGGGGTCCCCACGTAAGCTGGGACACTTCAAAGGGCTCCATTCTCAAGCAGAAGGAAGAAAAAAGTGAGCAAAAGTCTAACATACAGAAGAAGAGAGCAAGGAAGACTGCCTGCTTCTACCTTGGTTCTGAGTGGATGGGGGAAAAATTCCCCTCTGATTATCTATAAACCAGGGGGCCTCACAAAGGCTTTGATCCACATTTACGCTATCAGTGTGGCCTGAAAAATACCAGAGTATTTGGTTTAAAATGGTTCTGGCTGGGTAATGGCTCCAGGTATTCAGCAGAGACACATGCAGATCCTCTGTGGAGGAAGGAGTCCTCAATCCAGAGCTCAGAGAGTTTCCACGGGAAAAAAAAACATTTCATAGTAAAAAAAGAAAATCACGTCTTATATAAGGAAATCCAGCAGGATGAATGAGAACCAAAAGAAATAACAGGTAGCAGAATAAGATCCTCAAAGATATTAAAATATTCAGAGAATAGGGGCGCCTGGGGGGCTCAGTTGGTTGAGTGACTGCCTTCGGCTCAGGTCATGATCCTGGAGACCCGGGATCGAGTCCCACATCGGGCTCCCTGCTCGGCGGGAAGCCTGCTTCTCCCTCTCTCACTCCCCCTGCTTGTGTTCCCTCTCCGGCTGTGTTTATTTCTGTCAAATAAATAAAATCTTAAAAAAAATTCAGAGAATACAAAATAGCTATATTTAATATGTTAAAAACATAAATGAGATTACTGAATGTATCAGTAAGGAAGAAGAGACTATGGGACATGACCAATAGTTTTAAAAAAGAATCAAAAGAAACTTTGAGAAATAAAAAAGTAGTAATTTAAGCAAAAATACAATAGAAAATTAAGCTATAGATTAGAAACGCTAATGATAGATCCAGAGAAATTGAGCTGATGCAGCCTAGAAAGACAAAGGAATTAAAAACAGAAGCAGAATTGGAAACCTTGGAGGAGATGATCTGCATTCTAGATGGAAGTAAAAGAAATAATGGGCGAGAAGCAATACTCGAAAAGATGCTGTCTGGGAATTTCTTAGAAATATTGAAAGATATGGAATCTCAGATCTAGGAATGTCAACAAATCCCAAGCAGGATAAATAAAGACAAATACCAGGCAGAGACACCTCACAGAGAACCCCAATGTGTGTGGGGGGATTAAAAAAACCTTCAAAAGCTGGTAGAAAATAAGACAAATCACCTACAAAGTAACCTTCTATAAGACAGAAGGTCTACTCCTCAAAGTAAAGATGGATGCCACAAGCCAGGGTCTTCAATGTGCCAAGAGGAATTATCTGTCAGTGTAAATTTCTATATTCAGCGAAAATATCTTCCAAAGATGGGAGTAAATTATAGACATTTTTAGACTACCCAAACTGAGAATTTATCTCTAGCAGACTTCCCTGAAGGAAATTAAAAAATATATATATATATTTTTATATACATATATATGTTATATATTACATATATATGTATAATATATATTAAATATATATGTACATGTATATATAATACATGAATACATGTATATATACATAATGTACATGTATATACATAATAAATGTAATAAATATAAATAATAAATAAATAAATAAATATATATATATATATATATATACATATATATATATATATATATATATATGCAGGGAGAAATTACATGATCCAAAATGGATTACCTGGGATACAAGGAAGAATCACTAACAAAGATATTAGCAAATACACGGTAAATCTAAAAAAAAAAAAATGCGTTGGGTGTAGAATATAAAATGATGATATCTCATGTATGGTGGGAAGCACAGCACAATACAGCATCTAACTGGGTGGAAGTTACCAGCATGAAAGCATTCTAAAGTCTGTGTACGTTGTGTGGGAGAGAAGAGAAAGGTACTGATTAACTTTGGAATTTGTTAAGTATTAATGCTGCAGGAGCATAGCCACAGAAAGAACAGAATGATGTGTAATCGTGCAAACATATGGTTTTGGATGTATAAACAAAAAAGGTTATGCCGGAGGTGATAATTTATTGCAGTATTTTCAGATCTAGGAGAACCCATGGTTACAAAAACCTCAGAAATTATGTCAATTCTTTTGTTAAAATGCATTTTAAATATATTTAAGCTGAAATGTGAGGCAAAGTATCAGAAAAAATGAAATCAGCTTGACAACGTAAACTGCATCATCCAGAAATACCAAAGAGCTAAAATTTCGTATATACACACACCAGAAATCCAAGAGGTGTTGGGATGTAATAAGCTAGTTCTCTATTAATTTAATCTATGCAACAACAATCAATTCCAGAATGGAAAAGGTAAGGGTCGGCAATTTTAGCTAAGTACATTATACCGATAGAATTTAACTAGAGCTCACAATAGGAGAAATGGCATATTTTGTGCACAGACTTTCATACAGAGGGCAAGAACTTTCTGATACGTATCCACAGAAAATTTCAATGACAATATGCATTTTTGTGCCAGGCAAGGAGCCTTGCCTGAAGAGTGGGCACTGCAGGGGTAGAAGCAAGCACAGTGTTTCTTAAATAAAGGCTCTGTTATTATCTCTGTTGTTATATTTATTAACTCATTGAGTGACTCTAAGGAAAACTACATGATAGATGCAGTAAGATGACAGAATAAAATGGTTTTTTTTTTGCTTGTGCACTGTATCTATGCCATTTGAGTAGTTAAAATTCGGCAGCTCTGCTGAATTGAATTTATGTCATGTTGACTAATTCCAAAAAGGAATATTTAGTGAAATAAATTAGGGCTGGGACTCCCAAGGCTTCCAAATCATACAAACCAAAAATGCTTAGTGTGGGAGAAGATTATTTTTAAAAATTGTTTTTAAGTTACCGTTCTCTCCTTTACCCTGTTTTACTTTCAAAAAAATAAAGAACGAACCCAGGAAAGAGACAAAAAACAAAACAAAACAAAACAAAACAAACAAAAACTACTGAATGTGTTAAAATTCCTTTTGAAGAAGCCTAATCTTTTTCCTAGTTAAGAAAAGCTTGCTTTTAGGGGCGCCTGGGTGGCTCAGTTGACTGCTTTCGGCTCAGGTCATGATCCCGGAGACCTGGGATCGAGTCCCACATCGGGCTCTCTGCTCAGCTGGAAGCCTGCTTCTCCCTCTCTCACTCCCCCTGCTGTGTTCCCTCTCTAGCTGTGTTTCTCTCTGTCAAATAAATAAATAAAATCTTTAAAAAAAAAAAAAAAAGCTTGCTTGTGATCACAGAACTCTTGTTACTCTGAGTAACACTCTGAGTGCTCTAGTAGGGATGAATGACCTTGGATCACCTTGTCCCCAGCTCTGTCTTATAGATGGGGAAACAGAGGCACTTGCTGCCCGGTCTGTGTAAGGTCACACTGCTGGTGGGCCCTCTTATTTCTTTCTGCTCTCAATTTTTTAATTCTGCTGAAAACTACCCCTCCCAAACCAACAAAGACATTTTGGTATTTACTGTGCTCTAGCACATGTGTTAGCATGACTCCTCCCAGTAATGAGGAGGTTGGTATCATCCACATTTCACTGCTGGAGGACAGAAGTGATCCACTAGGCTCTCAGGTTCAACTGACAGTGGTAATGACAGGGTCCATAGCCCAGTTTTTGCTGACTCCAAAGTCCTTGCTCTTGACTACAAACTAAAAATGCCCCTCTTTTCTTCTTTTCTTCCTCCCAGAATCATTCTCAAAGTTCTAATGATCCAGCAGCCTCCAAAAGGCTTCTCAACCCCATGCCCTCACCCAGATGTCAACAGAGGTCTTTCTCCAATTCCTTTTTGATCCCATGATTTCTCAGTTCAAAGTGTTACATTATATGTAAACTCTCTTTCTACCTGTCCTGGTCTTCCCCACTTGGGCTTGACCCCACCTAGAGGTATTTTTCCACTTGTCCCTGAATTTGGCTAATGCTGTTCCCTAAGTCCTAGAACACCCAGTTTCTCCTTTCCTCGTCTACAGAAATCATTCTCCTCTATCAAAGGCTTTTCCTGACTTTTCCTGGGAATGCAAGCTCATATTAAGGCAGCATAAATCTTGACCTAACCCAGCTGGATTTTTTTTCCTGGTTGTTTCAACTTGTTGGTTTTATCTGCCCATGTTGCAAGATCTTTGAGGATAGGGACCATGTTTGACCTGACCATAATTTTTGATAAAACTTTCATATTGGCTATGAAGTAGTCAATCTTAGAAATGGAAGAGAACTTAGAAGTATCTTAGCAATCATGGGAACTAGAAATCATCGACTTCAATTCTGCTTTACCGGGAAGGACAGGGAGAGCCAGGGAAAGTGAGTGACTGGGACTTCTGAGCTTGCTATCTAATAGTCAACCACTCATCCAGTTCATGATTAAAGCCAATGCTGCACTGCAAACTCTCGGTGGAGCTATGCCTCTTAGAATTTAATGTGCACAACTCACCCAGGGACCTTGTCAAAAATGCAGCTTCTGATCCAATAGGTCTGGGGCAAGGCTTGTGGTTTTGTATTTCTGACTAGCTCCCCAGGGACCACACTAGAAGCAAGGATTACAACTCTTCCCCAGACCAAAGATTCTAAGTGGTGTCTTGTGTTTCTCGTTGGGCCAAAGGATAGAAAGATCACTCAGTGTTTTACATGAAACTCACAGAGAGGAATGGGGCAGATATGGAGGAATTACTACTCAGGTGACAATAAACAAGAAAACATAGCTATTTTCAGCGACCCAAATTATCTCCAATGACCCAATCCCCTGGAGAATAAAAGGCAAGATTTTTTTAAAGGAAGAATTTAAATGAATCCATTAATTATTTTTGTTTTTGTTATGGTTTAGTAACTCAAATGATTTGGGGAGTACGAGTCTAATTAAAACAAAGGGATAAATGACACTTTACGATGATCTGAAGATGTTAATTTTTAAATTATATTCTTACACCCATAAAAAGTAGGTCAGGAACTCTCCAGGTGCTTATAATATAACAGCTAACTCCTGTGCCAAATCAGCAGCCTCAAGGTCATAAATGGCTGTCCCCAGGGCAATTAACAAGCAGTCAATATGATCTGAAATGAGGAGCTATTTTGGTTGTCAAGATAAGCAATTTTGACTGTCCACTTGTGAGCTCATTGATTGCTACGGGATCACCTTACAAATAACAAGAAATCTTCCTGATGGGCACACACGACGTTCTGTTATCTGAGCAGTACTCTGGTGTGGTGAGACAAGCTTCCATTTATGGATTTTGTAATCCTGAGCAGCATCATACTCCACCATCAGGCACGGACGCTGGAAGTCATTCGGCCAATTTTTGCACCTTCTCTTGTGAAATGGGGGCGATCCCTACCACCTCACAGGACACCATGAGGACTAAATTGTGGAAGATCACCCAGTACGGCAGAACAACCAATACATGAAAATGGAATGAACTGTTACAGTCATCTTAAAAATGACTTCTGTGTACAACAGGATCCAAATAACGTGCCTTTAACTCTTTAGTAGACAGGTTAAAGGAGCGCCTTGTTTCTCGGCTCTGAGTGACCTGGGGGAGGGACTGGTCCAGGTTTTATCTATATAAAAGTACCTCCCAAGAGGGAAAATGCTGCGTTTTCTCTGGGTTGCCTAACCCATCCTTTGCCCACAGGACCTTAGTTGTAATTTCTAGAGATAAACTGAGCTCAAATAAGTTGCCCATGCTGAGAATAATAATAATACTGCTAATTCAGTGGCCTAAAGATGAAAAGGTTTCTACCTAGAAATCAATGGAACAAATACCAAACCCCTTAAATACCTTACCATGCTTATGGAAAGCTGCCTAGTTAGCTAATGTCTAGTGCTTAGCTATTCTATTTGGTGAAATGGGATTCATTTAATTTTGTATTTGGTACATGTCAGTCAGTGATGAGTCCCAGATTAAATTTGCATAATTCAAAGAAAGACAATTAAAAAAAATCAAATTCCATCCCAAAGTGTTTGAAGAGTATACCACTGTAGATGACGTGCTGTTGACAGACTGCCCACCCCTGTAACAACCCCCCACCTCAACCCTCCCGACTCCTTCTCACACTCCCACTTGCCACGCTCAGAGAATAAGCCTTTCATCTCAGCAGACTCAATGGTTAGAGCTTTAAATGTGACAAGAAGGCAGAGGAACAATTATATAAATTATATAGAAACTATAAGAAGGGGCTCAACCTAATCTAATAAACAGAGTGAACAGTAAGGGAAAACCTGAAGATAATTATGTGAATGACTTGAGAGGTTTAAATACAAGTCCTTAATTAGGTTACACTTACCTGGTCCACAAGTCAGCTCAGTAGTAATTGGAAGAGATGATTAGTAGCAAATAAGAGTCTGTACAATCAAGTCCAGCCAGGCCCGCTTTCCTAAAGAATTTACAGCCGTAGCCCCAGATAAAGAAGAGTTTTCGAGAGAGGACCCGATGTCTGCTGTGCAGCCATATCTCACAACTGCTAAAACTAAGTTAGTTTTAAAAGGTGACCAAGAACTCATTCTAATAAGACAATGTATAACCTAGAGCTTTAGTATCCTATTATCTTTTTCCTTGGTCCTCATGTTCTGACTTTTAGGAGGCACTTGAATGAATTGTCAGGTCCTCCAATAATCAAGGAAGGGCATTTGGGGCAGGCAATTTGCTAGGACTGGCTTGGTGTTGAGAAGAGAAGGCTGTGAGGATCCCTCACTCACTGTCAGCTATGAGGGTATCTCCTGCCTAGGTCAGGATTTCATTGCAAAGTGAGAAGGACGCTGGATCCTTGGCTACCGCATGTTCCCAGGCTTTGGAGCCTGGGAACTGGGGACAGAATACCCCAAAGTGCTGGGAAAAGCTCAGAAAATGGTTCCATTAACCTAGGATGTAATTTTACAAAGACCTCCTCCTGCTCATAGCGTTTGAGTTTAATGAACCTCATCAAATAATAGTAATTTTCTAATTCTACTGCAAAGTTTTCAAAACCCTTACAAGAGAGCTAGAATATGATAGCAATTAGCTTCCCTTCAAAACATCTCCTATAGTCTATACCAAGCATACGCGATAGAGAAGAAACAGAACTGATGGCAAGTCCTGAGAAGCCCGGGTTCAAGAATGATCTTTGTCATTAAACAACCAAGTAGGGGTGCCTGGGTGCTCAGCTGGTTAAGCATCTGCCTTCGGCTCAAGTCATGATCCAGAGTCCCGGGATCGAGCCCCATATCAGGCTTCCCACTCCGCAGGAGGCCTACTTCTCCCTCTCTCACTCCCCCTGCTTGTGTTCCCTCTCTAGCTGTGTTTTTCTGTCAAATAAATAAATAAATCTTTAAAAACAAAAACAAAAACAAAACAAAAAACAACCAAGTAACTCTCAAGAAAGAATTTTAACTTCTCTGAGCTCTGGTCGCCTGTCTATAGAGCAGGTAGAGAGATTGAGATTATTTAGTACCTTTTAAGCCTGGCCTGAATAGAAAAACCCAGCTAATTTTAAAAAATACTTCAAATGGCCAGGTCCCATCCCACACCAATAAAGGAGACTCTCTTGGAGTGATTCTTGGCCATGGGCATCTGTAGTAGGCCCACAGGTCAGTGTGATCCTCCAAGCAGAGAACCACCGGATCAAACCCTCCAGAGGCTTTGGTGACCAAAGCTCTGTGATGTCATGCTGTACTTCCTAGGTGAAGACACACGGACACATGCTGTACTTCCTAGGTGAAGACACACAGACATGTTTCCGAGCAGATATGGTTTCCCCATGGCCAACCACGTTTTAATAAAGATTCTCTTTTCTCCAACTGAACCTTCTACCAAACTCCAGTGGATTCTGCCTCACATTGTATCTAGACCACAATGGCATTTTGAAGACCCAAGTGCCTCATCTTTTACTTGAAGGTAAAAATGAATGCTGTATATATAATTTAAAGAAATAAATACAGGTCAAAATTGATCTTCCCTCTAGAGTTTTTTTTTCCCACTTTGCTAGAAATGATCTCAACTTTCAAATATTCTTGTCAGGAATGCGGTTCAAAGACATTAAGTGAGTTGACCTGTTTCCCTTCAATCACGGTGAATATTTAACCACGCCTTCCCCATCTGAAGATTGACAGTAGTTGCTGATTTTTGCCTTTGCCCAAACTGCATACCAGCTTGTTGGGGAGGGCAAGAAGTAAGGAATCTGAGATTGGCACAAAACCACCATCCTGCCTGATAAAGCCAGACATCTGACCTGCTGTCAGCTCCACCCCTTGGTCTAGATGGGAGAATCAGAATAATTTAAGGCCAGGTATTCAAAGTGGACAAAATCCTCATTGTCTCTGAATAGCAGGGACTTTCACTAAATATTTGGTTGTACCAAAAAAAAAAAAAAAAAAAAGGAAAAAAAAAAGCTGTTCCTCATTTGGCTTTGGCTGGTAAGACTCTGAAAGGAAGGTTTTTCCTCGTGGTGTCTGCTAGGAAACCATGGAGGACATGTGAGACCTAATTTGAGGGTCATTTTCATGGTCACACTGCTCAGATAGCCAGTGCTTAGGGTTTAATGCTCTGCACCTGCTGTCTTGAAACCTTTAACAGTTTTATTCTTGGGTCTGTGTTTTGGCCGTGAAGTCTGATGGGACGGTAGAGCACATGCAGAGGGCTTGGGGCCTCGGCTCACAGGTGGTCCACGGTCCCACATCCCACCTCCTCCTGCTGCCTCCTTGGGACAGGGGATCTCAGCCACCCGCTCCCATCTCCAGTGTCCCTGCCAGTCCAGCCTCCCCAGCCCAGTCTCGCCTGGGGCAGAAAGGGGCTTGTGCTCCATCTGTGGCTGGGAGTGGAGGCAAGTGGAGGGGCAGGGTTGGGCATGTTCCCTGGAGCATTTCGGGACAGAGAAGGAAGCAGCTTAGGCTAGCGGTGCAGTGATGTGTTTCCTAGGTGACTTGGTGGGAGGTCTGACTCACACCAGATCCCAAGCACGTCCCACCACAGAGACAGCCATTCCTTGGACTGTTCCCTGTCTACTGTGAGTTGGGGTTCTCAGCCATGAGAATGGGGGATTGCTTTCCCTGCCCAGCTGGGAGCCTACATTTTCATTTTACAGTGGGATCTACAAATCATGTAGCTGACCTTCCCTAACCTGATGACTGACAAGATAGTTCTGGGTTTCATGGCATCATGTGGGGCTTGGGAGGGTTATCAAAGTTCAATGTCATACGTATTTACACTTTCCAGAGCAGAGTGAAAGATTTGCATCTATCAAGTTTTTCCCTTACTGCTAAATGTGTTAATATACCTATATCATATATCAGCTCTGCAACATGGGGCACAAACCTCAGGGACCATTCAAGCACCCTGTGATGACACTGGGTGTACCACTCCATAATGATCACTGCCTTAGTTACTAAGCCACTTCCTCATCTGGGGCAGGTTCTCTCCTTTGGGGGGCACACTTCATTCTCAGCATTATCATAGTCTCATTTCCAATGAAGAACTTTGGCCCCTCATGCCTCCATTTCCAATCCCTTTGCTTTTTTTTTTTTTTTTTTTTTTTTTTTTTGCAGTACTTGTCTTAAAGGATGAACTTAAATGACTTTTAGTTAATGCATGGTTCTGGAGGATCCCCCATATATAGTTCAATCCATACTGTGAATGGGAATGATGCTGAGCTGGGGGCTTTGTGTAGGGGAATACCTCCCTTGGGTATGGATGAGGACATTGCCAAATTTCCAGTGCCCTTGGGTCTTTACAGGCCAAGACTAACTACCCTCTCCACCCCACCACTTTTTTCCCCAGGTCTTATTGGGGGCTGCACAGAGCATCATTTGTTCCCAATACATTGCTCAAAATTATTCTTACTCTAATGGATAGCTCTGTATTGACTTTCTCAGGGAAAAACTATGAGAATAGCTCAGTCAACCATTCATGGGGGAAAAAATCCTGCAGGAGTGGAGGAATAGAGGGAAAGGGGAGGAGAGATGAGAGAGGGGAGACAGGTGGCTTCTTTGCCCATTTTTAGTCTGTGACTAGCGCAAAGTGACTTCCCTTGCATTTTGCAGTATGCTTCTCTAAGCAAAATTTCCTCTCCAAACTCGGAAAGCTTCGTGGCGTGCCTGAGAGTAGGCCTTGCTCCACCCTCAACTAACTCTCTCTGCTGGAAGCAAGCTTGCTGAAATACAGCATTTCTAGAATTTCCAAAAACATATGGTGTACTTTTCTCCTGGAAAAAAATCTGTCAGCCAAGCAGGGAGAGGTTCATGATGAAAGCTGAAATTTAGAAGCAACAACTCTTAGAAGTAAAATTTGTATTATTTCCTAAAGCTCCTGTTCCAAACAAAATGCTTTTCATATGGAGCTCTTCTACTGGGAACATTTTGAACACAGATGCCTGGAGCAAAAGCACTCACTTTAGAGGGCACGATCTCTGTTAGGACAGTCTGGGATGATCATTTTTACCTTGAATTGAAAGAAATGTCAATTACCAATAGAACAAATCAGAAACCTAAAGGTAAGAATTTTTTTTTTTAAATGAAAGGAGAGGAAAAAAACAAAACAAAAACAAAACATGCCCTAAGGGATGAGACCCAGAGAGTAACATAATAAACACTGGATCACTACAGAAAGCTCTTCATTATTATTATTTATAACAGCAGTCACTGTGTCTGATAATCATACTAATTATTTAAAAAATCCTGGGAGGAAGCTTTTCTTTCTCCCATTCTATAGAGGAGAGCAGAGATGCACAGGACCAAAGTCATCAGAGCCCCTTGCCCAGGCAAAACTGGGAAAGGTGGGATTAAGCCCAAAGACTCCATCTCTAGCGCTTCACCTCTCCTTTGCAAAACATGCGATAGAATTTGGGAAGCGACTGAATGGGTTTCTGATTACCATGGCTTTGTTGGAATGGCCACCTCCTTGGAACTCAATGGTCCCAAAAGCATCCGTTGGGCTGAGTTGAGTGTGCTTGCTGATGGACCACTTCTCAGACTGGATGTCATTTCGGGAGAGGCGACTCTCATTTTTCTCATTCTGAAGAACGGAGATGCTGGGAGTGAGGCCCACATGCTGGCCGATCAGACGCCCACAGCAACACCTGCAACAGAAGAGGTCAAAGTGAGCCCCCTGTCTCTGCCATTATCGGAACAACCACTTAGGGCAACCTGCCAGAGACATCTAGAGACTGTAGGCAGTCAGTCAGCTCTCCGGCAGAACCCGCACTGTGGCTGTATGAGGCAAATCAGGAACACAGGCTTTACTTGCCATACAAATTTTCTTTTCTTCCCCTCCTCATTTTCCTTCAGCTGGATAAGCTATAACATGCCTCCCGGCCTTCTCCACCCACCCCATCTCTTTCAGACCTGCATATACAGCTCAGGATCAGAACCCGAGAACAAAAGCCCTATAGATTTTTCTACTTTTCACTCCTCCCATCTATCAAATCTTGCATGAAAGCCACTGCACAGCTTTGAGGGAAGAGTTTTAACATGCACATTTAAATAAGGGCTCTCACTCATATGGGAGTCACAACCTAACTTGTCTCTCCCCAACTGACATTCACTGTCAAATGTCCAATTCTGAGAATAAAAACCTACAGCTTAAGTGTTCCCAAAGAAACGATGAAAACATTATTCACAAGATATTTGAAAACAAAATTCAGTCCTCACATCATGAAAATGTCCTTTATACTTTTCCACTATCATTATTATAATGACTAGTAATAATACTGATACATACCCTTCACGCTTTACTCGTACCACTATTAGAACTATTAATAATACTGATATATAGTTATCAGTTATTAAACGCTAATGTCACATTCATTTTAGGAGTAAAATATTACAGTTTGGAAGGTTAGGAAATTTGATTAAGGTTACACAGCTAGTCTATATGACTCTACAATTTGTCTTTTAAATTGCTTGGTTACATTGCCTTTTCATAAAGGCATTTCCAGACATTCATATGTTACTGCATCCCAAATGCTTCTTACCTTATATGCTTTAAGGCAAAATCAGGGAGGTAAGTAGAATACTAAAGGTAAGGTAAGTAGAATACTAAAAATGTGCTTGGATAGGAATCCGCAGGTCAGCAGTCTAATCAGCCATTTGCTAGGAGTCTTTTGTTTAAAAAGCTCCTTTTCATGATAGCAAGGAATGTTGATACAAACTAAGCATTTTGATGAAATGCTTAGAAGGGAAAATCAGTAACCATACTAAAAATACATATAATCCACTTATAGACAGTGATTAATTCCTTCCCAATGGGGTATCTGCTGTTCTGTACAGGCTCTTAGAGAATTAACTGCCGGCATGGCATATTACGTGGTGTATACGTGGAAGATTGCTGCAGAGATGCCCGGCAAAGATTAAAAAAAAAAAAAAAAGATCTTTGACATTGGTTCCCTTGCAATGGATTGTGATTACTATCGTAGTTCTGTTCCCGTAATTGCTACTCTATGTTCTCACTTCATTAGAGAAACAGCAATATTACCTATGGGGGTCTTTGGTGCTGGGTATGATGTGAACACATTCTCTTTTATAAAATGCTCTTTCTATCCAGGATTTCTGAGCCTGCAAAAAGAAAAATAAAGAAAGAAAAATAAAAAAAGAAGAAGAAGAAAGGTGAACATAACCTTATAATATTTTGCCTGGGAAACAAATTTTCACAATCATGTAACAGACTAGTATCTCATGAACTGAACTGAAAGCTGTCTATAACAAAATCAGTTGTGGCCAGTACCTGTTGATTAGGTTAACATGGTGATATGGAGTCGAAGAAAATGACCATAATAAAAAAAAAAATGTTAGTGATGGAACCATATACAAATTCTTTATTTTTTTAAAGATTTTATTTATTTGACAGACAGAAACACAGCCAGAGAGGGAACACAAGCAAGGGGAGTGAAAGGGAGAAGCAGGCTTCCCGCCGAGCAGGGAGCCCGATGTGGGACTCGATCCCAGGTCTCCGGGATCATGACCTGAGCCGAAGGCAGTTGCTTAACCAACTGAGCCACCCAGGCACCCCACCATATACAAATTCTTAATGATTTTTGAAGGCAGGAAGAACAATGCTATTTACAGAGTAAAGAAAACCACAGAGCAGTATGTTTATGTCCCCATACATAACAAATATTCAGTGGTGGAAGGAAATGTCTGTGAACAAGTATGAAGTTCTCATGGCTAACACTTCCATTTGATTTTCTTTGTGGAAAGAAAGAGAAACTGGGGCGCCTGGGCAGCTCAGTTAGTTGAGCATCCAGCTCCTGATTTTGGCTCAGGTTATCATCTCAGGGTCATGAGATCAAGCCCACGTTGGGCTCTGAGCTTGTTGGGGAATCTGCTGGAGATTCTCTCTCTCCCTCTGCCCCTCCCTCCACAGCTCTAAAGGAAAAAAGAGAAAGAGAAGTGGTAAGAGAATTAAAAAGAATTACACAATTCAAGAGCTCTATTCCATCATGATGCTTTTTCTAAAATCCTAATTAGCAGTGCTTAAATGCAGGAGGGAAAAAAAAGGAAATGGAAGCATAAGGAAGACAAATGTCTTTATCACAGTCCAGACCTTCATAGGTAATGCCTTTGGAAGGAAGGAAGATAGCCCTTTTTCTTTTCCTTTCTTTTCTTTTTTAATTCCACATGTCTTTAAGCACAGGAAACACAGCTTCTTAGAAGGGGCATTGTTGGGACTGTCCACCAGGAAGTCTGGCCACTGATATTGGGTTCCCAGAAAGATAAAGGAAGCTCCGGCAAACTATAACATCTTTGTTCCAAAGCACAGTTTCCATCGCAAAGCCCTTTACCCCTTTCTTCACCAGCTTTTGAAAAAGTAGAGGAATCTCCCATGAGATCCTATAAGCTACTTGGAAGACTCCTTTTCTAAGCATTTAAGATGGAAGTTGTTAAAGTATCCTGTAATGTTATTTCCATATGGTACCATCTTTCCTTTAACACAGTATCAGGACTAAATTTATACTCTTGAAATATACAGGGCCAAAGTGCAACTTAGCGGTTGATTTGTCCTCAGTGCCCGGTGCTGTTTCAAGCCCCCATATGTTGGCTGCAGTTGATACTGACTCTGCCAAGGACCCAAACATCTAAATAAACTGTGCAAAGGTCTAGTTTTCTTGCAACCCTTAGTCTCCCATCTCTCTCCTCTCTCCTGATGGAGTCTCTGCAAGCTCACAGCACAGATGGCAGGAGTTATCTCAGATGACAAACAACATTGTAAAAGTAGCAACATGGGGAATGCTTGCATTTCTCGGTGTTGATGCACTGTCCACACGAAGAGGGGCAGCCAGCCTGCCTCTGAGATCCCTGGGTCCAGGTGGCCCTCTGCACCCTCAAAGCACAAAATGTGACATTGGTACTTCTGTTGGTCAGCTGGACATGAAGAAAGCCCCAGTGTCTCTTCACAAAGATTTTTCTTCTCAAATATATAGGAAAAGACAGTGCCTGCATCTTTGCAACAGCAATGAGCTGAGCAGCATAGATAAGCAGGCTTTATCTTTGTGAAAAGCCTGTAAGTTAAACTATTCATAGGCTGTGATTTTTCCTAGACACTGAATACTTTCATTGATAACGTCTCTTGGCAGAAAGATGGTAAAAATATTCCTCACTGGACATTTGAAACCAACTTTCCCTACACCTCGGGGAGCAGGAAAGGGAAAATGCACTTTCCTTTCTTCTTTGTGGCCCACTTTGGTGAGAATTCACAAGGATCTTTTGGGGAAGCATCTGCAAATTTGGGGGAGTGCCAACCAATACTCCCCGAGAGAAAGAAGGCATGGTAGCAGCATGGATAGAGTGTGAGGTTTGCCATTAGAAAAAGTGGCATGAGTGGGACTCTATGGCATGGACAAAGTCACATAATTTTTCTGGTCCTCAGTTTTTCTCATCTATAAGATGGGCACAATAATACTAGCTGACACACCAAGTTGTTACCATTATTATTTGGGTACCGTGTTTCACTTCAAGAAAAGGGATCAGTTCTGGGTTGGTTCTGCTAAAAGTTCAGATGCAGACTCCAAGAAGAGCATTATGAACCTGCTGTAACAGACTTGACCTAGTTTGATTTCTCTTCGTGTTGTGGGGATTATAAGCTCTGAGAAGGCTTAGTTGGTCACTAAACATGGTATATAGAAAAGTAATTTAACTTTCATGAATCTTTTCTACTAACATGAGGATAATCATTGCCACCTCAGAACATGGCTGCATTTACCAAAGCACATGAATCAGGGAGAGCACCTGGAATTCAGTAGGTGCTCAGTATTTAACATTTATGAAGGGCTCCTCATGTGCCTAGAAATATGCCATGCATGTATTATCCCCAGACCCCATGAGAAAAGTACTACTTTTCTATCTACTTTACCATTGAAGAAATTGAGGCAAGGAGATGCACCAAGTACATTTTAAAGCCAGAGTTTGAACTTGTGCAGTTTGACTAGAGTTCATACTCTTACCTGCTCTGCTAAACTGCCTTTCCAAACTATATATTATTGATACTGAATACCCTTGATCTGGGCATGCCTGGGAGTGCCCTGGTTTTTAGATAGAGTTGGACTCCTAGAGAAATGCCTTAGACCCGGTTCATCCCCACACGCGGAGTAATACATACTGGACTCTATTCTGCCTCTCTCCTTAGGATAAAGGATTGGGGTGGGAAGACATTGTAATAGGAGCAAGAGGTAAAAGAACAGGGATCATTATAACAGCTCTAACAAAGAAAGGTGATTCCAACAGCATTCCTTACTTGAGCATCTGGAGGACCATGACATATGCATTAGACTTTCTAAGGACACCTTGATTATTTGTCTCACTCATGGATCCCAGTTTCAACTTGGAAGGCCCTGGAAGTTTTATTCAGAATTACTACATAACAGAAATGGCCAACTTGTTAGTTTTTAAAAATAAAGTAACTTGACTTGTTTCAGTTTAGGAACTTAATTACCTTCTTGAAGTCGAAAATACTATCTCACTGCTAGTGAAAGCAATGAAGATCAATTTCCATTTCTTATTATCAGCAGATTAACCATTTCCCTTGCAAAGGCATGGAAAATAGGTAGGAGGGGAGGAGGAGGAATATAATATATATATATATATATAAAATCTTTCCAACATTCATAATTGAATTGAATTCTTTTATTTTGAGAAGGAAAGTATAATACATGATAGAAAGAGTGCATGTATAACACATGAATTAGAAATGCTACAAAATATCGTGCATAATTGATTATGCTACTGGGGGCTTTGCTGTATTATGTTTTTATTCAGGTCTTCAGTGTGGGTAGATATTAGGTTTTTAAAATTATTTTCTTGAAGAGGGCAAATTTGATGTATAATCATGGTTTAACTTGTTCCCTAAACTAATTCCCTTTTCTTTTGTCCAAAGGCTTTGAACTGCTCTGCATGAGCTTCATACTTGGCTTAAATATCTGAGTAAGTTAGCTCAGAATGGCTATCCTTGCTGTTAGAAAGCATGAAATAGTTTTGACATGCCATGTTTCTCACTGACCCTTTAATTCTCTTCTAATACAAAACTTCAATGGACACGGTGCCCTAAAATCTTTTCTTTTTAAATAGGCTTCGGAAGTCTTGTGTACTCTCAGAAAAGATGGCTTCCATCAGACCTTAGAAAATCACTTTGTACGTTCTTTTCTAAAGGTAGAACGGCCACATCACCATGACTGAGTTCGTGAAGGGCTATTTTCTTTCTTGTCTTTCTGCATTATCAGTCATGTGTGATGTGTAATAGGGAAGTGGTTTCAAAGGCTAATAATTAAAGGACATCGTATTGAAAACAAAAATGAGGACCTTCACATTTTGAACAAAGTATAATGATTACTCTCAAAGAATAAAGTACTAATTTTGCAAGTAAAATGTACAGTCAACAAAGAATACGAATGATAGAAACAAATAAACAAAAGCTGCAAATATTGCCTCTAAAAGGGAAAGAAAATAAGTTATTTCACTTAGGCAGGTTTCATTTCTTTTTCACAGAGTTTTTGCTATAAACATTAGTTCCCCTGATGATTCTGATGCTTTGTACTACCGAGGCTCCCCTCCCCCCGGCCCCCAGCCCGGGTCCCCAGCTTCAGGATCAAGAACTTCTCCAGGCCGGAATGGTTTACAAGTACATACATAAAGTGTATACTAAATTTGTCTCCAGAAAGTCTTGGAAACTGCTACTGCAATTCACCCTTTAGGAAGGTAACTTAACAGAACGACAGCCACCCAGATCAGTAATCACAAGATTAGAGAGAGAAAAAAAGAATCTATTAAATCTATAGAACAAACTGAGTGGAACTTTATCATGTTCCTTATTCTGAGACTTTCCTGTTTCAAATGTACACTCTGTCCTAATCAGAACAAAACAGCAAAGACCCAAAGGTACTGAACGCCTGTGTTCCTTTTGACTCTAGCCTTCCTTCAGCATCAACCTGGATATTTCTTGGGTCTTCCTCTAGGTCCCCTCGATCCACTACTGGAAGGCTGAACAAGAAGAAAACGAGCCGAAATCATTTTACCTGAGCACTGACTCTGGGCGGCGGCAAGAGCTGTCCCACTAGCAGTTCCTGTTGCTTTCATTTTGCTGTGTCTGGGGCTGCTCATCCCGTTAATAATGCTCTTATGACCGCCCACTGGAAAAAAAGCCACTTGCCCAGCTCTTCCCCCCAAGAGACGTTTCAAGTAAGCAATGAACTTGGGCAGATTAGCCCCTTGGAATGCGCTGCTTTGGGATTAGCCTCGCTAAGAATCCCATGGTCATTCCCTCGCAGCCCTCAAACACTGCTCGATTTGAACATCTAATCTGACGCCAGAAGAAAAACAAATCCCCAGAGAGATCGGATTTAACTGGCACAAGTCCTGACAGGCTCTCCCCCCACCTTTCCTTTTTCCATTTTCAGATAGAAGGCTTCTGAAAGTGTGATAAGGTGTTCTGAGTTCTGAAAAGTTCAACTCGGGAAAGCAAACCCTTCTAAGGAAACAGTGTATTAATGCTCTGAGTGGTTCGAACACACAAGGGGCATTGTTCCTTCCTCCCAAAGAATGGAATGATAGCGTTTCTTTAAAGAGGAACTTCTAACAACTCTGCATGTTTTGAAAAGGATAGTTTGGTCCCTGAACATGAGCCCAAGCAGAATAAAGTTGGACTTTGCCAGTAGCTTTCCACAACTTCTAAAATGTCAACAAATGATACAACTGGTCTGATTGCACCTCTCATCCTTGGCCCCTCCCTTGCCATCGCAAACGTGTGATTAGAAACCTACACTCTGCCATTTCCCCATGAAAGAGAGAGGAGCAGGGAGCCCTCCAGGATGGGATGTGGACGGAAAGCAGTCACACACCAGGGCGGTTTTTCACCTGCAGGGGCCCAACCCGGAGCTTCGGGCTCAAACAAAAAGGACTCTTTCAAACATTACCCAAGGGTGAATTTTTCAGATAACAGTAGGTCTTCCCTACAAAAGTGAACAAAATGAAAAGGAGCTACACTTCCAACAAGGCAAGAGTACTGTGTAAAAAGTAAATATATAAACATTTCATCTCCAAAGGACTGCTCTCTCCCCATAGACAGAAGTCGGAGCAGAGAGGGGGTATTTTATGCTCAACAACCTGGGCTATAAATCTGTGAGGGCAGTGCCACTTTGATCTTTGTTTTTCCTGAAAATACCTATTAGGTGTTACTTGAACGCTCATGGGGAGGCATAGAATGAACCAGCAGACTTACCCCAAACTTGGATGGAATCCTTTGCCTTCTCTTTGCCTCTCGGCTGTTTCTAAGATTGATCTCCTTCAAACTCTGATCTATCACACACTAAGGTTCCCCAGGACTCACCAGAGATGTGAGCACACACAAAGATGTTCATCACAGCTTTATTTATAATACAGAAAAGCTGGAAACAAAAGTCCATCAATGGGAGCCAATTAAACTATGGCTCATAGCGTTTGACACCCAGAATCTAGTTTCAGAAGACAAATTGCATAGAGAAATATCTATTTCCACATTCTCATGTGTGAACAGTAGGCATAAAATAGTAAGTGAATAATAACTAGAAATTTTAAATACATATAGACATAATAGGTAGGAACTATACTAAAGTGGAAACTGTGGCTAATTATTATTTTCTTCCTTTTTGTTGTTCTATATTTCCCTAAGTTTTTTTCCCCATAACATATATTTGTGGTCATAAAACTATATTCTTTGTAGTAAAAAGGTTTCCAGTTCCACTACTCCCCTCCCGCCCCCCCCCAAAGCTGTGAAGCTCAAGATAACAGGAAGTCACTGGAAAGAGAAGTTCAGGAAGTGACTTAGGAAGAATCAGTCAAAAAAGAGAGCCCCTGGCTGGCTCAGTCAGGAGAGCATGCAGCCCTTGATCTCTGGGTCATGGGTGCGAGCCCCACAGTGTGTATTAGAGATGACTTAAAAAAAATAGAGAAGGTTCAGTGGGGAATATGTGGAAAGAAAATTTCTACAATGTACTGGGTGAGTCTTCCAGAGGCTGAAGGAGTGGGGGAAGGGAACAGAGAAGGCTGAAGAGCAGAGGCAGGAGGAAGAGAAGAGACAGAGGGGAGAAGGAGGAAGAAGAGGAGGAGGACGGTTGGCGGGCAGGCAAGCACCTTGGGGACCCAGGGTTGGTGGGCTGGAGACTATCAGTGTGATAAAATAAATTAGTTACAGATGATCCTTTCAATGTAAGAAATAGGAAAAATTCAGCTTTCTTCAACCTCCTCCCTCACCAGATGCTACTTCAACCCTTCATCTGACTTACTTTAAATCCCATTCATACTGCATTTTAAATACTTCCCCTGTATTTTTCTTAATTCTGTTCTCTCAGTTTTACTCATTTTTTTCCCCCTTTGCTTACTTTTCCTTTATAGAGAGAAATATTTCATAGGGACAAGAATATGGGGCATCTTTCATGAACTTTAGACCAAAGACAAAAATATTACCACCAGAACCATGAGCACTTTTGTTTAAGAGAAAGGGAGGCCCCAGGTGAAATCAGACCCGTGCTTTCACGGGAGGTCACACAGAATCTTCAGCACCCTTTGATTTGAGAAGGTAATTAGTTCCAAAGAGATTTGTAGCTCTGGGCCACACTGTCCACATGGATCTTTTTAAAAATCATATGCATCACCCAACAATGCAACTCCTGACAGGATATATTCCCAACCTGTTCCAGACGGAGTTTAGAGAGAATATAATTTGAATCCTAATGAGAGGAATGCACAACGGAAGTCGCCACTCCTTATGCCTCGCTGCATTACCTTCTTCTCCTAATTCATCGCTAAAGAAAAAAGTCACACTCAAATAGAATATACTAACAACATTCCATGGGTACCTAACTCAATTTTAAAAACAGAAATCAGATTTCCGACAAGTAGAAACTAGGTTTTACAGTAGAAAAATGCATATTGCACTGTTATAAAGATGTCATCCACATCCACATCCACATATAAATGACATCCACATTTGATGACAACAGCAACAAACAGCATGACATAAAGAAGTCAGCAAACATTTTCTCTAAAGGGCCAGATGGCAAATCATTTAGGCTCTTTGGGGGCCGTATGATCTCTGTTGTACCATTCAACTCTCACATTGTAGCCCTACAGAGGCTATGGGCAACACACAAGCCAGGGAGCATGGCTGTGTCCCCCTGAAGTGGGCACTGGGCTGGACTGGCATGTGCTGGTCAGCCCTTGGTATAGGGAGGGGCGATGGGTCGAAGAACCAGGCTTTCAGGGCACCGTTCCTTGCAATTCCTGGCTCTTCCTCGAGCAGGTCAGGCAAGTTCTCACCCAGGGGCCTTTGCTCCTGTTTCTTCTGTCGGACAGCTCCATCCTCAGAGACTCCAGAACTTGCTCCCTGCACACTTTCGTTGGCCAGCTGTCTCAAGGCACACTGTGTCTTTCTCATGACCCTTCACATTACCTGGCGGTATGTCACATCCTTATGCCATTATTTGTCTATTGTCTCTGTCCACCCCTAGAATGTGAGTGCTTGAGGACAGCAATATTGTTTTGCGATTTGTGTCGCCTCAGCACCTAGAGGTGTGATTGAAACATCATAGGTATACAGTGGGACTTAGGCACATCATCAGACTTACTCTCCCATCAGTTCCTCACCTGTAAGATGACAGAAGCAGAGGGACCTGTGTTTCCTAAAGTGGAATTTTAGGGTGGTACCTTGATGGGCATTTTTAATAGTTGGGCTTATGTTAAAATAGAATATACAAGCAATGGTTAACCCTGCAACTTAACAAATGCTATTGCTTGGGGGACCTATATTTTCCCTTTTGGAGTCATGAAAAAATACTTACTAAATAAGAGTAAAAACCATTTGCAAGTAAGAGAAAAATCATGATATATCACAAAAGATACTGAAAGGGAAACGCAGGACCAATCCCTCTTAAACCTTCCTTATTTTTATTCTGCTGCTTGAAAATAAATATATGGTGGTCTCTAATATTCAGAGTTGCAGTTACCTATAAAGTAAAAAACAATGCCAGAGAAACATCATAAAGCCAGTTGCCTCCAAAGAATACTGCCACCAGCATGTTCTTCCTAAAATGACTGATTCGGCGCCACCCCTTGGTCAGCTCCCCTTCATGGTTCCCCATCACCAGCGCCATCAGGTCAGTCTGGTATTTAAACATTTCGGATCTGGTCCTGGGGCTATCTTAGTCAAATCTTTCAAGTTCCCCCAAACCTCTGAACATATTATGCTCTAGTAATCTAAACTATTGATTGTTCCCCTGTGCACCAGGCTACACGAGACTTCTCAACCTTTGAAGATGCTGTCCCATTTGTCTAGAATGCTAAGTTCCAGCACCTGTACTTAGTAAATGCTTCTTTGTTCTTCCAGACTCTGGACAAAACACTGTGTTCTCCAAGAAGCTTGGCTGGGCACCACCAGACATAGTGAATTATCACAACTACTGTTCCACATCCATACCTTACCCATATTTCCATTAGGGGAAAAGTCATATAGGCTTATAATTATTTATTTTCGCATCAAAATTCATAATCAACCAATGACCATACTCAATATTCTGGCTCTGTTATGGTGCTGCCTCCCCTAGAACATGTCCCTTCTTCCTTCTATTTGTTACCCTGGTTTCTATGGGAATATGAATTCCTCATTTTTAATAAATCACCTTTAGGGGATAATTCTTTGTGGACTGAAATTATTTGTATGAAAATTCCCTTTATAGCCTCTACACTTAAATCACACACATCTTTAAAATAGTTAAATTATATTCTATCACCAGATTGGGAGAAGATTCAATAAGTTATACTTTACAATTATAAATGAAACTCATTTTTTTAATCAATGGGTCATGCCATGTAAATTATAAATGCATTCAGAATTCTTAGGAGATAACATGAATGTATATAAGAATGTTAATCGTAAAGGCATTTTTATAAACCATTTAAAAATATGTTTCCACGTGGTTTTTTTTTGTTTTTGTTTTTTTTTTTTGAAAACGGTTTCTTCATCATAGAGCAGCTAATCACTGCTTGGCATAACATAAATTTCTAAAGAATTATATAGTTCACAGAATGCTTTCTCAAATAGCACTTCATGAAATATTCATAGTAACTCTGTAAGGCAGGTATTATAAAATCCATTACCCGAATACAAAATCGGGGGTCAGAGAAGTTACAGCATGCCAGAGTTAACACACCAACTTTCAGGCTTTGCCGGGCAGGCCCCAAACCCTGTGCTTCCTTTTGCGAGGGCACAGACAGCCCTCCGTCTCTTTACCCTTTGTGACAGGTTTTAGGGCTGCTGAATGCTCTTTTTCTTCTTTGCAGGGGAAAAAGTACATTTTAATCACCCTGATCTTAAAAGTATACACATATCATCCAGCCTAATACAGTACTGAAACACTGCCTGGGGATGGAGGCCTCTATTTCAAAAGCATCCCAGTTAGAGGCCAGGACTGACCATTTGTTTGACTGTAGTGACTCATTCCCTACCTGGTAGCATAAACATGTAAAAGCCACATACATACTCTTAGGGACTTTACTGGTTTCACTGACCGAAAAACAGAACCACAATAGTGCAGACCCGATTTCAAAAGTAACGGTAGGATAAACTTGACCAGAGACAGAGAAAATGCAAGAAGAAACTATGAGCAACAAAATTCTGAGAATGACATTTGACCCCCTCCATAGGAGCCAGGAAGTTTAAAACCATGAGTCATTAGTTAGAAATATCTGTGTAGAGCACCTGGGTGGCTCAGTGGGTTAAGCGTCTGCCTTTGGCTCAGGTCATGATCTCATGGTCCTGGGATCAAGGCCAGCATTGAGCTCTCTGCTCAGCAGGGAGCCTGCTTCCCCCCCTCCCCGCCCCCCCCGCCTGGCTCTCTGCCTACCTGCGATCTCTCTCTCCATCAAATAGATAAAAAAAATCTTTAAGAAGTAAAAGAAAGATCTGTGTAACAGTGTGTGTGCATGACCAGTGAGGGGGCGGGGTGGGAAGGGAGGGAGAGAGTGGTAGTTTCTATATTCGTGGAGACTGCTCCTACGGGAAATACAACTTTATTTTCTGCGGAGTAGATGGGGAGCCGGGGCCAGATAAGGTCCTCCTCTATGCTCTTAATTCAGCTTCCCTTTCACTACTCGTCCCTGCACTGTTCTGACTTCGTCAGAAGTCAAAGAAAAGAAACTGAGTCATGAAATGGAAACACTTCATGTTATGTGGAAATGTGGAGTTTATGTGATAAACTGTATCATGGATTCCAAGGCTAATTTCTTTGGGAGGGTGAAGATGTTGAGAAAAGTGTAAGGATTGATACGTAGCTGCACTTGTATTTGTAGTAGTTGCCACTTCAGGATTCACTGCTAAGGAAACCAAGGCCCCTCTCCCTCTCCTACCCCCTCCCTCTCACTATATAAATAAATACATAGATACATAAAATTTAAAATATATACAAATATATATTCATATTTCTATATTGATAATAAACACATAATATATTCTACATTCAATGTTACTATTTTTATATTGTCTTCATATTTTTATATTTGTTTTTAATTTTGCATTTCATTTATAAAATATATTTCATAAAATTGTATTAAATTGTATTTATATATACAATTGTATTTATATATACAATTGTATTTATAATATATTATATAACATTTATATATCCTTTTAAATATTTGTGTCTATATATTTTTTTTCAATAATTTTTAGTTTCTTTATCATCAGTCCTAGCTACTTTAAAGTCTTCTGGTTTATTTGAGATACTGATATATCTTAATCAAGGAGTGATTTCAATATTCAGGCCGAACTCTGTATCCTCACAAGGGACAGACTTAAATCTGGTTGTGGGATTTTATTTCTGAAACCCTGCTCTTCTTTATTCATTCAAAGCTGTTGTGCAGAGCCGGGTACCTGAGATACACATCCTAGCCATGGCTTGATGACAACTACGCATGTGACCTTGGGGAAGTGACTTCATCTTGGTGATCTCTTAGGTCATCCTCAGTTCTTCGAGCTGAGGATTCAGGGAATCAGAATCCAACATCTCTGTCCTCATTAGTGTGTACAGAGTACGTGTAGAGGCATTGTGAAAATGAGGGGTTTATTTTATTTTATTTTAATTTTTACCAATTCGTGGAACCATTATTCTTTTGGTAAGAAACAAAAATGTAGCAGAGCACGAGGTTGTGTGCTTACCGAGACAAAGTACATAAGGAGATTTGAATTAATAAATAATCCCTGAAAGAATTCTCACTAGATGCCAACCATTCTTATGAATGACCCTGGTGTAGCAATCTGGCACACATGAGAAGTTTTAATTCTGTTTCAGTAAGACTCCAAGTATTATTAAGACATTATTACAATTAATTAGTAAGTTGACATTTCTAACTTCTGCCATTGAGAGAGTTTTCAGACCAGAACTTGGTGTTCTCTTGCTCTCCTCGACCACCAAACGATGAATCAAATCTTAGTGATCATTCAGGTCAGACTATGCAGAGACTGCCCATGATTTGTACTTCTCCTTCTTCTCTCTTTTTTTAAACCTCATGATCAAGAATTATTTAACTGCAGAGGCTGAGATAAAATCAATCCCATTTTTATCATGAGAAGCAAGCTATAAGCAAACAGGTGCAGCAATGTAAAAGTGAAGCCATTCCTATTAATCTCTGGAAATGAAAAATTATTAGATATTAAGTTAATGCAATGTAAATGTATTCTGTCAGAAAGCCATCTTTCTCTGTCAAATTACTAGATTGTTAGGTAGGAAATAAAACCATTCACATAAATTCAGCCTCTGGTTATGTTATATTAAAATTTTAAGATGGTTCAAGGTTACTAGGCCTAACTTCAAAATCCTATCAACATCTTCCCTTACATACTCATTACCAAACTAAGCTCTATCTTTTTTATTTATTCTTAGTATAATATAAAATTATGGAAGATTATGGAAGATTAGGAAATTATGGAAGATTAGGTCCTGGAAGACACAGATACATGTATTAGCTTTCCCTAAATATACTGATTTAAATTTGAAGCACACGGAAATGAACACAAACTCAAAAGTAGGTGTAAAAACAGTAGGTAATGAGAAATATAGATTTAATCTCCAATTTGTGTTCCATTGAATGGCAATGTGATTGTTTTTTCTCTTCTATTTTCCTTATTCTAATGTAGAGAATTCTCATCTTTGTGTGTGTGTGTGTTTGTGTGTGTGTGTGTTTAAATTTTATTTATTTATTTGAGAAAGAGATAGTGAGCACAGAGGGAGAGTGAGAGGGAGAAGCAGATCCTCTGCTGAGCAGGAAGCCCAGTGCAATGCAGGGAGGTGGAGGGTGGGGAGGGGGGCTCGACCCCAGAACCCTGAGATCATGACCTGAGCCAAAGGCAGATGCTTAATTGAGTCACCCAGGACTCGAGAATTCCCATCTTTGAATAATACCAAAATGAATTTCCAATAGTACTATTCTTCTGAAAGAAGCTATGGTAATAAAGCTATTTCAAAAGACATACTGTGGTGGCTTCCTAATTTGTCTCCCCATTTCACTGTCCATCCAGCAATAATCTTTTTTCCCCTCTTATTTAAGAGACTTTGTTAGAGCAGTTTTAGGTTTGAAGAAAAATTGAATGGAAGTACAGACAGTTCTCCAATATTCCCCCCTCTACTCTCCCCATGGTTTCCTTCTTATCTAACTCTTGCGTTGGTGCGCTACATCTGTTCCAATTTACGAACTGACATTGATACGTTTCGTTCAGTTAAATCCACAGTTTATGTCAGGGTTCTTGCTTTGTGGTGTCCCGTTCTCTGAGTTTTGCCAAATGCATAGTGTCAAGACTCTACTACTGTGGCACGGCATGGCAGAGTTTCAGTGATGACTACTTTTTTTAAAATTTATTTATTTGACAGAGAGAGAGAGAGAGCAAGAGCACAAGCAGGGGCGGCAGCAGAGGGTGAGGCAGAAGTAGGCTTCCCACTGAGGGGGGATCTGTATGCAGGGCTCCATCCCAGGACTCTGGGATCACCACCGGAACTGAACGCAGATGCTTGACCGACTGAGCCACCCAGGCATTCCTACTAATAACTATTTAAAGTAACAGTTTAGTCATAGCACTTGGGTGGCTCAGTCGGTTAGGCATCTGACTCTTGGTTTTGGCTCATGTCATGATCTCAGGTTTGTGAGATCAAGGCCTGCATTAGGCTTTGCACTGGGCATGAAGCCTGCTTAAAATTATCTCTTTCCCTTTGCCCTCCTCCTCTGTCTCTCTCTAAATAAACACATAATAAAAATAAAAATTAATAAAATAAAATAATGAATTAGCTCATGGCATTTCATCTCCCAGGCCCCCAAAATCACCCAGTGATTTCTCACTATGTCTAAAAGAAAATCTAGATTCCTCAACTGGTCCCAAGTCTGCACACTTGATACTTCGCATATCGCGCTCACTGCCTACAGCCACACCAACCCTCTTTCAGATCTGTGACTGCTCCAGATAAAGAGACAGAAGAGTAAGAATATCATAAGTTAGTCTTTAATTTTTACATGACTTCTTGAAGGAAATATAAACAGATAATATTAATGACCTGAGTGGAGAGGGTTGTGAATGATTCGATGTTTCAAATGTAAATTTTTGTAAGGAGCAATTCTCCACAGATACAGTTAATCTGATAATGTGATCTATCCTAAGATTCCTATTGGCACATGAAAGGTAAGTGTGATAACTAAATTGGAAGTAAAGTCAGGTCATTAATAACTGAGAAATCATGGAGCAGAGACCAATATCCTGTTTCAAAAAAAAAAAAACTATCAATTTAAAATCCAAATCCTAACTTTCCAAGAGATCTTAGGTCCTTTCTCCAATACTTAAGTAAAAAACTACCTTCTTTCTGGTGAACGACACCTTGTTTCTAGCTCATAATGTAACTGTAAAGGAAAGTCATAAAACACACACACTTGCATGAAATTCCGGACTCTGGGATGCTATCCCTGTATTAAAACATGGTGTGGGACCATTCATTGCAAATGTCACTTCAGGTAAAGGCGTATAATAGACTATAGTACTAGCTGACTTTCTCGCGCGCGCGCGCACACACACACACACACACACACACACACACACACAATACTATGTTTCTTTTCTTCAAATAGGTCTTTCTTTGTCCTTTTCCTTTTTGTTTTGAGCCCACATGTCATACTGAGGTTGTGCATCACTGCTAAATACCGAGTCCACATGAGGTCACAGTAAATGAAGAGCAATGATGACGTTCAGGACACATATGAACACACATGTGTATGTATTTGTCCTACTTCGAATCCCAGGGTCGGATATTTGAAAGTGAATTATTATGAAAGAAGGCATGCATTTCACAAATGTACAAATCTAATACTCCACAAGAGAGAACCTGGTCAAGAAAACATTTCTTTATGCTAACTGTTCTATTTTTTAAAGATTTCATTTATTTATTTGACACAGAGAAAGAGAGAGATCACAGGTAGGCAGAGAGGCAGGCAGAGAGAGAGGGGGGAAGCAGACTCCCTGCTGAGCAGACAGCCTGGATGTTGGCCTCCATCCCAGGACCCTGGGATCATGACCTGAGCTGAAGGCAGAGGCTTAACCCTCAGAGCCACCCAGGCAACCCTACACTAACTGTTCTAATGCAGAAGTCTTTAAACACCCATTAAGAATAAAATGTAAACAAAGGCTTTGTTGTGGACTGGCTAAGCTGACTTCATTAAAGGTGATGGCGCCTGGAGCTCTAAGCATTGCCTGGAGAATCGGAAAACAGGCAATCAGAGCTGCGTTCACTTCTGTTTTAATTAATTTACATCGGCATTCAGGAATATCTGTTGAACACTGATCGTTTGCAAAATTGGTTTAGTCGCAGAGGAAACACAAACTTGACAAAGACCCTGTATCTGTTTTTCAGTGCTTACTTGTGCTAGCAACGCCTCTCCAGTGATCTCTAGAAAAGGACCATTATTTTTTAAAAATGTCCAATCCATTACAAACTGATCGTTTTGTAAAATGCCACAAAATGATGCCCTTGGACTTTGTGGCAATGGCAAATTGCTATAGAAATTTCTGAGTGTTTATTCTCAGTTTTTGCACTTCTCTTGGCATTCACAAACAGGTTGAGGGCCAGCACCAGTTTGTGGACCCTAAGGCTTGACCCAACGTGTAGCATGTGAACTAGCAGCATCAGTGGCATCCGGGAACTTTACAGAAATGCAGATTCCTAGGCCCCATCCCAGAACCATCGAATCTGCACCCGTGCTTTAGAAATATCTCCAGATGGTCCTTTACATTAAGGCTGGAAAAGCACTGTCCTGAAGAGAAATCAATCAGATGGATGAAAAGCTATGATAGGGGCACCTGGCTCCCTTTCTTTGTGTTCTTAGATGCACAAATCTTACCCGCATCTGTACAGTAGTTAACATTTCAGTCCTAACTGCTCTTCAACCGATGGCTCAGTTGCTTAAGCATCCAACTCTACGTTTGGCCTAGGTCAAGATCTCAGGGTCCTGAGATGGAGCCCAGTGTGGGCTCTGCACTCAGCGGGGAAAGCCTGCTTGAGATTCTCTCTCTCCCTCTCCCTCTCCCTCTCCCTCTTCCCCTTCTCCTACTCACACACACTCTCTCCTTCTCTCTACCCCAAATAAATAAACTTAACAAAAAAGCTACATAAAGTAAGAGCAATGGTAGCAGGTTTACATCCCTTACAATATGCATATATACACTGGTGTAATTATTTCCTTCTATTAACCCATTTGAACCTAACAAACCTGCGAAGTGAGTGCTTCTATCCTGCTCCTTCTGCAGACAGGGACAGTGAGGCAGAAGTCAGGCTTCCCGATCAATGTCACACAGCTAGGGAGCAGAAAGCCGGTACATGGACTAGCGAAGTGACATAAGAGAGACACAGGCTGAGCCGGAATGCTCAGAGAGAACGGTCAGATTTGGCCAGGAGAGGACCTGAAGCCGGGTCTGCAGGACCACTGGTGTTCTTAGCATAGAGGCGGCACTTAAATGATTTTTGTTGCATTTCTTTGAACTAATTGACTTTTGTCCTTCAGTATTTCTATGATTTCAGAGAGGTGATTTCAATTTAAGAGCTGTTCTCAGGCTCTCTACTTTTTAAGATTTAGCTTTAATTTTCCTTTCTTCTCCTCTTTCCATCTCTCTAGTAGAAAGTGTTTCCTCCCCTGAGCTTCCAAGCACTTTGTTCTTTCCCTGCCTGTTAAAGCTTTCTCTCCTTCTTGACAGAGTGCAGTTATTCTATACCCTCGGGTTTGCTTAGGGCTGGCGCCATATCTACTAACCTTTTTACTCTCTTCCCTAACCCCAGTGCCTGGTACCTAACAGACCATCAAAAAATATTTGTTAAAATAATGGATATTACACAGTTATCAAGAAAAAGATCAGTCGACTGCTTTAAGATAATAAATGGAACACCTTGCACTTCTATCTTCCTAACCTGTTCTGCATCAGTGAAACTACTGAGCCCTGAAATTGTGGGCCAAATGTACCAGGCAGTCTTAAGACATTGCTACTGCATCGGCTCAGTGGTTACGCTGGATCACATGTCCGTGTGAGCTGTGCGTGCCGTGCATGCGTGCGTGCACACGCATGCTCGTGCACACGCGCGCGCGCACACACACACCCAAGCACGTGGTGTTTTGTTTTGCATTCTTGGAAGGTGGTAGACACACTCCAAATTCTGCCTTCACCAATCCTATGTTACAGAAAACATGCCAGAAAGCACAGAAAAGAGAGAAATATATTAAAATGTATCAAATCTCCATCCTTCCTTTGGTTGGCATTAGAGCTTATTAGCACACTTGAAGGACGATGGGTCCACATTATCATTCTTGAATGCACGGGCCTCCAAATAAGTATTTTGTAATCCAAGGGAAGGAGACTTAGAAAAGTTTTTGATTGTCCTATGTTAGTGTCAGTAGATTTCATTATTTAAATTCAGCCATTTGTTAGGTAATGTAATTGCCCATCGATTACGTTTTCCCACTGAATTAAATCATATACCACTCCTTTGCTCAAAAATTTTCAAGTCTTGGAAAATAGAGGCTGATGGTAGATGATGCAAAAGATAATTTTAGTCAGTGTCATTCAAAATAACAGAGACCAAGACTTTTATTTCTGAGGTAGCCTTTAAATGAGGGCCCTTGCCAGCTTCTATTCTATCCAAATAGAAAGTTTTGTATTTTCTATGTTAAAAAAAAGATACTGCACCAAATGAATCCTAAATGGCTGGATGTTAGTTGGTATTTGCATACGTGGGGAGTTCTGTGGTCCCTGGCCAGGTTTAAATGATAAATTACTCCATAAGACTGAGAACAACATCTTGAAGAGTTTTATTCCGCTTAATTCTATGGCTGCCTTCCTTTGTGTTCTTAGATGTACAACTCCTCCTCGCATCTGTACTGCTCTGCCCATTAGTTAACATTTCAGTTCTAACTGAGTTCATCAAGGCACTGTTACTAACTACTTGAGATTTTGTGCCAGGCATCAATCCAAGTAATTTGGACAATATTGACATGAATGCTAAACCACTCAGTTAGTAATTCTGTTCTTACAGTCCTCTCTTACCTGGACTGCTTAGAAAAGAGGAGAGAGAGAGAGAGAGAGAGACAGAGAGAGACAGAGAGAGAGAGAGAGATGCAATCATAGCCTCCTTGTGTTTCTGATCAAGACTGAGGACAAAGCATTCCATTGCCTTTCTCCCTTTGCAAACCTAAAGCACACTGCTTGTCTCTTATTACCTCCCACGGCACTGTGGTCTGAATTGATAACATGATGACAGCTTTGGATTCTCTGAGTATCATATGAAGACTTGTTAGCTACAGTGCTAGCCTGCTGTATGCAAAATAAAACATTCTGTTCAACTTTCTTTGTGTAACGCGTAGCTGAATTTAAGCAGTTTTAAATGACATTCTTGTTTGTCTTATACCTAAATGTCAATTTTCTCTGGATTAAAAGGCATTCTCTAAATTAACATGACTAAAAAAAAAAGTGTGTGTGTCTGTGTGTGTGCGCACACACACAGACACACACACACAATGGGAATTTTTCTGAGTTTAAGTAACATGGAATTTGATTACACAGTGCATTCTGGGGCTCAGCCTCAGCAGGTTGTAGACACCACGTGGGCTGATTATGACTTAAGCATTGTTTCAATGTGATTTTGCAAAGGATTTCATTTAATGCAGATTAGTAACTTTATTAAGCTGTTGATAATTGAAGCTTCTTAGGTTTGATAAGTACCACCCAGCAAGGTAGATTAGTGGGGTTTAATTTGTTGCTCTCAAATAGCAAACAAAGACTTAGCAGAATAATTACATCTCCTCAGTGGGCTAATAAAAGGCGACACCACAATGGTGCTTTGGGCCATTTCTGCATTTCTGCAGTTTCCTTTGGGGACCAGCCTTTAGAGTTCTGTGCATTTCTCTCAAGCGACACCCAAACCTAGCACCTGTAAATTACTTCACTTCAAGAGCAACAACAGACATGGTTACAGGAAACGTGAGTCCGTTCAGGAAATAGTCACTTCAGAGCAGGCCGTCTTCTACCTTGGTCATAACTTTTCTCTAATATTTTCATCCATCCCCTTGTCCAGATTGTAAGTCCCTCAAGGGCAGGGGCCAGGTCTCTCATCTGCTTCCTCAGTAACTAGAAGAGCATCTGGCCTATTGCGACACTCAGTCTGTTTGCCCACCAAATTAAAGAATTGTTTGAAATAATTATAAAGTATGCTTGCAAACAACATTATCGCCAAACTTTCAAATTCCAGGAAGTTAGTCTTAGGGGGGTATCAGGTTGCTGTTTTAGCCAAAAGAATGAGTCAGTAGAAGAAAGAGATTGTATCAATGAATGAAATGATGACTTATTATCTGAGAGATTCTTGGCCACACAGAGCATCTAGCCCGAGTCAGGGGGCTAAACAAATTAATTTAGCATGTTCACATGCCCCAGTCCTGACTTTAGCTGATTTGGTGGAATGCATGAACAGAAGGATTCCTTATTCCGCTGGACTGCTGGGTCTACCAGATTTCTCACTGGGTCACCAACCAGACAGTGAAAAATGTTATGTTGGGGGAGCTGACATAAATAACATTTCTTAACAGGAAATGCCAAAGCTGTTTGAAATGGCTAGAAATGAATTTCTAAAGTCAATCCTTTTTTTTTTTTCCTCTTCTATGCCTGAAGACATAGAGTGTCACCGGAAACCTCAAACTTGGCAAGCAATGCTGAATATTTTGGGAGATACCTCTTTCCTTAAAATTAATTTTAAACGCAATCCCACTTCTCTGTCTCCCACGCCATTCTATAGATCGCAGGAGGTCTACATTGAATTACTGTAAAGTTCTCCCTTGAAGAGTCAACCAAGTGACTTAGCAAGGATGCATAGCTGCAGGTCATGGAAGCTATCCCCAGGGACATTCTGAGAGCATAAAGAGCAAAGGCGAATGAAGCCTGATTCTGGTCTTTCATGTGAGTGAGTAGTGACTTTTTTCCAGACTGCATACTTCGTAAACCATGGACCTATTTCCCAAGATAACATCCCTAGACATGTCTGTCTCCTATACCATAGAACAGAATAGAATCGTAACAAACTTCAAAAGGATACATAGGTAAGAGTGCTAAAGCCAGGGATTAGAGTCAAGTATTTAGACTGGTATAATTCCTAGAGCTCTCAGCCAGTGCCTTTCTGTCCACATGTGGTCATTCTTTTTATGGTACTCGCCCAGCTGCAATAGAGCAGAAGAGACCAGTGGATCAGAGATGGTGTCTGACTCCACAGCAAAAAAAAAGATAGTTGGGCCACTACCTTTGACTTATGCATTATCCCCCAAACAGAAACTGATCATTCATATTCCTTTTCTTGGAAATGCAAACTTAGAAACCTGGAAAAAAATGAGCTAGGGACCCTGGGGAACTAATGCAGGGCAATTTAGAAGGAGGGAAAGTTCCAAAAAGGCAACAAGATTTGTGCCTAAGTAGAAACTGGAGGACGAGGACACACACATCACCAGAGTCCTCTATAGGACCCGTGGAGTTAGAAGCAGAGATGCTGTGTCTGAGAGAAAAACCAGGTAGGCTATGGCAACAGAGAGGTGGAGGAAAAGTCCTGCTTCCTAATCTTTTTTTCCCATTTCAATTCCAGTCAATTTCTAGGTTCGCAATAATTTCCTCTCTCCTGAAGTGACTTAAGTGTATTCTTACTAGTGTAGCTAGGAGAGATACCAGGAGATCAGATAAGCCAAAAGACACACACAAAAAAACCCTTATTTCTTTTCTTTTCTCTTAAAGATTTTATTTATTTGACAGAGAGAAACACAGCCAGAGAGGGAACACAAGCAGGGGGAGTGAGAGAGGGAGAAGCAGGCTTCCCGCCGAGCAGGGAGCCAGATGTGGGACTCGATCCCGGGTCTCCGGGATCATGACCTGAGCCGAAGGCAGTCGCTAAACCAACTGAGCCACCCAGGCGCCCAAAACCCCTTATTTCTTCACAGGTCACAGATCCAGTTCTCAAGGGCAGCATCTCATTTCATCCACCTGAGCGCCACGTGGAAGAAACTGACATTCAGAGAGCAGATTACACTTGCTCGAGGTCACACCACAGCAACGAGCAAAGCCAGGACTCAAGCCACCGATCACGACCCAGACACATTTATCTACTCATCCCTTCCTGTGGAAGGCAGAGTTGGTTGGCATCTAAGATGAGAGTATTTTCATCTCTGGAAAGGGGCTAATTTGAGGGACAAGTACGAAAAGGCTGATACATTCTGTTTGGACCAGGGGCAGGATCTGAGTTGTTATTTTTCATTTGGAATCACAGTGTTCAGTCTGACATCCATTGGTTTTGGCTGTCCCAAAGTGTCACTTAATGGGATTTACCTAAAGGAACATGACTTTCAATATTTGGGCAGTTTTTTTATGGACTGTATTGGAAAACATAGTTTAGGGTCCTCATGAAATATAGCGACACTTATTCATAGTCTAATCCATCCCGTCTGGGCTCCATTCTTTGCCGCTGTTGACAACAAAGGGCTTCCTCGGGGTCTTTCTGTATTTGGGTATGCTTATAGTGATCTCTTGCAGGGACAGTGCCCAAATGCAAACTCATCAAATTGCTTTTTGACAACTTGGTTTGTGGTTCTTTCTGTATTACAAAAGCTGTGCTGATTCAGTGAGGGCCTTCTGGGAAATAGTTATACAAGAAGAAGAAAATATCTATTACCTCTAATTTTGACTCCCACTCAGAGAGGACTCTAGTAACATGTGGGCATATGTTCTAGGTTGAAAAGTATACGATAGCCCAAAAGCCTACAAGACAAATGCACGATTTCCCCTGGGGATGTGGTGACCCAGGGAGAGCATGCAGAACTGAATTAACCATTCATCTAAGAATGTGCTGACCAAGGCATATGAGGGGCAGGGCTGGCAATGGCCCCAGCATGGGACAAAATATGCCTGTGAAATGTGGCGAAGGGGTCCTTCTTTCAGGAGAGATGTGGCATTTATACAAGCACCTCCAAACAGCTCCTGTATACAGGAGACACAGCAAGATTTTTGTTCCTGTAACATCTTCAATGTGTTTGCTTTCCCTCCCTACTTCACAAGCTGGGGGACATGAATTCTTCTAATGGAGTAAAAAAAATATCAGGACAATTCTGGAGATAATCATAAGCATCCTTGACATGCTAGAAAATAAGTTTAGGAATCAAGGATTTGAGGTGGAGCTCCTGCTGAAAAATTATCCCAGGAGCTTGTGAAAATTGTGCATGCTGGTCTGTTGCTCATGGATTCTGCATCTATCGGTGAGGTGGGCCCAGCATCTCCACTTTTACTTTTTTATTTTTTAAAGATTTTATTTATTTATTTGACACAGAGAGAGATCACAAATGGGCAGAGAGGCAGGCAGAGAACGATGGGGAAGCAGGCTCCCCGCCGAGAGCCTGATGTGGGCCTCGATCCCAGGACCCCGAGATCATGACCGGAGCCGACGGCAGAGACTTAACCCTCTGAGCCACCCAGGTGCCCCTCCATTTTTAAATAACAACCGCAGACGATTCCATGAACTACCCTCGGAGATACACTTCCTCTTCATTACTGAGTTTCTCAAGTCTGGCTACTTGGGATTCCTTGCAATGCCTCAAACCGTCTGCTGCTGCTTTACTGTAGTCTAGCCATCCTGCTCCAACACTGCGACTGGCATTTCCGTATGGCCTCTGTGCCCTCAGCCCCTCCCCCTCTGCCACTCTCCCTGTACCGTAGTACCGTAGACATAGCTTCTGAAACCAGAGTCTCTCAACCTCGGTAATACTGGGACAGCCTCAGTACTACTACAGGTCTTTGTTGTGGGCTGCTGTCTTGTCCTTGTAGGGGATCAACGACATCCATGGCCTCCACCCACTAGAACACCAGCATCCCCAACCCCAGTGACAACGACCGCAACTGTGTCCAGTCATGGCAAAATGTCCCGTTGTCCCTTTGGGGCAAAACTGACCTTGGTTGAAAAACCACAGTCCTTAAATCGTAGCGAAGAACGGGCTGATCTCCTCTATCGTATAAATGTTTTAACTACCGTGTTCAAGCACCTATGCGACCCCGAACATCAAACCACATTTCCAACCTTGTCTACAGTTAAACTCCTCAATGACCCTCAATCTTCTTTCCCAGGACAACCTGACTCCTTCAAAATCAAAATTTACCTTCTCCCAAGTTTTTCTTGATTTTTCCTAATTATGTCAACTCCTTCCTTGTGTTCCACATGTTCACCTGCACCTCTACGTAGAACTTGTTCAGACTTGTCCTGTGAGGACATGTCTTTCCCTTGGATTACAAAGACCAGACCTTATTTCTGCCCAGGTCATCAACACTTAGCATAGGGAAAGCACAAGTTGGCCCTTAACAATGTCTGTGCAAAAAATAAAAGTAAAAAGCCCACCATAGAGAGGAAACATGTTTTCTGAATTCATATATTATATATATATATGGATTATTATATTATATATAATTATATATAACATATAAAATTTATAATATAAATATATAAATTTATATAAATATTTACATAAATAGATAGTTATAACTGACTCACTGGGAATAATGGAAATAAAATTGAGTGTGTGTACTATAGACCAGTAGCATTATGCTTAGAGCTAGGGTATCAGCCATCAATATACCGGAACAGTTAGGAGGCATTAATTCCTTAACTAGATTTATGTTAGAAGTAGTAAGAATAAGTAGCTTCTATTACATAACCCGCCCTCCCCTCCACAAACCAGTCCATAAGCATTTTCACTTTAGTATTTCTCCTTTCCTTTAATAGATATAAATTATACTCAAGTCATCTTTGCAAAGCACTGATTCAGGTAGGTGCTGTGTTAGCACCTTTGGTGAAATTGTTACAAATAGAACTCCCAAGGAGTCCTAGGTTTTAGGAATTATTCTATTATTGGCTTACAATTGCAGTAATTCACAGTGATTAACTTGTCTATGTTATTCCCCCCATTGCCTGGTGCCCTTTTTTACTGTTGCATAACAAAAGCATCTGGTCCACACCTACCATCCTCTCTCAGCCTCGGGTCTAAAGCGCTTATTTTTACCACCTTAACTGCCTGGAATTCAGAGGGAGATGAAGAGGAGGGTTGGGGTGGGGACAGAAACCTTCCTTGGGTTGAGGAAGAAATGATGGTGGTGGGAGAGGTCCTCTGAGAGCTTTGTTCATTTATAAGGTATCAATATTTATAACTGATAAAATATAGGAAATAAACCAAAACAAGGGTTAAGAGGACCTCCTTCCCCATGGAAATCTGTAATCTGCCTAGAGTTTACTAGTAAAGACTGCCTAAGTCCTACGTCCTTTGGATTTCTTTAAACATAGCACCTGTGTCTAGCTGGTGGCGCTCCAACTTAGAAAGAGAAAGGGCTAAGGACAGGAATTCTGGTGAGTTAGTGAGGCAGCTCATATAAATCTTGTATTTTCTTGCCATCTGGTTATCTTATTTTTCAACATCTGCTTTTTAAGTTATCAACACACTTATTTCTTATCACCAGTTGCTGGTTTGGTCCATTTTACCTAGGTGCCTCAACACGTGTATTTAGACCCAAATGTATGTGAAGACTTAAATTTGGTCTGAGGCAGAGATATTACAAGTGCCTGTCAAACACCATGTATCTTTCCCATAACCATCATCCGATGGAAAAATGTCAACAATTGTGCGACTGCAGTATGACCAGTGTGAAACCCCTAATTGGTCAATTGGACCAGAATGATGAGTTGCTTTTTTTTTTAAACCAATGTCACTTCTAATCTATTACAACAGTAATGAACAGCCAGGCAGCCTATTTCCCACGGATATCTTCAAAGCTCTACAGATTGCCATTTGAACCATTCTTTAATTGCATTTGGCATAGATTGTAGTATGCTCCATAGAACCAAGAAGGCGTATTAACTAGATTTGGCTATCCCTAAGTCACTATAATGATGAGGCTTTTTGTGCCTGAAGGAAGTTTAGCTTCAGTCTTTACTACTATCAACTGCTCTAACCACCTAACACATAGTAGTTGCCTGAAAATTTGAATTTTTAAGACAATGTATTCATTTTTTAAGATTTCTTATTGGGTCAATAGGAATTGAGTATTTTTTGCTTGTGTGTGTGTGTGTGTGTGTGTGTGTGTGTGGTCTGCCAGGGGATATAAACATATAAAATTTTTTGGATAATTAATTAGAAATAGTTGATACAATAGTATATCTACGCCATAGTATATATACTCCAAGACTTTTCTCAAAAGGTTTATCTTTTATTCATTCGGGGATTTTGCTTTTGAATTTATTTTGCCATTGATATATATTTTGCCAGGTATGTATTTTGCTTTCAGCTTTGTCTACTGTCTTATATCCATTGTTAATGTATAATCCATACCATTGAAAAAAATGTCTATGACGACTGGGAAGGATGGTTGTGTACAGTATCTTCCTCCTGAGCCAGTGATAATTCTCTAACCATTTCTATTGGTCTGCTTTGGCTTAGTAGAGACACTGACTCTAGTGCATAGAGAATAGCAAGGAGGCATGGCTCCCTTCAGGCTGACCTTCGTCTAATTAAGAGGTGATGATGTACTTTTGGAATAAGGTGATAATGTACATTTCAGGGTGCTCATTCATAGCACTTCTGATCAAACATGAAAGGTTGAATATATGCATTTTTCCTGCTTCCTCTCAAATATCTCCTAAAATGACAGTGAAGGAAAAATAAAAACAAAACAAAAGGAAGGTGTATCCCACAAGGACAAGAGGATGGAGAAAGAGGTAGTAATTCATGATAGATGCCAACAATTTGAAAGCTGTACGTGGATGGGCAGTAAATGGCGGAGCTGACTTGGATTGTTCTAGCACTGACCGACATGGCATAGGTCAACAAGAAACAGGCTGTTTCATTCAGCTGAATCGCAGACAGGCTCAGGGACAGAGGCACCAGGTATTTTTGAAGGCTGAAGAGTCATTAGGTTGTAGGGTCAAACCCACATGAACAACTGGTTTAGAGTCTTTAAGACAAGCAGCCAAATTTCCTCCTCCACTCCACATAGTCAGGAAAATGACCCTTCTCTATACAGGTAGGAAACCAGAGGTTTATTCTTTTGAAAAGCTGAACCTCAAAGGATTGGGTTCCGAGGCACAGATGAAAGAAGGCACAAGGCACCAGACTGGAAAGAACATGATCAAGCAAAATTCTTCAAAAGGGCCACTGACAGCACCTAGGTTCCTTGCCTCTCTCAGGGGCTAGAACGTGAGCAGTGCGGCTGAGAATCTTCCCCACATCCCCCGCCCAGGTCTACACCACCAGACACACATCTTCAGGTAAGACACTGGAGGACTTTTCTTTGGAAATACTAACAAGCACCAGTCTTGGCTTTGGGGGCTCTCCCAACAAAATATGGGGACTTCACTGAATGGGTCACCAGGCAGTAAGTCCCACCTCATGACAAAGAATTCCCAGTTTTCACTTTGGTGTCTCATTTTAAGATATAATAATAACCGAATGTTTCTAGGACTTGAGGAAAACCTCTAACATGGAAGACCGAGATCATTAAAAAAAAAAAAATGTTTTGAAAAGCTATATTTAGAAGTTAACTATTCATGGGGGTAGAGGATTTACATTTTTAGTCAACAGTGTAGTATACATTACCATAAGTGGAATGAATCAACAATATTTAATGTCTTTCAGAGAAAGAAGCCCCTACTACGGCAAGAATGTGAAACTAGGCATCTATAAATTGCTAGGGATATCCAGAAATAGGGTAATTCCCATAGATCAACACTTTCTTCCTCTGCATCGATGGGGTCAGGCCTGAGTTTTTCGACTAAAAATAAAGCTAATTTCTGGAATTTATTATATCAAGGGGAATACTTTTAGCTAATTTGCTGACATTATGCCACTTTTTATTTTTTAAATAATTATCTTGAAAGAAATACTGTGATTCAATTCAATTTTTGTTACTTAAGTTTTTTTGGCTTTTGGAATTTAAAAAACAGTCTCAGATTAATACATCATCCTTTCTACTTTGGAGTCAAGCTTTATACTGGCCTGTTTGACCTCAGGGGGGGAAAAAAAAAAGAGGATCAACAAATTAGCCAATCTGGAAGCATTTATGAAAAACTATCATGTTCAGGGCACCTGGGTGGCTCAGTCAGTTAAGCATCTGCCTTTGGCTTGGATCATGATCCCGGTGTCCTGGAATCAAGCCCCGCATCAGGCTCCCTGCTTGACGGGAAGCCTGCTTCTCCCTCTCTCACTCCCCCTGCTTGTATTCCCTCTCTAGCTCTCTCTTTGTCCCTCAAATAAACAAAGAAAATCTTAAAACAAAAAAAGGATCGTGTTCAAGGCTGGTTAAAACCAGTTCTAAGGTAACCTATATTTGCAGGCAATTTAAGGATTTTCAGCTGAAGAGACTATTCAAATTCTTTTTTTTTTTTTTTAAGATTTTATTTTACTTTTTTGACACAGAGAGAGAAAGCACAAGTAGGGGGAGTAGCAGACAAAGGGAGAGGGGGAAGTAGGCTCTTCACTAAGCAGGGAGCCCGATGTGAGGCTTAATCCCAGGACCCCTGGACCATGACCTGAACTGAAGGCAGCCACCTAACCGAATGAGCCACCCAGGTGCCTCTCTAATTCTTAGTCAATATGAGGATATAAGTAGTTAATACTAGTAACTTTTTATTTTAATCATACATATGCTGCAGGTGGAAAAGGAAATAACTTGAACAATAAAAAAAGTATTACAGGTTCCTTGTTTTGTATCTTACTTATCTGAACATGTCTGAGAACATCACATAGTAACATGACATATATGCCTTTAAATAAAAATGAGAAAACACGTCATCTGCTCTAACTACTTATGAGATTGTAAACATGCTGCAACATGAGACAGCATTTTATTTATTTAAAAGGTTTCATTTATTTATTTATTTATTTGAGAGAGAGAGCATGAGCAGGGGGTGGGCCAGTGGGAGAAACAGACTCCCTGCTGAAGGGGAGTCAGTCGTGGGGCTTGATCCCCAGAACTTGGGATCACGATGTGAGCTGACGTGCTTAACACATGGAACCACATGGGCACCCCCATGAGATGGCACTTTAAACAAGCACAATGCAGTATCTCCCTACAGCCTGTTCTGCAAAAGAGGCACAACCGGTGACCTCCCCCTCCCAAGCATGGTCTCCTGCACTGGACGGATATTGTAATGTCCAGGTGCAGTACTGTCTGTGACAGCAACAGTGCGGTTGCTCTTGAAAACACTCCCCACAAGTCCTCCAATTAGAAGACCCACATGATGCAGAGATTTGCTTGGTGAGGTCCCATGGACCATGCCCAGGGCTGGGGTCAGAGAGCTGGCTTCGTCACAAGGAACCTTGGGCAGAAACTAGAAAACTCTGAGCCCCAATTTTCCCATGCATAAAAAGGAAGCCCTGTTGCTTCACAGGGCTTCTGCGAGGCTCAGACGAATACGTAATGTGAACGGGTACTGTACAAGTAAGTCCTCCCTAAATGCTAAAGTACCATAAAGATACAAGTTATAATGGTACGACTACTAATACAAATAACGGCATAACGTAAATATCATGGAGCCCCAGTGACCATCAATTTTTTAGTTGTATCTGGGTAACTTTGGGATTGAAAGTATACCTCTTAGACCTGGAGTGGTTAGGGCTCTGTAGTCTTATTTTTTTTGGAAAAGGAAAACTGGAATCTATGCACCTAGAGTCATGTTATTGTGATAGCAAAGTACCCCCCACCCCAAATCCCACATGTGGTCAGATTAAAGGGCTAATGGTAATTAAAGATCGACACAGAGTAAGATTAATATTAGAAAAGGATTACAACAAAAAAGATTTACATCAAGGGGTTCTTTGTCTTTTCTCCCAAAGGCGGCTCTGGACATGAAAGAAGTCCTTATGCAAAGCATTTTAAGCCTCTTATTTTTAAAGAAGTGGAAAAATACGATGAGGTAAGCACATTTTTTTTTCACCTGGAAAATAGCAGAAGTTATAATATGCTTAAGGCACTACTCCACATATGGGAAATCATACTATACTGGAAGGCAAATTGGGTCATGGACGTCTGGGAACTTGAAAACCTTGTTTGGAAGAGTTAGAGGAGAGCATGCACAGAAGACAGAATGAACAGGTGTCGAAAGTCATCCTGCCAAACTTCAACACCAACAAGTTTTGTTTTGTTGTGTTTTTTTTTTCTCTTTTTAATGTGCCTCTTGTTGAGCTACAAGATGCAACTTTTCTTATATGGCATTATGGACAAATGCAGAAGACACATGTCCGTGTTTGCATATACAGTCATCTAATTCTGATGTGTAGCCAGAGAACTCACACACACACACACACACACACACACACACGCGTGCGCACACACACACACACACACACATACACACACGTGCAGGTTCTGGGTTCTGTGTGCTTTTATCATAAACAATCAGGAATATGATCTAAGACCAAGATAAAAAGTAAGATATGTAGACAACTACTAGAGGAAAAATTTGCTTTGCTTAAAAGTTGGGAAGTAATTTCATTACAGATATATACATGCCCCTGACTTACAAGCAAGCAAAGAGTAGCACAGCACCAGAATGGCAAAGAACTTTAGAGCTCAAGGAGTCCGGGGAGGTGCGAGGACCTGGGATTTCTCCTTTCAAAGCTGTTCTGGAGCTCAAATGCAATGTCTGTGAAAACACTCTGGGGACTGTTACATAAGCCGACAAAAAGGCTCATTTTCCGTGGAGACATCCAGTGGCTCTGCTGTCTAGGAGCGGAGTCAAACTTAAGATGCAGCCAAGGTTTGTGGGGGCTACGGGATGAATGGATACCTGGGTGTGAGGGGCTGTGGGACATCACATGGGCTTTCTGGGGCTGCTTCACCCTGGCTTGCCATATTCAGTGTTAAGATCGCATGGACTGTCTCTGTATATATCAAGATATATGCCTTTTTTATAAAGACCAGGCTAACTCTCATCACCTTCCATCAACAAATGTTCCTGGAGCCCCTACCATGTCCCAGGCACTGTTTGAGGCACCTAGTTGTACAGTGCCGATCAAGAGTATTGAAGATGAGAATAACGTACAAGGTTATGAGTGCTTGCGAATTCTGAGAAGAGAGCCTGATGCAGGCCTCGATCCCAGGATCCTGAGATCATGACCTGAGCCGAAAGCACAGGCTTTAACCCACTGAGCCACCCAGGTGCCCCTTGCTTGCGAATTCTGTAAAAAATAGAAAATAAGGCAGTGGGAGTCTCCGGGGCTCAGATCTCTGTTTGGGCTGTCACAGGAAATTGTCACAGTATTGCTAACAATTATGTAACACTTGACAGTTTGCTACATAAATGTACTAGTATCATGACACTACCAGTTCTTTTAACAGACCTTCTCAAGGGCCTCTGTCTCGAAGAAGCTTACATCTTAGTACCATGCTGATTCTAACAGGACCTATTAGAGTACTTGGACCCTGCTGGTAGGTCTGTGACTCTGATGTGAGGAAAAGAGCACAAGTTTTAAAGTCAGACAACAGCTAGTTTGCGTGCTGGCTTTACTGGCTGCTGGGACCAGCACCTGGGAAGAGCCTTACCTCTTTAGAGCCTCTACTGAAAACCCGCAGAGATGACAAGGGTCCTTAATTATCAGGTGTACTGAACATCAGATGAGATCTTGTCCTGAAAGTACTTGGCAAAGTGTCAAGTGTGATATAAACGTCAGTAGTGGTATGAGAATTCTGTACGCCATTCCAAACACACACAGATCTGAACTCAGACGGGATCCGCTGCTGCATTTTATGTTCTTTATAGAATCCACAAATGCACACCACCCTGTTTTTTTTCTCATGTTTCATGTGCACTAACTTTTCAGAAGAGTTTTCAAACCCTTAAAATTTCCTACTACGGGGCAGGACCAGCTGTCCCATTCCAACAGGTACATCTATCTACAAAATAGTTTACATCACTGAAACTGACCTGAGCTATTTGAAATGAAACTATGAAACTAATAACTGGATGGAATCTCAACTTTTCTTTTCCTTCCCACCTGATATTTTCATTAGAATTACCTAATACAAAAACAGATTGATTGAAGATGACCTCTGACACCTCCCAATATTTATAAGACGAATGGATTACAGAAAATTCCCAGTATTTATAAGTGCAGAGAAATCCTTTAGACAATGTTCTACTTTGTCATATATTTTAAAACACCCCTTTCAAGGAATTTCCTGTGTAGCAAGCCATTTTGAGGGAATGGCACTGAAAATATATTGTATAGGTGCAGAAGGACCTCAAAAACTAAATGCTTTGATAATTTACAAAAAGAGACAGACTACTAACAGTCAAAACACCCCCAAAACCCAAGGGGTAATCACGGAAGGAATACATCTGAAGAGACAGCAAATTTGACTAGAGACAGCACAAGTATTAGATAAGCCTTGGGTGCCCAGCATGACTCTTACCGTCTAGCGGAAAGTGGTGATTTAATCTTACAAATGTTGTTAGCGAAATTGATCATTGGAAGGCTGACACCCTTCAAAATATACTGAGGGTCTGGATGAATTTTCGACTTCAGCTACACATATTGATTACATTAAGCAGATAACCACCATATCTTTGATGGTTTTTATGAGATACAGTCACAGAAAAGAAAGAACCAGATGCTAGAAGACAAAAGAATTCCAAAGTGAATGTGCATGAATTATTATACAAAAAAAGCAGTAATGAGTTTGTGAAGGGGTAGAGACAATGAGTACTTTCAATAACAAAAGAAGCAAAAAATACAGCTGTTTAATCACGACCGAGGTTCACTGTGCACTGAGATACTTTAGTGTTTATTAATAAAAGCCTCAAAGTTCATTGTATATCACTCTTGGACTGGGTTAGGCAGATTTTAATTAAAAGATTACCGCTGACAAATAACAATAAAGAGATTTAAAGGGACTAATACCTCAACTAAGAGATTTATGTCTTTTTAAAATGAATTTCTCTGGTTTACAATAGTTTTTTATGTGACAGAGCAGTGCAAAGAATTGCCTCACACCACAGAGCCCTTTAGGGCAAAGCAGACATTCTGACTGATCGTTTTGACAGGTGAGAAAACCAAGGTGCACCAGGGATAGTGAGTATCAGTGCCGGAACTACGTCCAGATTTTCCAACCATTCCTTGTAGAGATCTTTCATTATACTGGACAGTTGCTCCAAAAAGTTTGAAAAAGTCTAGGCTGAAGTTTTAAAGAGGAGATTGCTTTCCCAGAGGCACTCTCCTAGAAAAAATTATAAAATCTGTAGGTAGATGTCTCCATCTAGGAAGAAGCAGTGATTACATTTAGTAAAGGGAAGAAGCAGAGTATGCTAATGGTTTGTAAATTAAGCAAACAATGATTTCTAAATTATGCTGATGACCTAGAAGACAATTCTGCGCACCAGCTCACTGGCCATTAACAGCATCTCGCATGAAGGTCAAGGAGGGGCAGCCTGGTAAATTATAGCAAGGCTCAAGCTGTCTGGGCAGTTGTCATTAAGCCATAGATAATTAACAGTTCAAGAGAAAATAAAGCACTAAGTCTGATTTCTTGCTAGCCCTGGAGATGCCCCTGCTCTAATGAGATCCCTGACAAGTGCTATGCGCTAAGCAATCCGTTAGAACAGTCTTTATTTTGGCATTAGGGAACCTAAACTCTCACTCAGCAATTCAGTGGAAGTTTCAAAATTAATGTTTTTGAAAGGTTTTCTTGACTTTTTTCTACTTCTACGCATCTGAAAGCAGATGGAGGACAGCGGAAGCTTGGATACCATTGGGGCTGCACACGTCTCTCGAAGCGAAATCCTTCCTGGGAACAAAGATGATCCTAATGGCTCTGGGAAATGTGTGCCTAACTGGTGAGCTTGTTACCAATGTAGAGCTTAGACAACAGAAATAAATATGTTCTGTATTAGGAAGGAGCCAGTGAAAGAGCTGAAGTCAGGGCCAATGCCTACATAAAGTATTCAAACCTGCAATATGAGGTTGCAGCAAGAGGGGAGCAGGGCATGGAAACCCGTAAGGAAAGGCTGAGAGCTACCTGTGGAGCCCGGATGGAAATGCAGTAGAGCAGACGAAAGTGGAAAGAGGGAAAGAGCTTTCATCTTCCAGGATAACCCAAACGACCATCCTTGATCGTAAACTTGCACCACCTTTTGTTGAAGCCTTAACAACTGACGGGCATTCCTGCAGGTAACCCCCCAGTTAGAGTTTATGTGTGAAAACACGGTCTCTTGGGCAAATCTGACCATACCCTTCAACCAGAGCCTCACTGTCTAAAGGTTTTTGTCCAAACTTCTTCTGGCATTCTGAGCCCTGTTCCATCTCTACCCTGACTCATCCCTTGCTTCATCCCCCTTCATACCTCACGCTGGACCCACAAAACTCCACCTGAGGTCCTGAGCTGCTTATAGTGGTTTACGTCCCTTGGGGTTTTTTTGTACTGTCTACTCAACCCAAAACAACAAAGTTCTCTGTCCCCTCCCCTGGCCTCTTAGGGATCTGCTGTTTTGAAGACTCAACTGAATCATGAGGCCATCTAGAAAGCTTTCTCTTGGGGCGCCTGGGTGGCTCAGTTGGTTAAGCGACTGCTTTCGGCTCAGGTCATGATCCTGAAGACCTGCGATCGAGCCCCACATCGGGCTCCCTGCTTGGCTGGAAGCCTGATTCTCCCTCTCTCACTCTCCCTGCTTGTGTTCCCTCTCTGGCTGTGTTTCTCTCTGTCAAATAAATAAATAAAATCTAAAAAGAAAGAAAAAAAAAAAGAAAGATTTTTCTTCCCTGTATCTGAGGGAGACTGATCACCCATTCTTTTATGTCCCAAAGCACCACACAGATGCCCAGACCTTTGTAATGACTACACTTTATGGCCTCTGCTGTACTGTGTGTTTATCTCCACCAGACTGTGAACTCCTCCAGGTTAGGAACTCTCTCTGCTTTATTGCCATAGAAATGGTTCTTAGCATTGTGCTAGAATAGAGAAGTCACTGAATGTTTGAAGAATGAATGAATGAGTGGGTCAATTAACCAACCATTGGATAAATGTATACTTGGAGACATTGGTCTTAATTATACTACTGTGGCATTATAATAGCTTTAAAGTATCCATACAGACTGTTAAGAACAGGACTGTATAAACTCTTATTATCCCTTCCTTTATTGGACAAAAGGAACATTGCAGGGACTCTCAGGGTTGAAAGTGCCTGAAGAATAAATTCATCAAAAGACAAAAATAAAGTTCCAAGTATGGGAATCATAACTTTAGTGGCATAGATAAAATCAAACATATTAGAGGCCAAGAAATATATCTCTAGAAAATCAAGTGAATGAGGTACAAGTGTGGATCATTGTTTAGAGACTTCTTGCAAAGATTAAGAAAGTTATAAGAAAGAGGAAAATATAACAGTTAACAGAGTTTGGAACTTAAGGGCACAAATAAGGAGTAACAGAAAGAAAAATATGAACAGACTGGAGCATTATAGAAATACATTATGAAAATTGAAAGAGAATCAAGTACTAAAGCACTTCACCTCAAAGGCATATTCTGTAACACAGCGTAAAACTAGAAAGTATCCATAAATATCTTTTAATAAGAATCTCTGGTCTTTTCCCACTTAAAATGAGTGATTCACTTGGACAACCTTTACACACACACTCTGTCTTGTTTCTCCTAGCCATGTTCCTACACAGCCTGACTATGGGGCAGCCTGATGAGTCCGCCCTCAATCCTGCCGATGGTCCAGACTCAGGACTGACAGTGATGTGAGCGGTGTCAGTCTGGGGGAGGAGTCTGTGTCCGGCTCAGAGGCAGCTAGTCACAATACCTTGGTGAGGACAATAGTTTCCTTGTGGGCCGAGACACTGAACACTTCTGAGGTTTATACCGAGCTTTCTAAACTGCGTTCTGTGACATTTGCAGTGGGATGGAGAGGGCAACTCCCTCCACCCCCTCATTTGCTTTCAAGAGAAATTCCTGGTTGGTCTGCCTTAAACACTGTGCTTTGTTGCAGTGCTATTGTTCCAGAAGGAACAGGAACAGCCTAAAATGAAAGGGGTATGGAAAAGAGGGGGGAAAAGTGGGGAGGGGGCTAAAATGTACACAGGAAACAGGTGAAAGTACATGGGATAATGACCTACACAGTGGTTATGAGTGTGGCTCTGGTCCCAAAAATTAAAACCAAGGGAGTCACCCTTCATCACTAAATTCGGAGGGGACAGTATATTAATGACCCCTGAAGTATTTCCAAATAATAGAGAGCCAGTTCTTAAAGAGAAAAATCCCCATGAGGTAGCTCCAAATATTGCCAAGTAACACAGAAGGCCAGACTTTCTGGGGGGTACATTCCCTAATCTGATGGCTTATCCTGTGTGAGTAACTTATCAAGATATGATGTTCACCTTCTCTCTCTTGATAAGACAGGGTCAACGGGACTCTGGTTAGCAACACGTCTAGAGTGGTAAACCATTTTATGGAATTTGACATATACTGTGGAAAGAATATACTCAGGAATTTTTATTTTATACCCACAAATAAATTCATTATATAATTACAAAATTTAAGCAGTCAAAAAAATTGTTTACCACGAGAGGAGCAGATATATATGCAGCCACGAATGATCACAAGACTAGGACAATTTGAAGCATTAAAGCTTTGGTGTTACCTAATGGCACAAAAGAATAGAGAGAAGGTGAGTTTTGTTTTCAAGTTATTAATTTTCCAATTATTAATAACTGATTAATGTCCCCAGAGGATGACTTCTGATAGGAGAATACACAAGAGCTCACAGGTAAAAGTGTTGTGCAAACTTTCAACCAGCTGATAAATGTCCATCATCATCACTAGGCATCTACTAAATACTGTGTTTGTTGCTACAACTGGGATGAGATGAGCCTGACAGACACCCGTGGGCACAGTGACATTCTGGTTCCTTGGCGGCGGGGGTGCAGTCATGTAGAACATGAGGTTCCACACTGACTATCATAGAGCTGTAATTATATTTCGTAAGTCTCCTTTTACCAAGCCTGCTTCTCTGCAGCTTGGCTAGCTGATAATGATCCAAATCCATCACCTCTGCAAACGAACGATAATAGCAAAGGCACGATCAGAAAAGTCTGACGTGCAAATAACCATCATCTTGCAAGGTCGGACATGGCTGCCGCCCTGGTTTAGGCAAGTCCCCTCATCTCTTCACACCCTATATACTCAGCAAAGCCCTGCTTATGCTTGACCTTATCACACTCAAGATCTGGGATGCCTCAATTCTTTTGTGCTACTGACTGAATGGGAACCAATTAAGATTTACTTTGTTACTCTGAAGGCCAAGCATTTTAATTTAGAAGATAAGAGAGGGACACAAACTTCAGATTTTGTACATGAGACACAAATTCTTTGCATCTGTATAAGACAAGTGAGGGTTGCTTTGGTTTTCCTTCCAATCTTTCATCTATTATTTGAATAGGAATCATGTTAATTGCTTTTTTCTTCTAGAGAAGCTACACACAGACCATTCACTGGGTGATTCAATTTTTGTGGACACACTTTGCCCTAGCACCAGGCAAGATGCTGGGGATCCCTGAAGAATGTCACAGTGCTTGATGCCTAATACCTCCTTGATGAATGAATGACTACATGAATGAATCAGTGAATGACCTCTGACTTGCACATAATAATGTTTCGGGAAAAATAAAGTTGTTGGCTTGGATGTCATTAGAATAAGCCACAGAACCCTTTGCAAGAGCTCAGATTTGGGCCATAAATAGAGCAACATAACCCTGTTCCTGCCTCTGGTTTACAGTGTAGTGTAAAGTTTGCCCCCGACACACATGATTCCGTAATACAAGGCAAAATGTGTTCGGCTGTAGATGTGAAAGAGAAGGCAAAGGGGTGTGGGATGTGGAGATGTTATCCATGTAGATGGCTGGGGGAGTTTATAGTCAGAGCCCTTTCCCAGGAAAGAATTCAGAAACCAAATCCAGTACAAAGGAAAGATGACACCGTGTTGGTTTGTACCTTACCATCTTTTCCTGTGTTGAAATGTTAACATTTTCAGATATAATGGGTCTTTTTTCCAGGTCATGAAATACAAACAATGTGTCAGGGGGCCGGAACAAAGTTGACTCATCAGCATGGCTTTGCACTTAGAACAAAGATCAGAGTTTTTCTGGCTATTTAAATGAGAGTTGGGCATTAATACACAGAGAGATGACTGACATGTTTGGTTGTGGGGATTAGCTTCATTGTATGGAAATGCCTACTTGGCATCCTGCACTAATACTCTCCATCTCATAAAGTGTGAATGGTAGCTTCCACCAGCTCCCTAAACAGATATTTTCCTTAAAATACTCTGTTTAGGGCGCCTGGGTGGCTCAATGGGTTAAAACCTCTGCTTTCAGCTCAGGTCATGATCTCAGGGTCCTGGGATCGAGGCCAGCATCAGGCTCTCTGCTCAGCAGGGAGCCTGCTTCCTCCCCTCTCTGCCTGCCTCTCTGCCTACTTGTAATCTCTCTCTCTGTCAAATAAATAAATAAAATATTAAAAAAAATTTTTTTAAATAAAAATACTCTGTTTAAAGTGTTCTTGGAAAAAAAAAAGAAAAAAAAATAAAGTGTTCTTGGGATTTTTTTTTTAATGGAATTGGGTAAAAAATACGGGATCGCAATTAGGAATCAATGTATTTTTTTCTTGACTGGGGAACTAAAAGAAATTTTGTTGAGTTTATTTATCACTAAAAAATGAAAAAATGCTGAATATAAAACACTCAAAAGTGATTTAAGTTAAAGTTTACTGTATTGTTTCACTTTATTGGCTGGGACCATTAGGATATAATTTACCACAGTTTTGGTTGTATCCCTTGTGAATAGCGGGGTTTTCATAGATAAGAGCTGTGCAATAAATGAACTTATTTAACTGTTGTTTAATTAAGCATTCATTGCATCTATGTAAGAATAGAAAGGAAAATATTTTCTCTGGAGTACAGAATCACATCGAATTTGAAGTTGTCATATATTTTCCTTTTTGCTTACTTGAAATTAACACAAATAAAGATTCCTTACTTTTCTGGCAAACATAACTATCCATAACGCAGCCCAAGCCATAATAATATCTATTGATCGAAAACTTGCCTAGTAAGAAAAAACAAAAAAAGTTTCTGAGAAGTTACTTCTTTCTAATCAAAGCAGCACAGCTTAGATGCTTGTTCTGACCCCGCTCCTCTAATTCACTACCTGTATTGACAGGTGGTGAACGTGGTTTCCAAGAGCCCAGCAGATGAGAAGCAGTCTGGGGAAGGGGTATGAAGACGGTGGGAAAGGAAGGATCTCAAAGGCAGAGAAAAAGTGAGAAGAAGTAACTTCAGAACAGAAAGCAACCTGGGGTTGTGCAGAGATGAGGTAAATGGCCAGCATGTATTAATGGATATGGAGCGACGCTGACTTTTGCGTCACAAAATGCATCACAAAATGTCACAAAATGATGCTACTGTCAAGGAAGGGCTGAATTGGATTTGGTACTGAGTTTGTGGAGACAGGGTAATCATCTAGAATATTTTCTCTTCAAAGGTGTTGAAATGAAGTTTTACTGACTTAATGGCGTCTTCAAAGAGGAGCGAAGGGGGAGTCTTTTCATTGAACATCAGTTTCTTTGAATATGAACAAAATTTGAAAGGAGCTTTCCCAAAATTTGTTTATATTCTGGAGCCTGAATTTCCTTATGGCTGGGGAAGCGTTCCTTCTAATGATCCCTGAGTCTCATCACATCTGCTTCACTTGGTGTGGTTTAATGAAGCAGGTAAGCAAAAACTCAACTGCTTCGGTAGGTTTCGAGATATGCGGGCGAGATGCCAGGAATCCTGAAAAGCCATCTCCTAAGCATCAATAATAAATAGATATTGCTCCCGCCGATCATTGATTATCCATTTTCTTCCACTAGAATGTCTAAGCTTCCAAATGTAATGTAGGTCACATTCTGGAGTACGATTTCCAAATCCATGCTTTTCGTAGCATTATTCCTGCAAGATGTCGCTTAATAGACATCTGAAGTTAAGTGTGTCTGAGACTGTACACACTGAAATCTCCTTCTGGAGATCCCAAATACACACTGACACATTAAAGAGCATAAATATTGCAGAAAAGAAAGCTGTTTAACTTCTAAGTCAACATTTTCAAAACTAATTAAAAGTCCCACTTCCCTTTAAGTAGCGACCGATACCTTGCAGAAGATACCAAAGTGCCTATGCTAGAATTTTCACTGTCATTACAATCAACTGAGGGGAATGGTCCCTATTTAGCTGTAGTTATGCATTTTTCTCTCAATAAAGTGAATTTGATTACTCTGAGGAGTAACCTACCACCATACAAAAAGACCAATAGATTTACTGCCAGAAATAGATGCACCAACACTTTATAAATACCTGGAAATTAGACATGCAATGAATAACCATTTGTCATCTCTATAGCTCATAAATATGTTGGAGATAATCCATTACAAGAATTAAAAGGCAAGTCTCATGATAGAAGATATTTGCAATACAGGTAATCAATTAGGAGTTTGTATCAATAAATACAAATCAGTCTAGGTCCTCTAAAAAACCAGCCCTGAGGGAGAGCTAATGAGAAACTGCTCTACTGGAGTTATCAGAGTGTAAAAAGTCCAGGGCAGCAAGAGTGAGGGAGACAGGGCAGAGAGGTAGGGAAGCAGCAAAGGCACATACTTAGCTACCCAGAGCTTGACAGACTGCTCAGTCTCCATAGAAGACACAGAGACAGGACATAGATAACCTAGGCAAGGAGGACGGAGAGGAACTTGTATGCTGGTTTTCTGCCGGCTCCTGACTTTCATTGTCAGTGTATTCTGCACTAGGGCATTGACTGTTTCACATTTCTAGGTTAGGTCACCTGGCCTTTCCAAGTAGCCTCCAGGGAGCTGGCAGAAGTAGACCCTCTATCGACTTATCGGTCGGGCTTGGGAGCCAGAAGGTCTGCAGCTCCAGCACAGGGAGCATGAGGAAGACCATGCTAGTGACTGGCTCCTCACACTGGGGGGCCCTAAGTAGCCTGTTGCGTAGGAAAGAGGCCATTGCACTGGCCATTTGCACTGTTCATTGAGCAAGTAGTTAAGGTTCACGGGTGGGGGTTAGAAGGACTGAGTTAATTGAGGGAGGGCATATAAAGTGGGTCCAACACACAAACTAGTGGTAAGTTGGCAAAGTACTTGATGAGAGCCTTTGAAGTAATCCAAATGGCCAATAAACATATTAAAATGTATTCAGCCGCCTTTGTCATCAGGAAAAGGAAAAGTGAAACCACAATGAAATACTAAAATACTGGTACAGTACCACCCAATGCCTATAAGTAAAAGACCGGCACGAAATATTGGTGATGATGCAAGAATGAAATTCTTAAATGCGGGGCAGGGCATACACTGCCCAAAGGGGGAGTGTGAACTGATATAACTACTTCAAATTTTCTATGAATGTTGACTATATGCATGCCCTACGATCCAGCCATCCCGCTCTCAGGCAAATAGCAACAGGAACACGTACACATGTTCATAAAAAAGAACACATATGGTATCATTAGTTATAGTAGCCTCAAGCTGGAAACAATCCAAATTTCTATTCATTGTAGGAGAGATAAATGAATTGTGGCATGCTAACACAATGAAATACTATGGGACACTGATAAAGAATCAACTCCTCCTACGTGCACCCATGGCGGTGATTCTTATCAACGTAATGTTAAGCGGAAATTCATACACCAAAGAATACCCTATTCCATACATATCTATGTGCAGACTGAGAAAAGACATTCCGAACTAGGACTCTGAAGAACTTATACATCTTTCTCTTTGCATGTACTACATTCCTTTAAAATCGATTCTTGGCAAAAGGAATTCAACGCTGAATAAACACTATCTCTCCAAACCCTGTCCTCAGCCATGCACACGTGTCCCCATGCACTGTGTTATTAGGGAAGACTTGGACAGTCCAGTATGTGGGGCCTCAAAAAGAAGGAAGTTCAGTTGGTGGGCTGAAAATGCACAGTTCTGTAATTTTCCTAAAAATTACTGCACGATGCACCTAAAATGAATTACTCTAACGTTCTGTGGATTATGGTTCAATAAAGCTATTTGGAAAAGGAGTTTACAGCACAAAGTGCATCTTTCCATTTTTGCATCCCCGCAGATCTTCGGCAGGTGCTCTTTCTGGTGCTTTTCCAAGACACGTAACCCTTTCTTTTGATTACCATGTTTTTTACTAAGTCCTGGCTTTCAGAACTTATTACAACTCCTTTAACTTAGCTTGTGGCTAACCCCTCACACACTGATACTCTACTGGTGAGAAAATTTCATTTCAAAAAATGGTTAAGGGAAGTGGCCGGCTCATTTTATTTGATTTTGGTTATTGTTAGGGAGGTAAGTGGTTTCACGCTTGTTTTCCCTCCACATATTGAGGTTGGATCTACAAAGGGTGTTTTTTGTTTTTTTTTTTTTTTTCAAAAGGAGATTTTTGCAAGTAACCAGCATGTTATATGGAATGTAACGTCTGGGCCCAGGGGAACCGGAAGAGACTCTAAGCAGTTGGCAGAGCTCCTTGGCTGTAAGCTCATGTGTCACTGGGCTCCTGGTTGGCTTATCAGAAACCACGCCCACACTGAGGGTAAAAGTGATTGGCCTTCCTGACTTTGGTTTCCTAAAGGACGCAGGCTAGAAGACCTATCAGAAACTACGGTGTCTCTCTGGGGAAAATTTACCGCAGTCTACAAATGGCTCCGTTTGTTCATTTCTTTGACAATCCGGGTAAACGAGCTGACAAAAACAAAATCCAGAAAACCTGAAGGGAAAATGTGACTTAAAGCAACTAAGTTTTCATCCCCATGGCATTTCATACCTTTCAGTACATGTTCATATTTAATATGAATATGAATTTATTATGAATAATTGCAATTATGCATATTTGTTCTATGTTAAGATGAAGGAAGAGGTACAAAGAGAAGATGAAATGCATCAGGATTACAAGCCAGAGTTCAAGCATTTGCTTCCTAGACTGCTACAGGAGGTTCTTAAACATATTAAGTTTTATTTTTTTTCTTATAACATTAATTCATGTTAATTGTGGCAAAGTACGGAACATGTAGAAAATACAAAAAAGACAACAAAACAAAATAAAACAAAAACAAACAACACAAACCCATGTCACCATCTGTCAGTGATGAGAATTAAGTCTCTTTTGCCCAAGAGATGACTGTAAAGTAATCTAGCTGATATGAAGGGAAAGATGCCTCAGTTCTCAAGGTCATGAATTAGAATATCTATCTTTCTTTCTTTCTTTTTTTTTCCCACTGTGTGCATGTGTTGGGAGTTCTTCTTGCCAGATGTCACTTCCAGAGAATTTCCTTTAGGCAAGACTTTGAAGAGCTACTAAGTCACTTCTCAATTTGATACCTCTAACCAATTTATTGATGAAGCTGGGCTTTGTAATATACAAGCAGGGAAGTAACCTGATTTTACTTCTTTCCCTTAAACCAGTGGTTCTCAGTGAAAGGTGATTTTCCACCCCACCTCGGAGAACATTTAACAGCCTGGAGACATTTTGGGTGTCATATCTGGGGGCCTGGGGTGCTGTTGAACATCCTTCAATAACAGAAATAACCATTCTTCTTGACATTTTGTTGAGTGTCCATTAATATCTTTTCTCCTTCCTTGATTCCTTTCCGTTTTCCTCCCAAAATTATAATCCCACTGGCATTCACTTTCATATCCTATTTATTTTTTAGATTTTATTTATTTATTTGACAGAGAGAAAGATCACAAGTAGGTAGAGAGGCAGGCAGAGAGAGAGGAGGAAGCAGGCTCCCTGCTGAGCAAAGAGCCCGATGCGGGCCTTGATCCCAGGACCCTGAGATCATGACCTGAGCCGAAACAGAGGCTTTAACCCACTGAGTCACCCAGATGCCCTCATATCCTATTATTTTTTACTTAAAATTATATTATGAATATTTCCTTATATCAGGAGACTTCAAAACATGATATTTAATGCTGCATAATACTCTGTCATATGATTTATTTATTCCTTCCTGATAATCATTCATTGTCTTTCTAGTATGTCAACATCATAAACCATGTTGGTATGAATATTTTGGACCATAAACTATTTCCATGTCTCTAATGATTTTCTTTGGATGGATTCCTAGAAGTACAATTACTGAGCCAAACTAAATGAAGGTTTTTAAAGCTTTTCCTCTTGTTGCCAAATTACATTTTCAATTAACTGCATCTGTGGCGGTGTATTAGAGTGTAGCTCAGGCCCATGCTGTTTCTACCCATCTTGCTCAGTTAAAATTTGATAAATGCTAACACTAATACTTGTATCTTAGAGCTCTAATGTGACGTGCAGGGTATTAAGAACTTCTGCAACCATTCCCTCAGCTGACTAATGGGAGGGAGGAAGTTTAGGTACCATCTTCCTCCTCCACCCCTGCCAGGCACACATAAGGAACTCTTAATTTCATTCATTCATTCATTCATTCATTCATTCATTCATTCATTGGTTTCACTTGGATTACCACCCCTCCAGCCATTTTATAGCTGAGGACGAGGAAGAGGTTTAGAGCCAGCCTAAGACCACACATCCATTAAATAAAAGTCCTGGGATTTGAACCCAGCCATACTGATGTCAGGGGCTGCATTCCTAACCCCTATTTACTCTGCATCTCTAACTCCCTCCCAAAGCACTCTGATTTTAAAGAAGTGATTTCCTCAAGGATAAGCCGATTAAAAAAAGAAGATGACAAAATAAGATGAAGAAGGCTGAACCAGGATAAGAAGCCTACTTCCATTCTGTGCTCTTTCTACTCAACCATGAAGCCTAATTCTCACTGAGATAACACAATGCCATTTTGTAATGTGAATTACTTGAACACAGACAGGCACAGATTCGAGCTAGTCAAGGATTTTGGCCTTCAGATTCTCCAATACTTGGCTAACAAGTGTTTCCCTACCTGCCCCTGTCCAGCAGGTGGTGCTGTTTTCCCAACATTTAAATTTGCTACGCAGCGACTTTTGATTGATCAGAGCAGGCTTGCTTAAAGGTGTTCGATGAAGTCTACTTTGCACATGTGCACATGGATATTATTGAAATTGCTCACAAGTCCCAGTTGAACCTGAAAATGAGAAGCATACTTCAAGTAGAAAATCAGTCTTTGGTCAGTATTGATGGAAACAATACGTTCTTGAGAGTACTAAGGGGAAATAAATGATGAATCACTGGCCAACGGCAATGACTTCTTACACCAGACCCTTTTCCTAGAGACACAAAGGTAAATGTTCTTATATAGGAATCATGGGTGAGTGTCAAACAGAGAAGTTATAGAAAGATTAGGAGTCATAAAAAGGTTCTATATCGTTTCTACAGTAGATCTCACAGAACAAGGGTTGTGGAATATGGATTAGATGGTGGTGGGGGGGACAGTATCAGCAGTGCCTCATTTTCCTAAGTAATTTAATATTAAGATGGATGAAGAAGCACAATATCTCCTTTCAGCCAATCCAATGGAGATAAATTTCTCACTGTCAATACAAGTCAGACATTCCCTTAAACACAATTAGGGCTTAGAGGAGAACAGCACCTTTCCTGGGTTCAGAAACTGTTTAAAAACGTAGAAATGAAGTCGGTCTGATTCCTCTCAAAACAGCAGGACCCAAGTGAGACGAGAGCAGCATTTGTAACGTATTTCAGATCCAGCCCAAACTAATGTACTTGTGGAGTTATCTGTATTTATTTGTAAAGATTTGGGGCTATATACATCAGAGATACTAACATATGAAGCCTAAACTTTTGCAAAATCATAAGACTGCATGTGATTCCATGGAGAGACTCACCAAAAAATGAAAAGAGCAGTGGCATTGGAAAGCAGGTAAAATGATACCAAAGGTAAAATTACCTTTTTAGGTCTTAAAACACCCAGGAAAAAAGCCACAACTTTTTCCTCACCTCCTACTCCTTCAAAGAAACACGACAGCACTTTCTTTTCTTTTCTTTTTTTTTTTCCTTGACTTTTTTTTGTTGTTAGTTAAATTTTTTTTTTCCAGTGTTCCAAGATTCATTCCCCATTCCCTACACCCAGTGCTCCATGCAATAGGTGCCCTCAGTACCCACCACCAGGCTCTCCTATCCCCCTACCCCCCTCCCTCCAAGTCCCTCAGTTTGTTTCTGTGTCCAAAGTCTCTGTTGTTTCGTTTCTACCCCTGGATTACCCTACTTCCCATTTACTTTCCTTCTCCCACTGTCCTCCAGTTTACCCCTCATGTACCGCAAGTAAGTGAAACCATGCGATACTTGACTTTCTCTTCTTGGCTTATTTCACTCAGCATAATCTCTTCCAGTCCAGTCCATATTGCTACAAAAGTTGGATATTCATCCTTTCTGATGGAGGCATAGTATTCCATTGTATATATGTACCACATCTTCTTTATCCATTCATCTGTTTATGGGCACCTTGGCTCTTTCCACAGTTTGGCGATTGTGGTCATTGCTGCGATGAACATTGGGGTACATATGGCCCTTTTTTTCACTACATCTGTATCTTTGGGGTAAATGCCCAGTAGTGCAATTGCAGGGTCATGGGGTAGCTCTATTTTTAATTTTTTAAGGAATCTCCACACTGTTTTCCAAAGCGGCTGCACCAGCTTACATTCCCACCAACAGTGTAAGAGGGTTCCCCTTTCTCCGCAGCCTCTCCAACACTTGTTGTTTGCTGACTTGTTAATTTTGGCCATTCTGACTGGTGTAAGGTGGTATCTCAGTGTGGTTTTGATTTGAATTTCCCTGATAGCTAGTGATGCTGAACATTTTTTCATGTGTCTGTTAGCCATTTATATATCTTCTATGGAGAAGTGCCTCTTCATGTCTCTTGC
>PITA01001576.1:154885-189610 GCA_004023965.1 Spilogale gracilis
GAAGAAAGAAAGAAAAAAAGAAAGAAAGAAAGAAAGAAAGAAAGAAGAAAAGAAAAGAAAACACAGCATTGTAATTGACTGCCATTCTTGAGTTAAAATAAACTAAACATATTTGTAAGGAGCATATTCATTGAGTCTTTGGTGTGAAATTTTCACCAGGAAAGCAGCCTCAAAATGTGTCTGACTGAAAATATGGCCATCACTGAACAGAGACTTGAAGGTTTACTGGGTGGACTGTGAAATCTCTCCGAGTTCCTGAGGCAGGAAGGTTCCAGGAATTCTAACTCTCCTACATCCTACGGAAATCAGCTGAGGCCCTGTCTAGATTCTCAGCCTAAAAGGTAGCCATATTCTGAGAAGGGGATGCTTCTAAAGAACTCCTGTTCTGAATTTTGACCTCTTAGTTGGTTTCTGAGAATATGTTCCCTAATTTCCTATGAGGACCCTCTTCTGTTACAGTGTCCTGGTATTTTCTATCTTGTAAGCGGAAGCCGGAGGCCCACTTTTAGGGCTCCCATCTGCTGGGATGGGAACTAGAACGTGTAGCTGCATCCCTGTAAGGGCAAGGGGTCCTGGGCAACTAAAATGCTCAAAGTTTTTGTCATGAGCTTTGAATTGTTAGGTGAGGTTGCTTCTAACACTCCAGAGATCCGGGTAGATTCTGAAGAACAAATTTCAGCCCCCTCATCTCTCCTTCCTCAGGTCCTTTCCCTTCTCAGTCGCTGAGCTCTGAGCCTGCTCTCTTTAAGGTCACCAAAGACTCTGTTTGCTTCAAGTTGTTCCTCTTTACCAAAATTCTCATCAAAGCTATTGTCTCTTTTGAGGACAGAACCTTCACAAGTGAGCACGAGGTCCCACCTACTACTGCTGCTAATGACCTAACTGTCCCTGAAACTTCTCTCAGCTGTGGATAGTCCCTCCTCCCTTCCTCTCATAGATGTTAATTATTAGGTAAGATTAATGGCTTCTCACTCTGATTTCAGCAGGAGAGCAAATATTAGTCAGCCCAATTGCTCAGAGCAGTATAGGATCTGAATAGCAGCTGGGAAATTTACCTAATATGCTTCAAGGAAGAATTTCTTGAGATAAATCAACAGACCCCTAATTGGGTTATAGTGATCGGACATGCCCACAAGGGTTGACTTTGCCAGCGAACAATCAGAAAGAGAAATTTCCTAAGATAAATCCAATTAAATTTTATATTGAGAGATAGAAGAGGAAATCTGAAAGAGAGACAGCTCCGACTTCTGATTGAGTGCTGATTTATGAACTTGAGTCGCTACATTCCCAAGCATCTCTGCGCACTCTTCCTCTGGCCCTGGGGCATCTTTCTCCTCCACGTATCCATCTATTAAGGTAAAATTAATTAATCCTGTTAATGACATAAGATGCTGCTTCTTGAAGCATGCAGGTGGCATGGATATAGTCCTTTGGAATTAAGCTTGTTGAAGCATATTCTCCACTATAATTACAGTATCTTACTTTCTAGCTCAAGAAGCTAAAGTGAGAAATCATTATTTAAAACATACAACACTGGCACTCAGTTGGGTGGCTTTAACCTCCTGCAGTGAACTGAGGATTCTTGCAGTGTTGGAACCCAAGTATGAGGCCTTTGAAACTATTTCCTGAGGAATTCCAGCCATAACATATATGCCAGCCACTGTTAAAAAAAAAAAAAGTACCTAACATGTGTTAACTTATTTAAGCTTCATTACCACCTTTTGAATTAGATGCAGTCATTGCCTCCAGCTTATAGATGAGGAGACATACCCACAGAAAGATAAAACATTCTGCTTAAGTTTGAGGCAAAGGTGGGGTGTTAGCTTATGTTTTTCATCATCAAGTGATATTATCCCTTTACACTTATTTGAAACCTATTAGGGCTCCACTGGAATACAAAGACACAATTGGAGGGTAATCAGTAGAGAATGGAGCCCAGAGAGTGGCTCAGTCTCAGTCTCTTAGTCTTGCTGGTACACACACCGATTCAAAATTTCTTGAGCATCTACTCTGTGCTCAGTGTGATGTTAGGTGATGGGATGTTCCTTGCCATAATGGAGCTCTCAGGATATTAGGGAACTAAACAAAGAAGTACATAACAAAGGAGGCAAACAAAAATCATATACAAAGACATAATAGTGTGTAAGAAAAATGGTGTGAAAGAAATCATCATGAAGCAAATAGAAACCAAGGCACGGACCTAGTCCCATAAAGTCATCAGAAAAAGTCTTTCTAGGGAGGCTGCATTGGAGCTAAGATGAAAGGTAGGAAGTTAGCAGTGAGAAGTTGGGAGGCTGGATGGGGACCAGAGAAGAAGGGGGGTGCTAGATGCTAAGGGAGCTCCATGCTCGGGCTTGAGGACAGAAAGAGCTAGCTTGTATTTGAATTTAAGTGAAGGATGGCCAGAGTTGTGATGTCTTAGTGAAGGACAAAATTCACTCTTCTTTCAGATAGCATTATAGCTGAAGCATTTACTTAACATTCCTCCTTGAAATGGTGAACACTTCATGATTTCTGATAGTGTGTACCTAAAGAATGCAAGAACAGAATTTGAAAATCACTCTGCAGCGAAAAGCAAAATCTCAGGGGCATCTGCGCTGGGCTGAGCGGTGACCCCATGTCCTATGGACTCTGTGTTGATGCACACAGGCCAATGCAGAAAAGCAAGAGGCATTTTATTGAAGGTGGGAAACTACCAGCTTCCAATTCACACTGCGAAAGACCTAGAGGGACTGCACTGTGCCAAATGAGCATCTGATCAGATTTTGTTCCCCTGAATCTCAGTCTCCCTCTGGGAACTCATTGGACTCTGGAAAAATGAATATGATTACTATTCATCGCAACTCTTCAATTCAGCAAGTAGTTTCCACCCCCAAATCATTACTTAAAAAAAATAATCTGTCTCTATCTGTTCCAAAAACAATCAGTAGAGGCTCTTGGAAATCTTGTAAAATACTTTGTTCTAAACCTGTAGGTTTTTTCCTATAAAATCTTCCTACATATGCTTTTCAACTTCTCTTTGGATGCCATTTGCTTTTCATGTGTTAGTAAAAGGGTCATGCAGCTCGGGTTAGCCAGCACAATGACCACACATTGACAGGTATTTTCCAGAAACAGACCTTTGCAAAAGAGTCAATATTCCTTCCCAAAACTCTAACCTAGCACCATTTCTTCTGCTATTCTTTTTAGAGCTAACCTTGAAGATCTCAAACAAACACTTCTATATTCATGAACACACACAGACACAGACACACACACACACACACACAGTTGAATTAACCATTCAGGAGTACTAGGGAAATCTCAAAGAAAGCAGAGATTAACAAACACCGTTGAGCCAAAAATGCATGGAAGTCCAAGAGGAGAGCCAAATGAAAATGATGGGGAGATCCAGAAAGAAGAGGTAAGCATCCCAATATCAACAAGCATGTTGGCACACGGACTTGCTATTTATAAATCAACTCTGGTTCTTGGAGATCAAAACATTGCTTGGAAATTTCACAGGGCCAGGCTTCTTTTATCAGTTATCATATGATTTTTTTAAAAAATATTTTTCAGCAATGAGTATCAGTTCTATGTAGCACATACCTTCCATACTTTCTATCTCTACTGGTATTGCATTCTGAGTTCGGAAGTAAAGACTTTGGGGTCAGACAGGGTTGAGCTTTGCCTTTGTGGAGGCTACTAACCAGTGCAGATCATCTGTCTTATGGATGGTTTTGACCAGTGGCTCTCAAACTTTGGTGGAAAGCTAATAAAAAACACAGAAGTCAAACTCATTAAAGGATGCTAGGGTCCGGGAATTTGTAGGCTCAAGTTCCCCAGGTAATTCTGATACTCACTGATTTGGGAGATTAAAGATGAGCTAATTTAACAAGCACCTGGACATCTATAAATGTTTCCTAACTGGGATTTTGTGGTAAAATGGAAAGGGGATTTGTCTTTGGAGTCTAAGACCTGAATTCCTAGGTAGGTTTTACTGCCTTCTAAGTTTGGCTAGGTCACTCAACTTGTGTGACCCACAATGTTCTGATGTGTTAGACAGGGACAGTAATTCCCACACTGAGGGGTCATGAATTCAATGAGACAAGGTGGCTCACAGGAGGTTATTTATGAATGCTGGCAAAAGCAGAATCTCTTCCTATATTTGTATTTAACCCATTTAGAACCGTCTAGACACAAAACTTGTGTAGATTTAGTTTCATGAAAACTTTCAAGAATTTTCCAATAGATTATATAATTCTTGAATGTAGGAATGGAATATATGGCTGCCACTGACTGCATTTACCCGTGAAACTGCGGACAATTTCTGACACAGAATGCTTTGATTACGTAATACACACTTCCTGTCAAACCTGTCAGTTTCTTACATCCACTCAATTACCTGAGTTGACCTTCCAGAAAGACTGGTAACACATTTTGTTTTGCTGGGTTAGAAGTTATTTTTATTAACTGTGTAGCTTCTTCTTCGGCCCCAAATCATAGCTAATGGCAAACATGGGTCAGAGTCATGGAACTATGCTTCTGAGCTAAGTCATTCTCTCCCTTCGTTAAATTAAGAAAATTTTATCATTTGGTTAAAAGATTTCGTGTAGACTTCCAGGTCTCCAAAGTGCCTGATACTGAATAATAATTATATTGAGTATTAGTCATTATAATGATGACGATTTTAAAATAATTTTTTTTAAATAAAAGGGGACTCTATCAGGTTACACAGGCAACAGAGAAGCAAGATGGGTCTGGCCTCTGCTCTAGCTGGCAGTGGAAAGGAGGAAGTAGTCAGAGGGTTGGAGGTGGATGAATGGAGCCCAAAGAAAACAAGTGGCAGCAGCATCAATGACCACCCTGGTTGAATAATCCCTCTTCCAATCACCAAAAAGGAAGCCACAAGCCCAAGTGAGCAACAGCCTTGGAACAAAGCATGTGTTTCTCTGGTGTTTCTTTATTTTGTTCTGATTTCTGAGTGGGCTTTTGACCACAGAGCCCACATCCTTCCCTTTCATTTCCACACCCCCAAATTTCTCCTATTTTCTTTATTTCCTTTCTCTCCTCCTCCTTTTTTCCTGATCTCTTTATTCTTCAATGAATGAGGTCATGAGTCAAGAGTTACTCTAGATTCCTTCTATGACGACTTCCCCTTTCCTCCTCTACAAATGCCCCGCATGTCTGAAGGGGTTCACTGGGGATGATAATGTCATTTGATACCAATTGAAATTCCCCCACACAAAGAGTGTACACCAGCAGGAGAAACTAGGAAAATAGATAGCACAAGTTAAGATTTCCCTTAGGACTTCCTAAGATTTCTTGATTAAAATGGCCAGAAGGGCAGCATTAATCTCCTGAGTTTTACATTTTTAACAGTGATTGCTTGTGTTTTGCAAGGAAATGTTTCTGCTCATTTATGTTTTGTAGGTTATATTTTCTTCTATTGCACAAAAACAGATTACATGCTCATAGGAAAGAAAAAAAACAACAAAAATGACAACACAAAGGCTTCAATAAAACAGTGATCAGAGACCTACGTATGTGTGTCCATGTTTTATGTTAAAGCATCACAGAAGCAAGTGCTGTCATTTTTAAGGCCATATTCAATTGTGTTTTCCTTGTAAAGCTATCAGGTCTAATTAAAAAGTCTCTTTGGGAGGACAGCATGAGCAGAGGTATTTTCTACAAGCTCCTTGGTGATACTAATGTGTAGCCAGAGTGGAGAAATATTATCTATAAGGAAGTGAGACAGTATAGGAGATTCTGCCTTGAATTTCTCAGGATGAAACCGAGCCCCTGCCCAGCTCCGCAGGTTCTTTCCTAAATTATCATTCTGTATCATTACTATTTTTTTCATAGCATTACTACCATTGCAATTACCTTTATAGACCTGTGTGTTAGTTCTGTGCGGCCCCCTCCTCTCTCAAGAACAGAGGCTCCAGTGGACCCAGAACTATGTTTGGTATAGGGTAGTTGCCCTATTATGTATTTGTCAAATAGACCATTTAAATCCATTACGTGTTAGCTTTCTCATCTTACAATAAGCAAAATACTGCTACCTACCCAAGCAGATGGCTGTGAAGATCCAGTGAAGCCATGTCTGCCCGAACTGAAGTGGATGGTGTGAAATGCCAAGAAATGTTATTCTTACCACTACAAGACACTATCTAGCCCGAAATGTTTCCCCAAAGAGTTCCTGGCTCACAATTTCCAACATCAGATTCCCTCATTTGGCTTCTGCTGACTATTGTTAACATGCAAATTGTTTACCTTGATGGAATAATATTAATTAGGTGAGTTCTTGTCACTTGGCAACCGTTAGCAACTCTAAAAAATAAATGTAAAATTAAGGGACGTTCTGTCCTATTCAGGCAGGGCAGCCCCAGTTTGTAGAAGAACTGGCTAGGAGGATGGAGAGGGGGAGAAAAATGGGACAGGCTGTGGAGGACACTGGGTCCCCAGGGGACCAGAAAAAGAGAGAGAAGTATGTGAGTGACAAACTTTGTTGACCCTGAATTGGGGAGGTCTAGGGTTAGCTCTGACAAGAAAGGTAGAACGGTTATGCTTTTAGTCAACATTAGTTAAACTGATGACCGCCATATATATATGCACATCCACGTCCAATATGGGGCTGGAACTCACTCATTAGTTAAGCTTGATGACCACCACCCCCCCCCACACACACACAGTCCACATCCAACATGGGGCTTGAACTCACAACCCTGAAATCGAGAGTCACACACTCTTCTGACTGAGCCAGCCAGGAGCCCCAGTGATTGCCATATATTATTATCATTTAATCCTTAATACACCCCAGCTCTTGATATACTGTTATCCCAAGTTTAGAAGAGGAGAAATGGTAGTTCCCAGATGTTCAGCTCCTAGAGAAGTAGCAACAGCATAGTGGTAGGGACCCTCAATCCATAGAGAGGCAGGTGGGGTTAGAAACCCAGCTCTAACATGTACCAGCCACGGGACCCTGGGCAAGTTATTTACATCAGTTCCCTCTTCTGTAAGGCAGGGATGATAATGATTGTAACTACCATCTAGGGTTGTTAGGATGATTAACTGCCTTACTATTTACAAAGAACTCAGAATACTGGCACAGAGTGGGAACTTCCTAATCAGATATAAGGATGTACCGCTAGTGACTGCAGAGAATCAGAAGTTTATAAAACTAGTAAAATTTATATGTATCTTGATGGATATCACACACTGAATGCACATGCAACCAGCACCCAGACCGTGACACAGAACATTATCCCCAGCCAAACGCTATGCCTGCTCTCCCTCCTCCAGACTAATCCACAGTCTGACGTCTCACACGCCGCACAAGTGTTCCCTTTTTTGTAGGAACCACGCAATGCATAACCTCTTTATCTGACCTCTTCCACCAAACATTCTATTTATGAGATGCATCCATGTTGCTGTGTACAGATAAAAATCCTCCTTCTTCTTTCGGTGTGGTACTAGAAATTTGCCAATTTATATATCCAATCTACTAAAGATAGGTATTTGAGTACTTCCCAGATTTAAGTCACTCTCAATCACAGTGCTAGAAACATTCTCCCAAGGCTCTTTGGTGATCACGTGTACACATTTTTAGGTGTTACACACTTACGAGTGAAATTTCTGGCTTACTAGGTATGAACGCAGTCAGCTCTACCGTTGGCTGTGAGACAATGAGGGTAAGAGATACCCCATCCATCGAGAAAGGGGGTCTACTTCTTTGTCTTTTTCACTAGAGCTGTTTTGGAGGGGACAGAGCCATCTGGGATTTTACTTTGTATTTTTCCTTGATGACTACCGCAATCGAACACCTCTTTATCGGGCGCTTGGATCTCTTCTTCCGTTGAAGTAACGTCAAGATTTAAACTTAGGTTTTTCTAGGTCAAAAGCCTGTGGTTTCTCTGTATCCCCTACTTTCTCAAAAAAAAAAAAAAAATCTCTTCCTCCAAAGGTTTTCAGAGAATTCTAAGTCCTGGTTTAGAAACTTTGTTTCCCTTTTGTAATTTAGAGAATTTGCTTCTGGTGATGGAGGGGAAGAAAGGGGGTCTTCCATAAAAGACATTTTTGCTCTTCCTTTTGTTGCCATTCAAAGCGGGATTAAAAAATTATCCTGGCTCTGCAGGCCAGCTCAGAGCACCGGGAGGGAAGGAGCACACAATAAGGGAAGCTGACCTACTTTTTGAGGCTCCGTGACACCATTTTTAGTCACTGCAAGGTGCTTTCACAACATTTGTCTCTGAAATGGAGCCAGGTGTGTGAGTGGGGAAGCACGTTTGCTGTGTGTTGGGAACAATGACAATACGCAAAGTCTGTGAGTCTTTTGCAGGGTAACGCAGGACTGCAGTTTGGGGTTGTAAGTTTTATTTTCATTGTTCACACATAAAGGTGAGCAGAAGTTTCCCCGTGCTTCCTGCAAAGCTTTTTCGGCAGAGATGCTAAGCAGAGAAAAGATTCTATTTTAAGATGTGTCACTTATAAAACACCCTGTTTTAGCTTTTATTTGTATGTACAACCGTTAGCATGACTACCACCTGATTTCTTAACTTCACTTGATTTTATAAACAATAGCATCAGCATCATCTGGGATATAGCTCCCCTATTTACTTATTTATGTACATATATATATAATGTTTTATACATACATGTCTTTTATACATACTTTCTACATATAAACATGTTTAAGATATATAAACATATACATAAATATGCATATATAAAATATATATATTTTAAAAGATTTTATTTATTTGACAGAGAGAGATCACAAGTAGGCAGAGAGGCAGGCAGAGAGAGAGAGGAGGAAGCAGGCTCCCTGCTGAGCAGAGAGCCCAACACAGGCCTCGATCCCAGGACCCAGAGATCATGACCTGAGCTGAAGGCAGAGGCTTAACCCACTGAGCCACCCAGGCTCCTGGAAGGTACATTTTTAATTAGCTGTGCCAATCTGAACACTGCTGAAAGCAAAATATACTTTAAGGATTCCAACTGGATGCATTCAGCAATATTCTGATCTTTTCCTTGTCCTTCTCTATAATGAACCACTAAGCTTGAAAAACAAAGAGCCCTTTGATGATGGCAATAAGTTGTTAGAGTGTGTCATGCACTTTGGTTTGGGTACATCTATGAAGAATCGAGACTGTGACCAGTAGTCTGGGCTGAAGGTTGAAAATGAATGAAACTATTAACAGTTGCAAGGACTGTCTTCCAAAACACGGCTTGGGCAGAAGAGAGACTATTAAACAAACAGCATTAGGAATTTAGAATCAGCAAACGGGATTTCCGCTGTTCCCGGTAGTTGGTATTCTGGCCACTATTCATGGTAGGTGGCTGGTCCAGAAAGTAGTCCCTGCTCTTGGTGAACTCCCAACATGACATTGAACCCAGGGTCACCTTGGACATAGATTTTCCTGATAATTAATGCAGGAAGATGTTAAATTTTGTGCTTCAAAGTTTTAATCACATTGTATCTTTACTACAGACAGGTCTGCTCTTTTGTTGATTCTGGATTTTTTTTTCCTACACTATGTTCTTAGGGAGACAGTGGCCTCAGCTTAAATTTTCATGACATTTCCTTGACTTGGCAATTACACTTAAATTTGTTTATTCGGTTACTATTTAAATACCCACCACAGCCTAAGCATAGAAATAAATCCTGGACAAAGAGTGTTCTGAAACAGACTTGGTCTACAGATTGGCGGAGTTCACAGTCCGCTGAGGGTGAGGGAGGGAGCGATAAATACACAGACTATCCGACGTCTGCTTTATGAGAGTTTCAATGCTTTAAAGGCAATGACTTACATGCAGTGATAGTGCCTATCCAAGGTGGGGGTCCAGTCAGAAGAGTCACAGAAAGAATTTCCAAGTTTATAGAACTGACAAGAGGCATGTGTAGCAAGAGCATAGCATCCAAAGGCAAAAGAAGAACAAGTTGTAAATGAGAATTTGTCATAATGCAATCACCGGACAACTGTATAAAGACAATTGCAGAAAGCGATTTATCATGGCATTGGTTATCATCCTGGAAAACTGAAAAACTAGGTTTCACGTCTAACAATAGTGGAATTAGTCAATAAATTAAGGCTTATGCTGACAATTCAAAAGCATTATTAAAATTATGATTGGAAGTGGATGATTGTAGTGTCTAATGTTTCTGAATATAGCTTCTAGAACAAAATTGCTTCTGGCCAAAGTGAAGTTTGGTCACTTAGTAGCTGTGTGACCTTGGGCAAGTTATATAACTTCTCTGTGCTTTAGTTATCTTATATGTACAATGAAGATAATAATCTAAGGGCTGTTCTGAAATTTACATGAGTCAATATATGTAAAGGAATTAATGTATCTTTGCATGTTGCATATTGTTATCATCATTTACTGACATAGAAAGCCTAGCCATTGCAAAGTCTAAAAGGTAGGTCACACAACCATACAAATAATATGTCTAACATATTTTTTATACTCTTGCATGAAAAGGACAGAACATAATAGAGACTATTAATGGTGGTTATAGCTGGATGATTATTTTAATTTTCTTTTTCATTTTTCTGTATTATTTGTGTTGCATTTTTATCATTAGTCTATATTACTTTTAAAACCAGATTAATAAGGCAAGTTCCCTTTTACAAAAACATATTTTTGTTTATCCATTTCTAAAATCTTCCAGTGAAGTGATTTCAAAACATATTGGTATAAAAATCCATTTATGGAGTGGCAATCACATAATATCATCTCTTTTTATGGCTAGCTCCCTTCTCCCTTTCAACTGCCATTAAAAAGTGGGCTTTAATGGGGCACCTGCGTGGCTTAGATGGTTAAGTGTCTGCTTTGGGCTTAGGTCATGATCCCCAGGTCCTGGGATCAAGCCCTGCATCAGGCTCCCTGCTCTCCCTCTCCGTCTGCCTCTCCCCATGCTCATGCTCATGTTCTCTCTCTCTCTCTCTTTCTCATAAATAAGAGTTTATGTTTTTTTCTTAAGTGGGCATTAAGGAGGGCACATGATGTGATGAGCATGGGTATTATATACAACTTTTGAATCATTGAACACTACATCAAAAACTAATGATGTGTTGGTTAATTCAATTTAAAAAGAAAAAAAATGCTTTCCAGGGGCACCTGGATGGCTCTGTTGGTTAGGTGTCAGATTCTTGATTTCAGTTCAGGTCATTATCTCAGGAATGTGAGATGGAGCCCTGCATCAGGCTCCATGCCCGGCATAAAGCCTGCTTGGGATTCTCCGTCTCCTTCTTCCCCCACCCCCAACTGGTGCTCTCTCTCTCCTTCTCTACCCCCCTTAAACGAAATGAAACCAATGGAAAGGAAAGGAAACGAAAGGAAACAAAACTGCTTTCCAATGTGCTAAGCACTATGTCAAACACTAGGGGGCGTCTGGGTGGCTCAATGGGTTAAACCTCTGCCTTCCACTCAGGTCATGAACTCAGGGTCCTGGGATTGAGTCCCACATCCGGCTCTCTGCTCCGCGGAGCCTGCTTCCCCCGCTCTCTCTGCCTGCCTCTCTGCCTACTTGTGATCTCTCTCTGTCAAATAAATAAATAAAATCTTTATTAAAAAAAACACTGGGGATACAGTGGTAACTAACATGACATTTTCCCCTCTAAATAGCTTATAGTCTAGCTAAGATACACACAAAAGTAATAGGTATATCAAGTCCTTTAGGTGCCAGAAGTGGTCCCATGTGTCTGAAAGCTCTCATGAAGGACGTGCTTCATCAGGTGAGCCTGGGAATATCGGAAGGGACAAATGAAATGATTTAGGTGGGGGTGGAGTGGTCTTCTAAGCAGATGTGGCTATGTGTGGACAGCATGGGACGTGGGGTTTCCATATGGCTGCAGCCTCCGGGAGAGGGAGGAAGTAAACCTGAAGAGCTTGGAGGAGGTGAGATTCTGGAAGGAATTCTCTGGCACGTTAGCGAGTTTGAACGTAATCCTAAAGAGTATGGGAGCCCCCAGCTGGCTCAGTTGGTAGAGCCTGTGACTCTTGATCTTGGGGTCATGAGTTTGAGCCTCATGTTGGGTGTAGAGATTACTTAAAAAAATTTTTTTTTTAATCTTAAAAAAAAATTCTGAAAGATAATGAAGGGGGAGCCAAAGGAGGATACTAAGAAAATATAATGGTTATCAGATATGTGTTCACAGGAATTATTCTTTTTTAATGATGTAAGTTTCTGGAAGAGAGTCAACATTCTTTTGTTTCTAGTGGTGAGAATCGTCTCCTTCACCTGAGACACGGGAGTCACTGTTCGGCCAAGGTAGTCAGCTTTTCTTTCCCATGCCTGAGCCTCCGGGCCAGCTGAATCCCATTGATGGAGTCTATTGCAACTTGCAAGCTTCCCAGATTCTAATTTGGCACTGTGGTTTGGAAGAACGCGAGAGCAATTTTGGCATGACTGATGAGATCCCCATACCTTGTTTACTTAGATTTGAAAAAAATGATTTGAAAAGCTCTCTGTGTAGTCATGATCTTCCTCTTATACTGGATGGCAAACTCTACACAGAATTGTAGTTTTTAGCAAAACCCTCTAAAACTGCCTTATTTAAACAATTTAGAAAGTATTTCAGTAGCATAATGGCTTTCTTTTTAAGTGGTGCCACAGTATGGATGCATGGAAACTCACAGCAGAACATGATTTGTGGGCTCAAAAAACCTTTTCAGAAATCTCTATTTGCTTTTAACAAAGAGCTGGCACAAGCTCATGGTGTTCTTTTTCAAGTGACTAGACTACATTTTTGACTTGATCCATCAAACGTAGATGGGCAAAACTCTGTAATATTTTCATGGGTTTGGTTGTTGTATTAGTTGTGTGCACTTGACAGCATCACTGAAGAAGAATAATGTGGTTGAGAACAGATGAAACCAAGAACACCTAGTACTTCACGAATTGCATGAGAATCCTTTGGAAAATGGTCTCTTTCAAGAAACAGGATTGTTTGAGTTGAGGCACTGAGAATGGAGGTTGCCTCACAATTAATGAATAGATGGGTTCTGAGGCAATGGGAATTAAGCAAAATGAAGAGCAGAGGAGAAAGCCAACATGATGGCCTATGCATTCATTGAAATTAAGAATCTGAAAAGGCCCATCCACTCTCATCCATCCTCTCCAACCTACAGGTAGTCTTTCTTATAGCACCTCGACCTTGCTGGGTCACTTGATTTGTTTTTCAACTATTCAGCCTTCAAGATCAGCCTTCCTGATCTCTTATAAAAAAATGTTCTGATTCAATCAACTTAGCCTAGGGAAAACAACTGTTAGATTTCCCATTTAAGGGTCAGCTTTCATAGATGGTTAAAAAATAATTATATTTGAATGGGTGGGGAAATAGAATGATGATAAACTTCTTGAATAATTTTCAGCTCAATATAGGAAACTCTAAATCTGCAGACCACATGACCAATTAAAAAAAAAAAGAGGTCAGCAACAGCATTCTATTATCCTGTAAGTAATGACATTATGGATTAGAGGAGTTTGCTTTAAATGTCAAAATATGTATCATGCATATAAAAGATGAAGAAAAACAGAGGTACAACATTAAGAGGTAAACTAAATCTTTTAAAATATACTAACACTCTGTTCAGTCTTATCCTATTATACTGCTGGCTTGTCTTCACAAAACATACTCAATAAATCACATTGTATCATCATGATACTTTTAGAATTTGAGAAATAGGACACAACTATTAAGTGTTCTTGCTTACATAACCCAGGGTCAGAGGCGCTCATTTTTAACATGTCTGTTACAGTCTGTTCTTGAATCTCTCCAGTAACTTCCAGAGAAATACAGATTTTTTGCAGAGTGAAAGGAATGACTTCTGGAATGTCCTATCTTTCCTGTTTTCTATGACTATTCAACATGTCAATTGTTTTGGTAATGAGGACGGCATTCTATTTAAACAAAACAACCCACTAATAAGCATTCCAAAAAAACCCCATAACGTGTGTCTCTGCATTTCAGTGTTCCAGAATTTGTGATCTGTTGAACAAAATTTCACCCTGGACATCAAGGCTCTTGCCTTTGCTAGAAGCTGCCATTCTAGGGCAGACCAAAATGTTCAAGGTCAGGAGGGTCCTGAGATCCATGAACCAAGAAGTCTTGGTTCCTCCAGAAAACAAATGCAAGTCCCTGAATAAAAAAGTGCTCTTCTCCTAATCATCCATGAGCCCACGTTTCTGCCTTAAAAGATCTGCTCACTGCCTTTCAACTAAGACTCTCATAGTTGATGAACTTATGGCAGTAATGAAAACACATTTTTCTTTACCAGCAAAATTTTATTGCTCATCTTATAGCCTGATCCGATATCAGGGGATATCTTGCTCCTACATCTGCGATTGTGTTGAATTCTTTTTTTTTTTTTTAAAGATTTTATTTATTGATTTGACGGAGACAGAGATCACAGTAGGCAGAGAGGCAGGCAGAGAGAGGGAGGGAAGCAGGCTCCCCGCTGAGCAGAGAGCCCAAAAGGGGCCTGGCTCCCAGGACCCTGAGATCATGACCTGCGAGGAAGGCAGAAGCTTAACCCACTGAGCCACCCAGGTGCCCAATTGTGTTGAATTCTTAAACACTGTGTTAGGACATGTTTTTGTGTGTGAAATTCATAATACAGCTCTTAGTAGGCACTTTGGTAATGACCAAAAAGATTTGTTAGCGAGATGTCACAAAACTAAATGAGCAGTTTCTAAATACTGTTTACACGGCATAAGCAGAAGACTCTTGACACTGGGACAGAGATAATATAGAAAATGCACAATTATTTGGCTCATTTCAGGCACACTTAATTGTTTTGAGCATTTGTGATGGACCAGGCTTTCTGACAGGCTCTAGGAATTTGGAGAAGAATAAGAAATGGCCAATTCTGGGAGGAGTTTAAAGTGTAGTCCTGTGAAGGGTAAGTAAAAATTCACTTGGAAGTTTGAATAAGGAAGTGAGGGAGAAGGATGGGGAAAGACAGAAATCTAGACACAGTGCTGTAGGGAAAGAATAGTAGTTTATTGAGTCTGAAGTGAACAAAGCCTGTGGGAGGTCACTGGGAGCTGGCTCTGGAGAGGGAAATAGGAACCATTTGCTCACAGGCCTAGTAGAACCATGTGAAGGATGTTGGACTTTATTCAGAAAATAAGGGAGAACAAATGAAGGAATTTTTAAGGAGAGAAGTGACAACACCAATTAGAATCATCAAAGAAATGGCAGCGCACTGATGCTGTATTTCTGCAGCTATGCCAAGTACTGACAAAAATGGTTTCTCTACTGACCCAAATAACAGAAAAATAGATGCTTCTTTTCTGGTTATACAAGTATATGGACTAGAGTCAAATGATGGGCCGTAGCTGTGAGATATCAAATGTTTCATGCTCCATGGCCACTCAAGAGAATGTCTATCATCTCTCTTCTTTTCCAGTGGGGGCGGGGAGGTTTGCCTGAGAATGGCCCCTGTCTGGTTATTGAGTTTCAAAGTGTTTTTGCTTTTCAGCGTCACCTAACCAACTGAGGCTCCAATGAGAAGGCGATCATCTTAGTACCCTATGACTGGGGTGTGTGGCCCACAGTCATTCCGTCAAAATGAAGAATGAACTAACTACCCCTGGGGAAGATTACTGTGGATAATATTTTTCTTCTAGTCTCAAAAAAAAAAAAAAATCAGAGAATACAAAACTATTTCCAGAAAAATGTGCAATAATCTCAAGCATTTTACATGTTTTATTATGAACACATACTTTTTAGAGACCAGGGAATCTATTTTTTGAGAAGCCCAATTATTGAGAAAACAGTTTTAGACATGTAGTTTTTGATTACCTCTTAGCTGCATAAGAAAGGGCCTTGTATGGAGAACACTTTTTTACCAAAAAAAAAAAAAAAGTCCTCACTGTGTGTGCTGACTTACCATCTACGTAAGACTATCTTTTTCTGTTTCAACTCACAGATTCAATGTGCACTCCTCTGCTCGACTTAAGCAGGCATGTCATATGGCTCCTGGTCAAGCCATTGCTGTACCGATCCTCCATAGGAAGGTGACTGGGGGTCCTTCACTTAGTGGCAAAGCTAGAGTATGGGAAGGCCAATGGCCCTATGTTGGCTGCTGGGAAAGACCCACTGGCCATGTGAGACCAATGTCTATTATTGAAGCTACTACTGCTCTGAGTTAAGCATTATTTCTTCAAGAGCTTGACTGCATTGTTTTCCTTGGTGACTCTGATACCAAGATGCAGAGGGCAGCAGTGTTTAAACTTCTACTCCTGATAAGAGGCAACATATGTCAATTGTATGCTAAAACGCTTAGACATTATCTTGTAGGCAATAAAAATGGCAGTATTCAATATGAAGTGAGATGACTACAGAATGTGACCAAGAACCCAAGAATCTGGGTCATAAACTAACCAATGCAACAGGTCCAACCTCTAGTATAGAACTGTCCAGGGACCTGGGAGGGGCCCTGGGTTCAACCCCCACGGCTTAAACAAGGTTGGCTGAAAAGACCAAACGCTGAAGCAGACTGAGGGGGCCACTGTGCCCAAGCCCAAATCTTCAATCTCACCAGACTACTGCAAAGACTCTTGTCCAGAGACAGCCCAAGACTTCAAAGAGGAAGACCAGAGAAATGTGTTCTGTAATGCATACTGCAGATTTAGTCTAGAAAAGCTCCTGTAGGTCTTCTGAGGCTCAGGTCATCAGAAACAACCCTGAGGAAATAGTATCCCACAAAGAAACAGTAAAAAACTGGCTTCTTCCAGAAGAAAGTGGACCATCTTCACTCTGGTCACATGGGGACCAAGGTCAGAAGGAAACCAAAGACAAAGAGGGCACTAGCTACTTCTCTCTAGTGCACTGAAAGAAAATCCATAGAGTAGAGTAAGAGAGACAGAGACAGTCCTTCTTCCTTCCTTCTCTGCTTTACACACTAAAACTTTCTGTTACTCCTACAGCCCAACAACCCATATAACATCCTTTAGCATGTCTGCCAGACTTCTTCGGTGGAGGACTGAAAATCCCTTGATTCTGATCCAGTTCTGTTAAAGGATCGGATATACATATGTAGAGGTATTCCCTAATGAAGGGTTTCTGTGGCTACTAGACCCTTCCCTGCAAATTGTAGTGAAGTCCTATTTCCTTGCCTCTAAGACTCAACTTTACACTATTAACAACAGTGATTGAAAGGCAAGTCTCACATTTGATGTGTGCCTTTCACGTGGCTATTGTAATTTAAAAGCTCTTATTAAGTTAACGGTGTACCCCAAGCATTGGAGTCTTAGAACTGGGATGTAGTATAACATCCAAGAACACAGGAACTAGTTTCACATGCTCAAATGATCCTGAGTTAATATTTCAAATCCTTGGTTTGTAACTTTGGTCTTTTCACGTGAGTGTTTTTGGAGAAATGGCTTCGGAGACAGCTGGGGTGTTAGTCTGTCTACGGTCAACTGCACATCACTCTTCATCCTTGGAGAGAAGCCTGGGACCCCCCACTTCCTGGGATCCCCTGCCAGCTAGGTTCCAACATGAGGTCTGCCTGTGGGAATCACCTGCAGGAAATCCAGAGAGAAGACGAGGAGGAGGAGGAGGAGGAGGAAGAGGAGGAGGAGGAGGAGCCTGCAGCCTCCAGCCATAGACAGGAGAGAATAACAGACACCCATGGAAGATTTTGCCAGTGGCTTTTTAGGGGAGCGCCTATGACTCACTTGGGGGTTGGAGGCGATGAAGATCATTAGCACTATAGCTCTTCACTGTTTCCTTCATTGCCAGAGTTCCTGAAAACCAGGAACATTTCCACCCGCCCACCTTTCCTCCTGCAGTCCTTCCAACAGTTGTACCAGCCTCTAACTCCCTATACTGCATTCTTTCCTGCTCAAGATGCTTAGAGTGATTGAAAACAAGTGACAATCATGTTCTTTTTCCTGTGTTCTATTTCTCTGCTTTCAGCTAACAGATTCTTTTAACAGCTAAGGGGTAGTCTTTTTAGAAGCTGTTTCTGTGTTATAAAAGACATTACAAGAAGACTGAGGACTATTCTTTGGCCTTATTTAGTTCCCTTGTCTCATGCCCTTACTTTTTATTTATCCTTCATGCTCCTGTCTGTAGATAGTCTCCATTTACCCATGTGCTTATATAACAGAAGCAGCAGCCATTCACATCTCTGTAGTTCTTAACACTTCACAATGAACACTTAATATATGTTATCTCAGTTGATTTTCACGGTGATTTTATCACTCGAATGGAATGACATTATATTTTCCTATTTTATACATGGAAAATTTGAGATCCAGAGAGGTTAAGTGATTCATTCAAGGCCACACAGAAAAGCAGGGAACGTGCTAGGACCAGACTTCAAGATTTTTGACCACCACTATTCTAGGGTGTCTGATAGTATTCTACTATCGCGTCAAGTTAAGATGGCAACTCTTGCATGTAACTTTCCTCATCTGGGAAATTTCCTAGAGTTTAAGCCTTATGAACGCTTGAATTACCACGTTTCTTTTGTGTGAATACATTCCAAGTCTTTGTCAATGCTTTGAATCTCATTCTTCATATTAACTTAACAAGCTCAATGGGTAACTGCATGATCACTGGGGGCGGGGGCAGTTCTATGATTGCTACTTGGCGTCAAATATATCTGGTATACTGACAAAGTATAATAATAATGGGAGTGACAATATATCATTATCTCTGACAACCTTTCAGTGGCTAATACCAGTTAGTCAGTGGTCTAATATCTACTGAATGAGTTTTCATACTGGAGAAACTCCCAAGATTCTAACTGGACTATTTGACAATGTCACTTAAAGGGCACCAAACCGAGAATCAGAGGGACAGAACTTCTTGCTTACTCAAACATAAATTTTTCAGAATAAAAACAAAGAAGTTGCGTAATATCAAGAGTAACAGACCACAGGCTATACTGAATGTATGAATAAATGGGGACTCATATAGTTTTTGGGATTTTTAAAAAAATTTTTAAAGATTTTTTTAAAGATCATTTTTTATCTGAGAGTGAGTGAGAGAGTTCATGAGACTGGGGTAAAGGGGCAGAGGGAGAAGCAGACTCCATGCTGAGCAGCTCCAAAGTGGAGCTTGAACTCAGGGCTCTGAGATCATGACCTGAGCCAAAGGTGGATGCTTAACTGACTGAGCTACCCGGGTGCCTCTCTTAGGATTTTTTTAAATCACGGAAATAAAAATAGCTAGGACTCTACTAAGAGAAATGTACATTTTTAACTTCAGAGAGTATTGGTTTCCATTAATAAATTCAACATTTCCATCTAAGGATAGTAAATTTTAAATATAAAAAAAAAAACAAGGAAACATATAAACTGCAATATGTCACCAAGGCAAATAGAAGAGTGGCAGCCAGCTCCTAAAGCAAAGAGAGAGATGTTGACAATCTGTAGGAACGTAGCGTTGACTAAAGACATGGCTGGAAGGGTACGTGCTGACGAGCGCATCATGCCTTGATGAATGAAAGTGTTCATGGTTCTCCTTCTTACATACATCTTACATTAAAAAGGCTCCTAAATTTTGAAATTTCATTTTTAAAGCAAATGCTTTGTAAATAGACTTGTGTACAACTGCAATGGCAAAGAGCTTTGGAACAGAACATTTGATCCATTAAGTTCTATTATGATCTATTAAGACCCAATAAGCACTTAGGAAGCACTGACTGTGTGTTACCCATGAGCTCAGATGGCATCAGCATTGAGGTAGAAAAGTGCTCTGGGGTCAAAAGGACCAAATTCAAACTCCAGCTCTGCCTCCCAATGGTTGTAGAACAATCATGTATTTGGGTAATTTCTGTGAACCTCATAGTTTGTTTTGAAAGGTATATGAAATGCAATAGGTATTTAAATGATTTTGCAGGGGACCTGGCTCACAGTTGGCCATAAATGCTCATTCCTCTCAGTTTCCATAAATGTCACAGTAATTCCAGCACTCTTCCCAGCAGCTGCCCTGCTCTACCTTCTCCAGACATCATTCGGTCTGTGGTGCCTACAAAGACACCATTTAGGAAACAGACTTTCTTCTCCTAACATGTCAAAATCCCCCTGGTTCTTCAGCACACTTGCCCTTCTGTAAAGGAATATCGAGAGAGAGAGAGAGAGAGAGAGAGAGAGAGAGAGAGAGAGAGAGAGAGAGAGAAAGTGCTTTGCCTTCAGAATAAACTTCTCAGGAGATGTTCTCTGGGTGCCCAAGGAAGAGGGTTTAACCACCAGAAAATCAGGAATAGCGTGCAGGAGACCCATAACCAGATGTGAAGCCCTGCAACATCCAGAGGAAGTATAGAAGGGGACACTAGGTGGCCAGAGATCCCTGACTTGAGGTCACCTTCCCCTTGGGGTCCCTCCTGATTCCCATGTAGCTACCACCTGGCATCTGTGACTCCAGGGCAGTGGTCCCTTTCTGTCCTGCACCCCAAGCATGGGAAATAGCGATAAAAAGGGTAAGCTGCTACCTCTTTGCACTTGGTTTCGTTTTTGTTCTATAAGGTAAAGAACTCTTTAAAGGTAGCAAACGTATATAAACTCACTAGAGGTCATCTCCCTTGATCGTAATAAAATTCTCAGTAAATTTTAAGTACAAATGCCTTACTGTATCGTGCAGTCATTATTTATGAAAATGTTCCTCTCAATCTAGTGTATCTCTAATCCCCATACTTTGGGTTTCAATAAATGCTTATTACAATTTAATGCCAAAATATAACAATAATGATGATCATAATGATCAGCGTGGCCCCTGACTTGTTCTCGTTGGGACATCCACATTCTAAAGTCTGAGGGCTCCCGACGGCTAAAGGGTAAAATTTTCTTGAATAAAGGAAATGGGAAAGATCACTTTTTTTTTTTTTTGTCTTTTAAGGAAAAAGAACCAAGTGAAAAAGAGAGGCGTGTTCATCTGGCAGCAAAGGAAGACATTCTCCTTAAAAAGCAGCCCTCTGCCAAGTTTTTAGCTTCTGTTTGTTGTGGCTTAAAAGGTAAACACAATTAAGAAAGAAAATACTGAGTCTTTAAAAACACAGCTGAGTATTTATGTTTTCCCTCAGAGACTTCTGGGCTTATTTCTGAGGATCTTTCTTTGCTACTGAACATCGTAATAGTTAAATGCCCCCAAAATATCTGTGCTGCACCGTTCTGCCCCAGGAAGAAGAGAACATGTTCATTTCATGATGTCCATCCCTCTCAGATTGCGTTGTAATTATTCGAAGTCTGAACACCAGAATTATGACTCTCTCCCGTTGCTGACTGCACACACTTCCGAAAATTCCATGTTATCAAGTCTTAGGATACAGCTTTCTGATTCCATCTGAATTGCTTTATCCTAGATAAGCAATGCTACTGATAATAGGGTCCCGTAATGAGTCAATAAGCCATCTGGGCTTGGTAACTCCTGCGCCATCTGAATTTGTGTTGACAGAGAAGTAACTCCAGCCCTTGCTCCTGTTGGTGAGAATTCCCTGAAAAAAAATCTCCCAGTCTATTGCAAGTCTGCTCATTCATTTCATTCTTGGGTCTTGTTTGTGTTTTGTTTTTTCTCCCTAATTTTATCCCATGTGGAGCCAAAGCAATCCCAAGTTTCGACAGAGTAATATCTGAGTCAAAACTCCCAGCAAGTGACAACTTATTTTAGGTCATGGACAACATGGGAAGGCAAAGCAACAGACAGTTCCTGCATCGTGTCTCGACTCTGCTGTGAATGTCTTTCAGGCTTCTTCTGCGTCAGGCCAGTTCTCCTGGCTGCCAGCGTGTGACTGTCCCCCCCATCGATGAAAACTCTTCAAGATGAGACAACCCTTTGGGAACTCCTGGGAAGGCTGTCTGGAGAGGTCATTCCCAACTCTCTGAAGAGTCCCTTCTTCTGAGCACGATGGGGATTCCAAAGAAACCAAACACATGCGTCTGACACCTATTCTAGCATACTGGGAGACAGGAAGGGGCACCGTCCTCTCCAGGGGGCTGCTCTCCGTGGTGAAGCAGACAGCACTCGGAGTAAGGTAAGACTGTTCACAAGTACAAAGGTAGGTGGGCAATGGGTGGTCTCTTGCTCCCATGGGACAAACACATAGACAAGCAAGCCCACCATACCACACATACACTGTCCAATGACAGGGTCAACAACCTCTGCTTTGGCCCCCCATCGCTACACTTCTCTTCACAGTGCTCTGCCTTTTACTCTGGGCTTTGCTCATGGGATCCCCCCAAGCTGAAATGTTCAGTGGTTTTGAGCTGTGCAGGATAAACTTCAAAGCCTCTCACTTAAAAAGCTCCTCAGAATGGCACTCACTATAATTGACAGAAGGATGGCCCTTGCCACCTGCCCAGGTCCTATTCCCAGAACCTGCGAGTATGACATCTCACTGAGTAGAAAGGACTTTACAGATGTGACTGAGCTGACTAAGACTTGAGGAGATAATCCCAGATTATTCCAGTGGGCACAAGGCTACCCCAGGGCACTTAGAAAAAGCAGGAGGATATGAGTGAGGGGAGATGTGATGGTATAAGCAGAGGTTGGAGTAATGTGCTCTGAAAATAGAGGATGGGCCGCCAACCAGGAAATGCAGGTAGCTTCATGAAGCTGGCAAAGTCATGGAAAGAGATTCTCCCCCAGAGCCGCCAGAAGGAACACAGTTTGCTGCCATTTTGATTTTAGCCATAAGACCCATTTTGGATATGTGACATATACACCTGCCAGACAATATATATGTTACCTGAAGCCACCAAGTCTGCTGTGGTAATTTGTTACAGCGAGTGCACTCACCTTGCACCTTCTCTCCCCTCAGCTTCCTGAATCCTTGGTTAAATCCACCTTTAAACAGCCAGCAGCTATTTTATAGTCCGACTGCAGATTCTAGTCTCCAGGAACACCTTCAATTCCACCGCTTTTATGACCAAGGGATTCCCACTTCAAACATCTCTAGAAATTGTTCTGAAACCACTCCTGAGGTCCTCGTACTCGTCGGTAGTACCATAACATTTCTACTACTACTTTGGACTAATATTTAACTTTCTGCGACTATTCTTTTGTCCTCCTCACCAGCTGAATTTTAAGTACTCTGTAGATGGGGCTTAGGTTATATTATTTCCCTGTTTTACCCACAGTTTCTAGGGTCATATCATGCACAAAGAAAGCACTAAATAGGTATTTGTTAGGTTTTGTTTTATTTTTTGTCAATGAAGGCATATGAAGTAATGCTGTAGGATTTATTATAAAATGGGCAAATAGCCCTTCTTAGCAGCAACTTCATAGGGTTAAACCTGGCAGTGGGTATTTCACAGAGGTGCTCTAGACTTCTACAGCAGCATCACAGAATGACCCTGTAGGGCTGTGATTACTGGGCAGTAACGGAAAATAAAGCAACAGGTACAAGTGTTATAAAGACACAAAGAAGGAAATTGTAGTATAACCAGCAAGGCCCTCAAATCCTCCAAAGCTCTTCCCAGATGGCCTGACATGCTCTAGTGCAGATGTAACACAATAAAAATAGATTTGGGCTTTAAATTTTAGGGCTTCAATGAGGCACTTATTTGGCCTGTGTTCCCTGAGCTCCATTCAGTGCTAGACATTGAGGATATTTCCTAGTAAGGGTATACAGCAGTGTGCAATAGACTTCCCTGTTATTTTTTCAACCAAGATCTGCTACAGTGGTAAGCTGAAACCTACAAGCAATAGCATTTCCTGAAAAAAAAATGTAGTTTAAAAAAAAAAAAAAAAGACCTGACAGGATCTGTTTGCACCAGGGTTCTCTGTATCAAGGGAGTCGACATTCTGGAGACCAACAGCCTACGTTGAAATCCTAACTCTGTCTCTTAGTGGCTGGATCAACTTTCAAGACTTTTTGGCCTCAGTTCCTCATCTCTATAATGGAAATAATACGAATACCTTGCTCATTTGGTTGTGGTGAGGGTTAAATGAGATAAGACATGGGAGGTGATCAGCAGAGTGTCCGGTCCATAAGGAGTCTTCGTGAGAGACTACTCGTGATTACTGGAGTTCTATCTGGAAACCTGTTTGGGTCACTTCTCTAATCTTCCAAGGCACAACGCAACCGAGCGTGTTTGGAGATGAACATAAGAGGAAGAGTTATTGCCCAGGAGGGAATGCCACCGAGGAGAATTAACAACAGGCTCAAGGGACATGTTTTAGTGTAGACCTCGAGCCCAGGCCAGGTCTGCCCAGCGTTTCCACATCCACTCCCATCCATGGCACTAGCACTTCTAAATGTGTATGCACTGCTTGTGAGCACAGAACTAGGGACAAAATACTCAGGTTTTCCAGTACCTGGATGGAAGCCCAGCCCCTCACATCTTGCATAGCTCCCACACAGTTATCATGATCAAAGTACAAGGTATGCAACATTCTCCCCATTTTACAGATACAGGAGTGTGCCTCAGTGTAGGAGGCCAGACACCCAACAATGCATGTAATTTGATTTCATATGTATAAAAGTTTTAAAAGGGTACAACACAAAAATTTAGTGTTAAAACTAAGTCAAGAGAGTGGTTACTGTGGAGAGGAGAGGAGAAGCCATTGGAAGGGCACCCATTTCCCAAGGCGGGATTCTGGTGGGATTGCAACAGTCCAGGTCTTGGTTTGGGTGATGGCTGCACATATTTGTTCTGGCGAGAATTCACTGAGCTTTCAGCCATATTCTGTGCATTTTTAAAGTACACTGTATTTCAACTAAAATGCTTACAAAAAATGAGGCTCTGAAGTTTATGTGGAAAACCTCTAGAAGGGTGTGGATTCTTTTCCGTGTTTCTTAGACGGAGCATGAAAATGTATAGTGTGCTCCAAGCTCTGCTGCCTTCAAAGAGGGCAAATAAAAACTGAGTCCTCTGCATCAACTGTAGACTATGCTGTGTTCTAGAAACTTCTGTCTGGGGTCAGAAAAAAATGTTTTTTTTTTTTTGTTTTTTTTTTTTAAGATTTTACTTATTTGACAGAGAGAAACACAGCCAGAGAAGGAACACAAGCAGGGGAAGTGAGAGAGGGAGAAGCAGGCTTCCTGCCGAGCAGGGAGCCCGATGTGGGACTCAATCCCGGGTCTCCGGGATCATGACCTGAGCGGAAAGCAGTTGCTTAACCAACTGAGCCACCCAGGCGCCCCCAAAAAAATGTTTTAAAGGAAGATTCTTTTGTTGTTTTCTAACTAAGGAAGGACATTCAAGAGCCTATCATCTTTATATATATATTTTTTCCTTTCAAAGTAGATTTTCTCTGGTAACATTTTCTTTGAGTTAGGATGGTTTCTAAGCTTTAAAACTTAGGCATCAGCCCCAGTAAAAGCCTTGTGTGAACAGTTGGTTTGGCCTCTTGTAAATTTCTACTGTTCGGAGAATCTAGGGACCTGAATCAGTAAAATAAAGATAAATAAATCATTAAAGCTGAATAGACAGTCCGGATATATACAGTTAAAAAGTTTTTGACAAAGTCAAATTCAATTCAAAAGGAAAGCAATTCAAAAAGGTAAAAAAAAAACAAAAAACAAAAAAAAAACTTATCAAGAAATGATGCTAAGGAGAACCTGAGGGGCTCAGCCAGTTAAGCGTCTACCTTTTGGCTCAGGTCATGATCTCAGGGTCCTGGGATCGAGCCCTGCATCAGGCTCCCTGCTCTCTTTCTTTTCCTCCCTCTGCCCTTCCCCACCACACACACACACACACACACTCTCTCTCTCTCTCTCTCAAATAAATACATAAAATCTTTTAAAAAAATGATGCTGGGGGGGGGCGCCTGGGTGGCTCAGTTGGTTGGGCGACTGCCTTCGGCTCAGGTCATGATCCCGGAGACCCAGGATCGAGTCCCACATCGGGCTCCCTGCTCGGCAGGAAGCCTACTTCTCCCTCTCTCATTCCCCCTGCTTGTGTTCCCTCCCTGGCTGTGTTTCTCTCTGTCAAATAAATATTTTTTAAAAATGATGCTAGGAAAGCTGGATATTTGTACAGAAAAAAGAACACCTCAACTCCTATCTTACAGCATACAGAAAAATTCAAGATGGATCAGAGTTTTATTAAACTCCAAAACTATAAAGTTTCTAAAAAATATAAGTAAATAGACAATGGAGTAGGCAAAGATTCTTAAATTGGTCAAAAATAGCATTTATCTTAAAATGAGAAACTTGATTAATTTGACTTAATTAAAATTAACAATTTCTGCTCCCTGAAAGATAGTAAGAAAAATGAAAAGCAAAAAAATTCTGCCACATGTATATCTAACAAAGGATTTGAATCCAGAATATTTTTTAAAGGTCCCACAAATCAATAATCCAAAGAAAAATGGTCTACTATTTTTAATGGGCAAAATAATAGACACGTACTTTATACAAAAAAATAATGGATGAGTCAACAAGCATGTAAGAATATGTTCAACATCTGTTGGTCATCAGAGTAGCTAAATTTACAGTGAAATACCGGGATAGCCTCAGGAGAAGAGCTAAAAGAGAGGTAATATCAATCATGGGCAAGGATGGAAAGCAACTGGAAAGACAAATACATAAACTTTGTGGTACTTTGTTGGCCTATCAGTGACTACAGATCAGTTTAATGCAGTGCTTTCTCAAAGGAAGGTGAAACTTGTGCCCACTTAGAGCAGCCATGCTGAAGTAGGACGCCCTTCCTGGATCTGTCATCATATGCCATCAAATTTTTATTCTTATTATTTATCTCCACTATGACTTGATATATTTTTTTCAGGGTTCTTGGCCTATTCCTCCTACCAGATCACAAGCTCTACAAAGGCAGAGTGTGTACCCACAACGAGGTACAGAGAAGCTCAAGGAAGAGGTTCAAATTAAGCATAAATTAACAGAGAAGAAATAGAATGACAAGACTTCAAAGATTATAAAGAATTTAAAAATTATGAGGCATTTTGGGAAATGGCAGAAGCACATTTCTAAAGTAAAGGCAATAGTCTCCCTGACTGCTATTTTTGTTTCCGTGTGGTTCTTCACTCTGCTTTATTTACCGACATGACTAGTCCGGACAGCAAGTGTTTATTGAGAAGTTAGTACATTCAAGGGCCTGTACATGGGGTGGGAATAATCTGGTTGAGGAGCTCATAAACAGATCTCCAGTTACATTCTGAACCAACAAGAATTATTATAATGATCTGCTTTTGAGACACAGGGACGATTCCTTACCTTGACTCATTTTCCTCCATCACAACTTGGATTGGAATAATAATACCATAATTAAGGACAGGGGTTTAAAGAAATCATCCTTTGCATTCCAAAGATCCTGCGTAAGTGTTTAGTTCTGTTATCGTAAACCACGAGATTGTCAAAATCAAATCTCTTCTGACTCTTTTATTACATGAAATAGAAATTTGTAACATCTTTACTTCTCTGCCTAATTTTAATTCTCTGTCTATAATATGATGAAAACTAACTAAAAACGGAGGCTGTTTATAGTGAACTAGCTTCTCACACCACCCCTTTGTACGTGCACCCCACTGCTGCTCATCTCACTATTGTATAATTCTTGAACTCACTCTTCCCTACCCTCAGTTGATAGCTAGTACCATGCCTTCAAGCTATCTTTTTTTTTTTTCCCTGAAATTCACAGCGGAAGTGGCTAATGGGCACAGATGACATTTCCATCAGGGAACTAGTCAGAAAGCCAAAGGGTATCTCATTTGCAAGAGCAGCACGGACTATATTTATGAGATTTTAAATTGAGTAAACATTGTACTTTGATTTTACAGCTTCAATAAAAGGGGCCCCTGGTAACAGATAATGTGATAAATTTCAAGTAGGAATGCTGCATTTCATCATTTTTTTAAAAAGTGGTTTTGAATAGAAAGTCATAGTTTTCAATACCATTGGAAAGAGTTGAAGGTCAAAAACAATAAAGGACTCATACAGGGCAGAGAATCATCATTTTTTTGCGGCTTTATTTTTACAAAAAGATAGATGAGAATTTAAATGTAAATCCATGTCCAAGTTTAGAAGAGTTAAATGTAATAGCTATTCTGGATAAAGGAAATTTTTATAATTGTGAACTCAGGATTGAATTGTAATGCAAACAAAAAAACAAGAAGAAAGAGGGAAAATAAAGGAAAAAATAAAGAAGCAGCTTCCCTTTGTGCATTTTTTTGGAACTCTAATGAAGAAATGCTTCCTTTTTTTAAAAACTGTGGTTTTTTCTCACAAATTCCACTCTACTCCTATTCAACTCCATCAAATGTGGGACATTTTAATTCTACATAAATCTAGTTTCTTAGAGACGACTGCTAAGACCCAGTTCCTCGGGGACAGGCAGTGCTAAGACAGGTCAGAGAACAGAGAGATCCCTGTGGGCAAGAGGGGAGGGGTGGTGGGAAGATTTTGTAAAAGAGAGAAACCTTGAAGAGGGTTTGAGTGGGTTGAATTGGATAGTAGGACATAACTCTTAAAATGCTTTTTATTAAAAAAAAAAATTATCCAAGGGATGCCTGCGTGGTTCAGTTGGTCAAGCACCTGCCTTTGGCTCAGGGCATGATCCCACGGTTTTGTGAGATAGAGTCCCACACTGGGCTATGCTCAGAAGGGAACCTGACTCTCCCTCTTCCTCTGCCTGTTCATTCCCCTGATTTTGTGCTCTCTTTCTCTCTGTCATATAAATAAATAAAATCTTAAAAAAAAACCAAGTAGACAAAACCCAGGGGTGGAATGATAAGCTAGTGGCAGACACATTTTCTGACCCAAAGAAACTGTTTACTTTTGTGAACACACACTATAATTACACAAAATAGCATGGCTGATCATGTACTTCACACAAGCATACAAAGGACTTGCATGCATGTTAGCATATCTCAAAAGCCTGTTCCATGGAACCTGCAGGTGTTCACAGATAAATTCTGATTAAAGAGGGTCTATGGTCAAATTTTTTGGAAACCCACAGGTTTGACCATTTCTTTTTAGCCTTAAATACTTCTCAGCATCATTATGATACAAATGTGCATAGAAAATCTGTAACAGGGAATATATTTAGGGTTTTCATATTTATTTTAGCATAAAATTCTCTTGGAATATTTCAAGTGTCTAGTAATCCCTACACCGTATCCTGGAAAATACTGGTTCACATGATGCCAGGTGAATTCCATGGAAACCAACCTAGTGTCATTATCCCATTATCTGTCTCTCTCTCTCTAATATCTACATATTTATCTATATATCCCTCTCTATATATCTAGCAGCTGGCTAGCTAGCTAGTTATCAGAGTAGTGCCTGATACATAGTGAAGGGTAACTATTAACGCTACTACTATTATTACTATTCCATGGTTATATAACTAGCATATGGTAAGGCTTGTATTTGAAACCAGGTTTGTGGGTCTCTACACAAAACAGTACATTCAATAACCATGTGGATGGTAGCAAAATCAGCATACCAATTAAAGATATATGCTGAGCGACAGAAAGAGCATGAGCTTTGGCATCAGACAGAGCTGCATCTAATGCTGGTAGAACAGATCATTTACTGTACAATGTGAGTCAGCTAACCTCTCCAAACCTCAATTCCTTCACTGATGATAGGAGGACATGAGGACCTAGACTGCAGGGCTGTGACGAATATGCGACTGATTTATGTGAAGTGATGTATCATGATGATTCTGAGAAAATGGTGATCTTCATTAATAAAATTAAATGATACCCGTTAGGCCATACGGACAAAGAGGTTGGCTAAAACCCAGTACCCTGAATCCAAATTCTGAGCCTCTTTTACTACATCAGAGGTGCATCAGAATTCCTTCCAATCAAAAGGCAAACCAAGTCTTATGAAAGCTGCCAGCCACCCCTTCTAGGTCCCTGTGCTCATTCGTTATCATTCAAAGCATTCCAAGGAGAGTTGGTACAGCCAAAGGACCTCTGGTTGCCAGAGGAGGCAGAGCAATCTCCTAAACCTGGTCTGGTACCCTCTTTTGTGACCTGCTCTTCTCTCTGTGTAGTGATTTCTTTTTCCTATTTGAGCTCACATTACTGTCCTGAACAGCATCTGCTCTTTGTCATACGTTCTATTTCCCTTGCAGTAAATTATAAAAGATGGAAGCTAAAAAGACAGTGGGGGAAGGGGGAGGAGGCCAAAGTGAAGGCTTCTGAGCGGCAATGCTCATCTGCTTGGCAAATGACAGGCAAATAGCACGCTGGCTAGCAAGAAGCTTAGCACCTGGGAAACCCCCTCACTTTCGTCCTCCTTGTCACTGGCCTTGCTGAGTGGTCTTAGCAAAAGAGAACATCTGAAGAGCAGCTTATCGTCTACATAGAGATCTTGTATTTCCACAATATGGCACTTAGAACTAAGAAAAGAAAAACCAAAACTGAAAATAGAAAATTTTTTCTCAAACTCATTTGGCAACGAAACCAGACCTAAACCCATACAAAGCTATTTAGGGTTTTCATCCCCCTTTGTGTTATATTCACTTGCTGTTGTGTCTGATCATGGCATGCTGCCTCAGACCCTACCAGGGTGTCACAGAACATATGGCACAGCTACTGTAATTCTTCTCTAAAATCCAAAAAAGACTGATTTATAAAATGCATCTAGCTCCAATGGAGTGTAGTTTTGTATAACCAGAATAGCATAACTTTGTGTATTTAAAAGGTTTCTTTTCCCCCTCCCACAGATTAACGTCTCCACAACCCCTAGCCCCACCATCTCCAGATGACCGACCCCCTTCTCCCACCTCAACTGTTGGCAACACACAGAAAGAGGTGAAGCTCATCATCATAAGGGTTTTTGGTCTCCCCTTTCGGCCCCTTTCTTTTATTCAGCTGGTAATTCTTATTTTTTGTTTTTTAGGTACCTGGGGTCTCTACCCCCAGGACTAGTCTCCGTCCATTACCCTACCCAAATTTAACTAGAATCAGGGTGTGAAAAATGGTATCAGAACTCCTGTTACAGAGAAAACTGTCCTTGTGGGAAGAATAAATTCTTGTGGGGAAAAAAGAGAGGAACTCAAGTAAGGAAATGAAGGTGTTAAGCTGTGCTGCGTGAGGAAAGGGGAGAAATTTGTGTTACATTCTTGAGAGGCCTGGAGAGAAGAGCAGGAGAGATGCAGGACCAAGTTGAAGAAAAGAACCATTTAGGAAGCAGATTATACTGGGGATAATTAACACTAAAACATCCCTCAGCCAGAATAACTTTAAAGGTGAGAGATGTCTAAAATGTGATTTTAGGGTATTCATCTGATATGTGATATGACTGCTAAGACTTTTGTCAAGAGTCCAACCCATGGATATTTTATGAAAGAGGAGTTTGGGTGTATGTGTGTGTGTGTCTCTATGTGTGCATACAAACCAAGGAAGGTCTTGGTTTTCCTCTGTGTCGGTGTGACAACAGGGACACTCTGTACTAAGAGGCCCTGTATAGCCCAAAGACAGAGAGGTACCATCAAAGCAGTAGTATCTCTGTATATGGAAAAAAAAAAAAAAAACAACTCAAAATGGACCAAGACTCAAGCATAGGAGCTAACACTATAAAACTCTTAGAAGAAAACATACAACTACAGCACAGGTGACAAAAATTAAAAAAAAATTAGACTTCATCAAAATTAAAAACTTTTTTTTAAATTAAAAACTTTCGTGCACCAAAGAATACCATCAAGACAGTAAAGAGTCACCCACATAATGAGAGACAAGTTTTGCACATCATACATCTGATTAGAAATTTGGAGTCATACTATATAAAGAATTCTTAAAACTCAATAATAAAATGACAACCCAATAAAAATGGGAACAGGATTTGAAAGGGCATTTCTCCACGGAGGATAGACAAATGGCCAATAAACTACATGAAAAGATGCTTAACTGTATTAGTCATTAGGGAAACATGGATCAAACCACAAGATATAACCATTTTACACCCACCAGGATGGTTCTAATGAAAAAAGAAGCTAATAACAATTGATGGCAAGAATGTGGAGAAACTAAAATCCTCCTCCACTGTTGGGGGGATATAAACTAGACTAGCTGCTTTGGAGGCAGTTCCTCAAAGTGGTATACAGAGTTACTGTATCCCTCAGCAATTCCCTCCTAGGTAGATGCCAAGAGAAAAATGTATGTTTATACAAAAACTTGTATATGGATATTGACATCAGTATTATTCATTACAAAAAATGTAAACAATCCAAAGGCACATCAACTGATGTGGAATAACATACAATGAAATATTATCCAGCCATAAAAAGGAATAAGATTGTGATTGATACATGCTACAACATAAATGAGTCCAGACGACGTCATGGTAAAGCGAAAGAAACCAGACACGAAAGGCCACACAGAATTATTCTGTTTATAGGAAGTATACTCAGAAGAGGCAACTCTACAGAACAGAATGTAGATTTGAGTTTGCCAGGGGCTTGGGGAAAGAGGAAAATGAGCACTGACTTCTAACTGGCACAGGGTTTCTTTTGAAGGTAGTAAGAATGTTCTGGAATTGGTGACAGCATGCACAAACCTGTGAGTATACTGAAATCCACTATATTGTACAATTTTAAAAAGGTGAACTTTATGGCATGTGAGTCAGCTCTCAACAAAGCTGCTGAGTAGCTTTAAAAAGAGCATCAGTGCTCCAGGAATTTTTTTTGGTTCTTGAAGAGATCTTTGGACTTGTACCATTGCAGATGTGTTTCTCTCTTTCTGTGTTTCTTTCTTTCTTTCTTTTTCTTTCTTCCTTCCTTCCTTCCTTTCTTTCTTCCTTTCTTCTTCCCTTTCTTCCTCCCTCTCTCCCTTCCTTCCTTTTCTTTTCTTTCTTTTCTTTTCTTCTTTTCTTTTTCTTTTTCTTTTTTTCCCCCTCCATCTCCAGGGGCAGAGAGACCTTGGATGATATCCGGCTCACATCTATAAGTAAGTTATAGTAACTAGATAGACACATCTAGTTAAGTGTCATTCAGCTGGATGTACAGTGTGACCCACCATCATAATTGTTTTCTATGAAAACTCTGATATCTAAAAGGTTGGAAGCATGGACCGAGGTTACATGTGAATTCTGCCTTCTCATGTCCTAATTTGGAATCTAATCCCTATGTAGGATATAACCATCGTCTTGATATCTTGTCATTCATGGGTGGTATTTGTATAGTACCTTTGTTTTTTTGTTTTTTTTTTTAAGACTTTATTTATTTATTTGACACAGAGAGAGATCACAAGTAGGCAGAGAGGCAGGCAGAGAGAGAGGAGGAAGCAGGCTCCCTGCTGAGCAGAGAGCCCGATATGGGCCTTGATCCCAGGACCCTGACATCATGACCTGAGCCGAAGGCAGAGGCTTTAAACCACTGAGCCACCCAGGCGCCCCTTACCTTTGGTTTTTAAAACATCTTGGCATTTATGCTTTCAATCATAATGATTATTTCCAATGTAAAGATACGACGACGGGGGCTAAATCAGATTTGGAGTGACATAGGCAGGAAACAACCCCAGAACTTGAGTCTGCTGAATGACAGCCGAGAGTCCCCTTTACACCTTACTACATACAAGCATTTCCCAGCTCAAAGGGCTGAGAGATCACATCAGGCACAGGGTGTGGGGGATTAACATTACCGGGGCCTCTTCTTCTTGTCTTATTATGCTGACCGAGGCCACTGCTTTAGCTGAGTTAGGTTAAGTACAAGGAGTTCCTACTCAGTTGTGAACGCATTTAATTTCTAATAAAAATGACTCATGCAAGTGTCCTCTTCCTGATGGGGTCCTCCCATTGGTCTGTGCTCACCTGGTCTCTCAAACCTTACCAACTCTACCGACACGGCAAAGCAGTAACTGTCACCAAACTCCTACTGGCATTTTATGAGACACTCACTTTCTTCTGAGCTTATCTATGTATTTAGGTCCCTTTTACTAACCTCAAATGTGCAGCATTTTTAAAATTTAAATTCATTGAAAATTTATAGCATTTTAAGAATAAGAAATAAAAATATGATACTCAAGGGACATGTTGGCATCTCTTCCCAGCTCCGAATTGTGACGTCCTATTGGGAGTATTAAATCAGCCATAGTAGGGGTACTTATACCAGGGGAACCGGCAAATGATACAAATTAGGGTCTTCATCCTTTCCGCTGACCTGGTTATTAAACACTTACAGCACACCCCTGGGTGAGAACTATCTCCCGTTGGAAAGAAGTTAAACACCCACACTAACATCATTGGAAAAGGACTACTGATTATAACAAAGACATCACTGAACACAGTTTTTAAATAAAGTTCTATAAATCACATGGCACAGACCTGGTCAGTTGCAAAGACATGAATTTTGTAAGACGGTCGATGCCTATAAGGATAATATTTCCCAGTAAGTTAAATGAACCGTTATTCACAAAATGCCTGGTATAGTCACTGAAGTACACAGGTGCACTACATAAATAAAAAAGAATGATACAAATGTTATTAACTGCCTACCAACCAAAGAAATCTGCAGGCTAATCCTGAAAAGTAATCCAGTCATCAGGGTTTACCAGAAGCAAATTCCTTCTCTGTGCACCGTGATAACGTTTCTGAAGCTTTCACATGCACTATTGTTTTTGGATGATATTAACTGTTTTCAGATATCAATGAGAAAGGGGTTTTTTTTGGGACGCCTGGGTGGCTCAGTTGGTTAAGCGACTGCCTTCGGCTCAGGTCATGATCCCGGAGACCCGGGATCGAGTCCCACATCGGGCTCCCTGCTCGGCAGGAAGCCTGCTTCTCCCTCTCTCACTCCCCCTGCTTGTGTTCCCTCTCTGGCTGTGTTTCTCTCTGTCAAATAAATAAAATCTTTAAAAAAAAAAAAAAAAA